>JAWWMU010000106.1:96342787-96378185 GCA_035048155.1 Cinnycerthia olivascens | reverse complement strand
GGAAGGAAGGAAGGAAGGAAGGAAGGAAGGAAGGAAGGAAGGAAGGAAGGAAGGAAAGGAAGGAAGGAAGGAAGGAAAGGAAGGAAGGAGCACAGCTCTAGTATACAATATTAGAACAAAGAAAAAATATAGAAAAAAAAATATACACGCTGAATATTGGAAGAGGTGTAAAATCCAGCTATATAATAGTGGTTTGCAATGAATACCTGATGCACCTCTAAGCTTCTTGTGTCTTTTGCTTTTGGTTGAGGTTTATGTAAGTTTGGTTTGCAGGTTTTCTTTGGATGTTACAATCATGTCAGCATAACTCTAGTTCCAGAGAAAGAACATCCTAATACAACAGTCATGTGTTTACATATTAGACTGTGAATATATTTCTTCTTTAATTACCATCAAATATTTGCCTAATGAATGTGTTTTAAAGATCAGATGTGAGTAGAAAAAACAATTCTTTTAATAGCATTAAAAAAAAAAATACACTGAAAGCAAATTTAACATACAAAGGGATCTTTCTAGAAGAAAATTACCATTATTTCATTTGCAATAATGCCAGATCATGCAGTTTTCTAGTATGATATCTCCACCTCTCATTTTACTCCCTCACATCTTGAAAATATTCCCAGTCTTTTAGAGTTAATTACAAAGGCACATTTGGCAAATTCACCACCTTTGATAGCATAATTTTTAATCTGCTTCTTTAACCCAAGAGAATCTTTAAATAAAGAGATTAAAGTATTGAATTTTTATTCTCCATGCTCAAGAGAACAATGTTTGACCCTGGTGGCTAATTGAAAACTAAATTTTACTGCATTATACTGGACACTAATTAAACCAGTTGGGACACTTTTCCAGCAATGCAACCATCACCATAAAAATCCTCCATATTTAGAAAAAAACAAATGGAAGGAGTACAAAGAAATGGACCAAAAAAAAAAAAAAAAGAAGAATTAAAAAAACCTACCTAATATCATCAGAAATGAAGTGGGAGATCATAAGAGAATTAGATTAAAAATAAAGAGGATTATAATTTAATTAAATTGGTTTGCAGCAGAGTTAGTTTATCAGATTTTTTTGTTTGTTTCTTTGATTTTTTAATATCCTGTTTTGAGATAATATGCTGTTTTCAACAGGAACAGGACTTGTTTACAAAGATGATGTAAAATTGCGTCTTTGCAGTTAACAGTAGTTACTTTATTTAAAGCAGCATTAATTAACATACTCAGTCCTGAAGTATATTCCTCTAATAAACACACTGGTGTAAACTGACAATATCCTCCCAAATAAAGCCAAATCTTTGCACCATGCATCATTATGTTTCTTCAAGGAAAGATAAAAGACAAGATGCCCACAGGCTTACAGAATTCTTTTGCAGTAAACTGAAGAACCCACTTACTTGAATCTCAAACAGAACTGTACATTTTCTATTCTAGTTCTATGATCATTTTTAAGGGCCATGTCACCAATACTGAGTATCGCAAAACCCTTTCTTGTTGTTTTTTTTAAATTTTTGAAGGCTTGTTGCCTTATAGGGCTAGTATGAAAAATATGCCTTGGAAAATTGTAAAACACATTTAAAACCTTTCAAACTAACCTAAATCACTTTTAAAAAAAGGAAAGAAAAATTTCTAAAAAAAGAAAATATATTTTTTGTCATGCACATACTTGTACCATTAAAAAATATGAAAAATATTCCTTTCATTTACATCATTATTCAAACTGTAGGCACTAAAAATTCAAATGAGCCCTAATTAAAGTTATTATTTTAAAACTTCAGTAGAACATCTCTCATCTATATTAAAGAAGTTTCCAGTTCAAAGGAAACTCTTTGTGGTGAAAGTGATGCATAATTTTTTTCTCTTGTCAGAAATCAATCATGGTTTTATTATCATTAAGGAGAAGAGTTGGTCTTTCTTAAGATAAAGGACAAAATATCTGGTCATTAAATATCCTTACTTAATTAAAATACCTCTACTGACAGGCTCCTATTTAGAATTATTAAAAAAAAAATTCTTCCTTATACTAATTGATGTCAATGTGCAGCAGAGGAAAAATAAGGCATATAAAAAAATTTAACAGTACAAAAGTATAGATATAAATTCCCACACATATCAAGATTTGTTGTGATGAACATAACAGAGAAGGGAAAGTGATAATGTAGGTGAAATTTATCACTGTATGAAAAACCCCAGAGAAATAATCTTCTAAACTATGGTTGACAATGGATGACCTGTAATTCATGTATTAAACTCAAGAGGTCATGCACACAAATTTGCCCCAAAATACTAATTTCCTAGAACCCAAATACCTAGTGTCAGCAGGTGCTTTTGGAGCTCATAAAATCATAAAATAATCCAGGCTGATCAAGTAAACTTTGGGAGGTCTCTCCAGCTCTAACCTCCTGCCCACAAGAAAGAGCATGACTCTGTGCTCCTGATCACCTTTTCTTGTCTATATATGCATACAAAAAAGTGACTGTGTTATTTTTGCTCAACTTTACAGTGTCTCTGTTGGCCCATTTCTCCAGCCTGCCCAGGACATTCTGTACAGTAACCCTGCCTCCAGGCATTTGAGTTGTTACCCCTCATTTGTTGCCATCCTTAGACTTGGAAAATGTAGCAGGGTACCTTCTGCTACCTCCTACAGATCACTAATAGAGAAAAAGAAACAGGCCAACTCCAAGGTCCTCCAATTTTTACTGACCTCCAGGCAATGCACCAGCCACTAGCTTCAGTCCATGTGACTGTCCAACCATATTTTCATTCATTCTGTTTTGCTCCCCTCCAGACTGTTACTTCCTGACACTGACCCCTGTGGGACACCATGTCCAAAGCCTTTCTAAAGTCAAAACAAACAACTTTTAAGAGCTAATTATTACATATTGGCTTTTTTCCTCTTATCTCACAATACAGCAGTGAAACATTAGACAGAACTTATTAGCTGCTGTTGTACACAGACAGAAAATAATAGAGAAAGCTCTTTCAACAGAATATTGTTTCTGAAATATTAGCACAATATGTTGGGTTTTTTACTAGGTAAAGCAGATACTACCTTCTTTTCTTCCTTTGTTTTTATTAACTTAGGCAGATTGCATTGAAACCACCATCCACTTAAGACTTTCCAAACTTTCTGAAAGGAAAAGGCATTTTTTCTGGTGATGTTCTGAGTGGCAGTATGAAAGCCTTATAAAATTAAATGATTCACTGAAGAATATTGAAAAAACTTATCTCTCTAGGTTTCATTTCCTTCAGACAAACAAGAATCTGCTGAGAAAAACTGGGTTTGGATATAACACCAAATAATTTTACCAATTTACCAAAAACTTAATCATATTTATCCCACAGATTCCATTTCTTACTTCTTTCATTATCTTAATTAGTCAAAGGGAAACAAAACAGAACAAAGTGTAGAATCATATGAAGAGTTTTATGTAACCAAAGAGTCCTTATTTGTAAAGACAATTTTTGCCCACTTAAAACCAAACTGACTTCCTTTTTTGTTAAGTAGATGATCATGAAACTCCAGCTGTAATATATGTCCAGGACTCCAATAAGCAAATTACCTGTCCCAAGCTGTAATTCAAGGTCTGAAACATCTGGCTGTGGGGTAGCTGGGGCCAATGAATTTAGTCTTAGGTTTTACTTGGACACAGAAAATTATATTACTTTCCAAATACTCTTAGTATCTTGCTCTGGAAAAGAATTCTGCTTCCGTTTTCAGTATCAAAAATAGAGTCAATGAAAGAAAAGACCACACAGAACATACTCAGCAAGTAAGTAGAGCTGTTTGGATATAAGCAGGCAAGTCTTGTCCATGTTTTACTCAGCATTCATCATATCATGCTTTTCTATACGTCAGGCAAAGGCATCCCCAAGAGAAGAGATGGACAGGAAAATGCACCCCAGGCTTACACAGAACATGGGAACAGACAAACATGTGCACAGTGTACAAAGCAAGATTTCACAACAAGCTGGGAGATGTCTGTTCTTTCTATCTACTTTGCCTACCCTTTGAACAGGACAAAAAGGCAGCCTAAATTCAATCAAGAGGAGATAAAAGCCTAAATAAAGGAAATTATTTTATCTGTGCCTTCTGAGGAACAGGGAGTATACCATTATTTGTCTTTCCTTTCACAATCTCTAATTTTTTTAACTTCTAGTTTCTTGGTGTCTGTTTCTTTGGGGTTTTGGGGCTTTTTTATTGGTTGGTCGTTTTTTGGGGGCTGTTCTCTCTTGGGGGTGTACTTTATTCTGTTTTCTTTAACTAAATTTGCAATTTAATCTTACCCGAGTCTCTCTTCTCACCTCAGCAAGATAAAGACTTTTCTCTTTGCAAATACTTTCTTGAACTGCACACAAAAAATTAATCATAGATTCTTTAGATATCAGTGATTAAATTGTCAGTCAACATTTTCACCATGGCAGTTTTTCTGACATTCTTTAAAAGCTGGAACTAAATCTAGTATTACCAGGCAAAGAGATCTTTTTATCTTCTTTCTCAGTATTATTTTTCAGTTTTGTAGCCCACAGTACGGATGCTGAATAGTCTTCTGCAGCACTTTTGCACCCATTAATTTTGTAGTCTACAATGTAACTACTATTTAAGGCATGAAAGTACAAATTTCTTTGTTTTGTAAATGAAGTACAAATTTGTAAAGGTGAGAGTTTTCAGTGGCTGTGGTCAAAAACACTGGGCACAGCTAGATTTCAGAAACATTTCGTAAATATTGAGTAATTCTACAAATATAATTCAAGACTTATCCCATAGCAAAATGGAAAATATAAGCCAGAGTGACCTGTATTCCCATAATCAATATATCAGCGACAACATTTCTAATTAATTATATGTATATATATACCCAAAATTGTTGCAAAGAATACAGAATTTCAGGTTAATGTCTATTCTGACTAGATGCACTGAACAAAACAAATCTTGCCATCCAAAGGCAGAACTGTTTAGCCATCACTAACACATTGCTATAAAAGCTTGCAATAAATGAAAATTTATATTAAAATCATTTTACTATTTACAAAAACAATCTGCAAGGATATGTGGAAGGATGATATCTGCTCTTTTAAGGGTATCTGGTCAAAGGAGTCATAAACACGAACTTAGAGAGGCAAACCTGAGTGGCAATTGAAAAAAGAAGTTATGATAAGAATAAACCCAGTCAATCACACTAATTGGTGTGGAGGTGAGAAGGTTTTGTTTTTCTTCAGTGTGATCGTCTGACTAATGACCTTGCAAAATTAGGATGATTGGGGAGAGAGACAAACAGAGATATTAAACCTGAACAATTAGCCTAATGAAGACAATAAGCAGAAATGTACCTGTTCATTCACACTAATTGATGGGTAACCAAGAAACTGCAGCCAGCCTGAGTCTTTTCAACTGCTAAGGAGGCAAAGAAGAGGATTCTGCAGGTGAGGAGGGCAAGGGGACTATGCTGGCTGATGAATCAGTGTGCAAGTAAAGGAAATCTAGGAGGGAGAGTAGACAGAAAAAGGTATTAAAGAGGCTGGTTTCACTTGTCTGTGCCTGATCACCAGTCTGTCTCATAATCTCATTAATTCTTTTCTAAGCTTCCTCGCTGCATGATCTCAGTCTCTCTCCATGTGTATGTGTGCTCTGCATGACACTCAGGTGACTCTGAGTGGACTGGGTGTCACACTCGCGGTAAGCACCCCTGGCCTGTGGTGCCAGCTGCTGCAGCAAATAAGGTCTTAGCAAAAGCAACTGAATTGAGCTGGGGTCTTTAGCTTCCAGCTGCAGGGGCTGGAATGGGGTGTGTGTTCCCAAACCCTGCTAACGTACTTCTGTGAGTGATTTGAGTGAGGGTTTCTGCATGGGCCACTGGAGCAGGAGCATGGGGCACAGTCTGTGCACCTGCTGCCAGCAACTGGGGGCTGACAAGTGTTTGTCTTTTACCCAAACCAGTTGAGTGCACACTTCTGTGTGGGCTTCCTCTCAAACTTCGAGCTGGACTCCACGGCAGGTAAGACACCCTTAGATCTGGACCAGGGGAGTAGGTCAGCAGGAGGTCAATTTGCTGCAGAGGACTCGAAAAGGTGGAATTCATGAAAGAAAATCTTGCCAGCGAGCATCGAGCTGAATCAGCTGGTGAGTCAGGGACTGTGAAGCAGGCAAGGAGCCACGACCTGGGCAGGTGTGCCAGGCACACAGAGTCTGTGGTAGTACAGGTAGGATCTGCCTGTGTATGCTTCTCAATTTGCAGTGTCAGGGAAATGGGGGATAGAGACGAGGGTGGAGCTGTGCTTCACTAGGAGAAATTAATTTGATGACTCCAAATGACACAATAATGACTGTTCCTAACATCCTGAACACGCTCAAAAAGTTTGGAATTAGCAAATATCAGTGAAGATGTACTTCCTGAAGCATATGGTCCAGAGGGATCATAAAATTACCTGAGCTTTCCACACTTCAAAATATTTTCTGTTATTTTGAACTCTCCTCTCTTTCAGAGAGGTTTTAACAGTAACAAAACACAGTAGATAGAGGGAAAAAAGAAATACAAGCAGCAGTATTTTCTTAGTGGTACCAAGAAAGCATTATGACTTTCAGAGTCTTCCTCTCTAGTTCTATGTGTAATTCAGTTAATGTTTCCGCTAGCTCCTGGACAACAGGAAGAGCAAGTGCCTGAGAACATTTATTTTAAACATTAAACACTGAATTAGCTGCATTAATCAGGCACACACCAGCATGAGGAGAGGGAGTGGAAGGCAGGCATGAAAGTTTCCAACATCTTTGATTGTGTTGCAGCTAGAGAAACATTGAAATAATTTATCCTCTGGCCTTACACACTTGTGCCTCTTCATCTATCTCACTGACAGCCTCTTTGAGTCATCACTCTTAGTAGTCTCCTGTTTTAATGGCCTTCTCTCATTAGGTAGCAAACTGTTTTCCTCTGTCAGAGTATGAGCACAACCAAAATCAGTTCAGTTTTTTTAAAACAAGCTTTTTCAACAGCACAACATGGAATTTATCAGCCATTTTTCAAGTAAATAACATCAAAAATTAAAACATTCTCTTACAGAAATATTTTTTTTCTTCAAAACAAGAGTTCAATCACTGCACAGTGTGTTCCTTTGCCTTTGACATTTAGCAGCATGACTGATTGATAACTTAGCATTACTTAGGTACAAGATTAATCTTCAAGTAGATTCAAGGGCAGGAAAAAAGAGACATTGAAATTCTGTCTTTATACCTGAACTGCCGTAAATTAGAAAAGTAAAAAAAAAAAGTAATTCTTCAATTTTATGCATTGACAGACAGCAGTGTTTCTTTAAAAATTCTAACAGAAGGAATAATAATTCTTTAAGTCAAAACTCTATACAAATATTTAGTTTGCTTACAAAATGTCTACAAGATTCCTCATGATTTTTGAAAAACGCCCTGCCATCTAAAGAAGAAATTAATTAGTATATGGGAACAACAATTAGCATCTTATGTAGCATAGGAAATGCAGAATAATATTATAAGTTATATCATCCAAAATGTATGTAGCAAATTTAAAATTATTCCACATTTAAAGAATTCTTAGCTGTTGCAAGGGAAAAAATAAGTACATTTAATAATATCAGGAAATTGAGAAATTTTACTTACATTTCACAGGGCTGAAATGGAGACATTTCAGTAAGCTATGCCTGTGTCTCAAAACTGCTTAGAAAAAAAACACACCACCAAAACGCCCAAACTATCAGAGAGGTTATAGTAGTCATGACATGCTATATGCCAATCTAGTGGCATAGATAATGTTTCCTGGGATAGGGATTGACAGGCAGTACCCCAAACTTGGACCTGCATCAAGCCTTCTTGGACACAGTTAAATTTCTATTAAAATTTATTTCCTGTGTTGGAGTGCACCTCCAGCTCCAGCAGAGGACTGTGACTGGCCACACAGACACTCCATCCTCATTCAGGGGATTTTGAGGGACTTTTGAGTTAGTGGATCCTCATTGTGTCCCTTTTTCCCTCTTGGGTGATGCGACCTATTCAAGAACCAGAGTGACACCCTAAGTGTATATTTCTGGAATATCTCTTCACATGAACTCAGTCTTTAAATGATAAATGGGCAATAGAACTTCCATTTAAATCACAATTTAAAGACTAGTCCGTTCTTTACACAGAAGTGGGAGAATGGATAAAATTTTATGCTATTCTGGAAAGATTATTTTCTAAATTTTGTCTTTCTCACAGTATAGCACTGTAAAACTCCCAAAAAAGAAGTAATAGTAAATTTAATAAAAATATAATATATCATATAATATCTAATATATAATTTATATAAGGAGAACAAACTGATTAAAAAAATTCAATTTTCTGATTAAGGAGTAGGTGAATGTAATTATGTTCTTCAAATTTATTACCCCATATACTAATATATTTTTACACAAAGTAAACATTTTCAGACACAAGTGCTTGTTGTCTTGTTATGTAAAATTCTACCTAATAAAAACCTTGTAGATGAAAATATGTTTTCTAAGTGAGCTATGGTTTAAAACAAAAAAATCCAAAAGAGCTGCTTTGTTGTATCTTTTGAAAGGATGTTTCATTCTTTTGAATCAAAGAATACTGAGCAATAAAGCTTTAGGAATGACTCAGATTATCTTGATACCTCACCCCATTTTATTAACTAGAAATCTTTTTGGAAAGTCTTGTCAGAATATCAGATGAAATTAAGAACATATTGTATTATGTCTTTAGAGAACTGGAATATGTGTTTGGTTACTACAAATCATTTCCTCCCATTCCCAAACACGTAATTGAATATAATTAGAACATAACTATCTCTTTTTTATAAGTACATGAAAACTATATTAAAATTCATAATTAACTCAGAAAATGCCAGAATTACAGTCTAGGTTTAAGTGCTTTATGTTTTATAAAGTTTCACATAATGGATTGTCACCAACCTACTGCCCCCAGTTAATTCAGTTCCTGAGATGGATGGTATTCACAGAATGTGGGGCTATTCAGTGATGGGGTTTTGGGTTTGGGTTTTCTTGTTAGTGTTGGCGGTTATTTTATCACTCACTGTGTGGATCAATGCATTATTAACTGCACATTATCCAAATGACATTAATTTTATCATGAGTTTTTCCGTGGTTTTCCTAGCGCATCATTTATCACCACAATTCCCATCTGAGAAAAAAATTATTTGAGATCATTATTAGTGCAATTTAATATATCAGAGACAGACATAGACAAATTTATGTTCAAACCATTGAACATGACTATGCATTTGAGTCATCTGATATTTTAAAAGTTCTCAACAACATAACAAACTTCTCATGTTCCTAGCATGAGTGGTAAAATAGTTAAATTATTCATGCATTCCAGAGCCCAAGTTCTATAAACAGAGATGTGGAAGACATCAGTGACTTGCTACAGGTACTTTGTTAATGTAATTTTCCTAGCACCACACAGCAAATTCACAGCCACAGAACCCAGGCACTGCTCAACTGTCATGGCCAAGAGAGTTTCCTAAATTCTTTGTGACATTTCTGAACAAAGTGACCAACACTCAATGCCCCAATTCACTACAACCACTGGTTTATGACTTAGGAAAATTAGTTTAATTTATTGCCAATCAAATCAGAATAAGCTAATGACAAATAAAACCAAATCTTAAAAAACACCTTCCTCAAACCTCTCCCCTTTTCCAGGGTTCAACTTCACCACTGATTTTCCCAACCTCCTCACACTGAGGAGGCACAAGGCATTTTGGTCAGTTCATTACATTTGCCTCTGCCACTCCTCCTTCCTTGGGGCTCCTCACACTCTCCCCTGCTCCCGTGTGGAGTTCCTCTGTGAACTTCTCCAATGTGAGTCCTTCCCACAGGCTGCAGTTCTTCACAAATTGCTCCAACACGGGTCTCTCTTCTGGAGGACATGGGAGAAATATGTCAGCTTCTCACAAAAGCCACCCTTGTAGCAACCTCCACTCTACTACCTGGCACAATCACTTATTCAACAACATTAAGAGGTGTGGATTCATAGGGTAACAAGTAATGCGACAGTTCCCTGCTTTCAATGTCTGTATTTGGAAAATATGAAGCCGGACAGTTGAGAGAAAAAAAAAAAGAAAAGGAAGGCTGCAATCCAAGGCCTCAATCTGCTTACTGGATATTGCTGTGGGTCTGTCCTTTCAGAGCCTGCTGACTTTCTGACATGAAAACACACATACACTCATGATGTGAAGAAGCAGGATGGTTATCTATTAACATATGACTGACTGATGGTTATACAGTTAAAATTTTATAGAACATTTTCAATTGAAATAATGCCACTTCTAGCCAGAAAAAATGTCCCTATAAGTATATATCTAAGACAACATTATCACAGATCATTTGAAGACTCTTTGTCCCTCTGAACCAAGTAATCTGTAAAACTCTTAGAAAACAAAATGGTTTGAAATATCTACACAAGTTAATTAAACACCTGAACTTTCACCAACAAAATTGTAGCATTTATAGACCAGACATTATATTCTGATACTGCTGAAGATTATATAAATTGATAAATAGTAAGATATCAGATATACTATAAAGAAACAATATCTGAAATTGCATTTAAGGGAAATAGTCATTGATTAGAAAAAATATATGGCTCCAGAAATTTGACATGAAAACAGACGTTTTATTTCCATACATAGATACAAAAATTTCAAAACTATTCTTTACTGTTTTCCTCTTGAACTGCAGGATCTTCTTTAGTCTTAATGTAAAAGTGATAAAGTAACTCCTACATCTATCTTGTGCACTTAGAATCTAGCACAACCCCTTTCAGATCTGTGATGAGAGCATCTTGTACAGAAAGTATTACTTAAAGGCCTAGGTCTGTAAGATTGAGAAGCCCAATCTGCCTTTCTAACAATAGTAAATCTTAATCTCTGTTAAAATAATTTTGAAAATATTGCAAACAGATGGAATCTGAAAGAATAGCATTTGACAACCTAGAAGATTTCTCATACTGATGGACACATAACAGTGAGGTGGTACAGAACAATCTCGAGGTTCTAGCCATGACCCCTCCTGGCCATTGCAGAAATTAACCCTGTCCTGGCCAGAACCAGGACAATGTCTAATGTATTTTTATTCTGTTTCCTCTTTATCTTTTGTAGCCAGACTAAATGAGATATAGATCTGTCAACAAAGCCGGTATATCCTAGAAATCAATCTGCTACAGAATATGAGGTTCAGTTTAACCTGCTTATCAGGGATGAAGTAATAAATGGGACTAGTGCACTTTGAAAATACAGGAAGAATAATGTTAGACTAGGGTACAAGGTTTATTTATCTAAACATAAATTTGCTGAGTGTTGTGATGCAATTCCATTTGTGTGATTGGAAATGCCTGTGAGGAAATCAAATACTAGATTCGTGACACAATATTTAAATGTGTTCTTAAGCTGCTCTTCCATATCCGAACTGTTCCATAGGAAGATAAGAATTACAAAGCACTGCAATGTGTTAAATGTAGGGGAAAAGGTTAAGAAAATACAAGAAGGTGCAATCATATATTAGTTACAATCTACAAAGCTACAAATATATGAAAATATGTAAAAGATAAAAATCTTTAAGCATTATTTAAAGAATGTTTTAACAGAGTAGGAGAGATCTCATGTGTCTCAATATGTTGGTTTTCAGAGAACATGAGAAAACAAATTAAATTAACTTGAGGCTGCACAGATTTTTTCCTTTCAGTTATTTTTGTTTGAAAGAAGCCAAGAAAACAAAACTGCTTTCTGCTTTACGGAAAAAAATCAAATCAAAAAAATCAAATCAATGTTTGAAAAGTTCACCACATATGAGATATGCAGATAATACAATATGAAAGGTCAAATGCTCATTAGCAACTCTAAATATGTAAACCATGATTTGTTTCAGTATTTACAGGAGAGATTAACTCCCAGACCAAGGTATTTCATTAAGAGACTTTAATGTCCTAAGTTATAAAAAGATATTTTCCACTTACATATCATACTTGATATGTTAGGAGCCTGAAAAAGTAATACTTAGGTAAGAATATACTGTTGCATGAACAAGAAAAAAGCAGCAAGCAAAGAAACCCAGCAATTTTTACTGACAATTTACCTCAAAAACTCTAACAACTGGAAACTCATAAAAGTCATCACACCACAGCAGTGCCACAATCATGTGTTCTGTAAACTGACTGGGGAAAACTACCATACCCGAGTCATTACACACAGATAAGAGTGGGGAGGATAATGAAAATGCTATTTCTCAGGTCACGTTGACAGAAGAATGGGAGAATTTGTATCCAGGCCAACAAATTCATAGAGAAAGCTGTGATGCCAAAGCCTCCAAGGGAACATTCTCAGAAGTCAGAATTAAGAGCAGGCTTCTGAAAAGCATAGTGCTATCCCTGAGATGCTTCTGTTGGCAGCACCCTCCAGCACCTGGCTAAATCAGCAGCACTACCAGCCTGGAGTGAAAGATGCTAGCAGCCAGACTCTGAGAAGAATAGCCAGCTACATTACGAGGCTGAAAAACAGACCAACAAAACAATCCATCTGACTAATTGAATAAATGTAAAATACTTGGGAAACCATTCAACATGTGCATAATCAAGGGGGGAAAAAAATTTAAAAAAAAATGGTTTAGACAGCTTAGTTCCATTGCAAGGAGGAGATATGCAAATAGATTCTGATTTCTTCTGACATTTAAGGTGCTTCTTTCATTTGTGAGCTGAAATGGCCAGAAAAGACTACACCCACAGAACATCCAGGCTGCTGCCTTGAGCTGAATACCTCACAACCTCTGATCCTAGTCTTGCCCAGCAGGCAACTGTTCTCCTTGGAGGACAGGGTCTCAACTCTAACATAGGATGGATATGTATACGGCATGCTGAATCTAAGGGTTGGGCTTCTGACTCTTAAGGATACCTCCAAGCATGCCGGGTCTCCAGTCCTGTAACAGCTTCCTGAAGGGGCATCAAAATTGTGTGTAATGTATCAGAGGAGTTTACAGCTCCAAAGAGAAAATATTGCTCTAGGCAGGGATCTTAGTAGCAGATGTGCCTGAGGTAGATACTACGAATCAAAGTAAATCCAGATTTTTGTTACTTACTCCAGTATTGAGAGAAATGTTTCCCTCAAATTGAGACCCATGTTAACTCACCTGAAGGGTGAGTAAAGGACACTCCCTCTCCCTCAATTTTTTTCAATATTTTTTAAATATAAATTACTTTTCTCCACTGGTGCTACTATTTTATCAAAGAACTGAGCAGCTGAAAAAAGTATTGCACATCTGCTTTTAACTTCATACATTAAAAAAATTCCCTCTAAAATGCTTGAAGCAGCTCTTTAATGTTGTGTTTCTGATAAAAAGCAAAAGCTTTTTCAAGATATACTGGATGAATTCAACTGTGAAATTTTGAACTGCCATAATTTCTCATCTTCTGAATCTATCTGAACACAATTTTCAACCATCAAGTTCTGCACTGTGTATTTACAGGTCTGTTAATGACTCTCATTGATTGTAATTTTTGCCTCATGAACTCCAAAACAAATGGAAATTAATGATTAACTTTAATAGAATTGTTTCCAACCTAAACAAATACACTTGTTTTTATATCAATGTCCTGTGGCAAATGGAGCTGGTATTTATTAGCATCACACTAAATACCTCAAAACACATGCAACATCCTTTTAATATAGTGTGGTTTAAGACTTTCTGTATAAATATTTCATTTCAATACCTTGTGTTTTTCTGAAGAGGCTTAGTTAAGAGACAGAGAAATTATCATCTTAAAATGGAAGGTAATTTACATCTAGGAGGGTATATCTTGTGATTTTCACAGTAGTCACAGGTTAAGATTCTTTCTTTCCTAATAAGACCCCAATACTTTTATTTTGGGAATTATGAAAATTCATAGGATTTATCTGCAATGCACCTACTTGAAAAAACCAATAGGGGACACTTTGGCCACAGTAGAACTTATATTTGTCAAGACCATTTATTTCACATGCATGGGTAGGTTATTGGATGGGGGTTATGATGATGGGAAGACCCTAAAAGACATACACAAGTTGTTCTCTTCTTTATTTCACCTTTAATTACACTCCTGGGGCAGTGCTGAGTCAAAGCTTGAAGGAATATTCATGGACACATGCACAGTCAAGAGGAATATAAAAATTAGATTTTATACTGTAACACACTCTCACATGGATTTCTCTCTTCATATGAAGGTTATATATACATATAGGTTATATATATATCAAAAGGTTATATTCCTCCCTCATTTCTAGATTTCCCTGCTTTCTACAGAGAGGAAGTGTGCTTGTCACAGACCATTTCAGATAGAAATGTCAATATGATCTGTGCTCAGCTGAGTTAACCAGGGACAAGTACCCATTTGAAAAGAAATTATGAGTCCACTGCTGGAGGAGCTATTTCCAAATAGAACCTCTCAAATGTTAATTTTGGAGAAGACATCTTAAACTTAATAGACTACTCAAGACTAGCTTTTCATTGCTACCTCAGCTCTAGTACATTTCTTTTCAAGGGGCAAAAACATACATTTTCTGAAGGCAGTTACTGCCCAAACAGCATATGAAACTGAACATCCAATCTAACATGTTAATATACAGCTTTTGAGGATGCTTTTGTAAGCACAGTAGGACAACTTCTGCATTCTCCCTTCTTTAGGTAGGGAACATTATCTGTCCCAACAGGACAGGGCTTACAATCCTGTGTCTAATGTTCTCTGGTGTGTTTCTAATACTTTTGAAGAAAATAGATTTTTTTCTCTCAGTTCATATTTAGTGGAATTGGGCTACATCAATCTTATTCAAGTGAAATGTGCAGTTCTAAATTAAATGTACTTTCTTGAGCTCAACCAAGTCTCTAGTGAACAGAAGTTTTCCCAAGAAAAGTGTTACACATAAATCATCATAATTCATTGGAAAAACAGAAACAATCATATTGAACAAAGTTGGTTACTGCATGGTGCCAATAATGCCAAGATTGTGAGTATGATCCCCATAGGCACCATTGGCTTATGAGCTGGACTTGAGGATTTCTGGTGGTCCCTTCCAACACAAAATGTTCTGTGATTCTAAATGAATTGTGAATCTGAACTTCTTTTAAACTCTAGGATAAATGGACTTCTCAATGTTCATGTTATGGCCAAGATGATGTGGGAGTCTGCCTTTAAAAGGATGTACATTAAATTTTATAGTCCATTAAATGCAAAAAGTATCTGGTTTGATTTTGCATTCAACTTTCATTTTTCTTCCATCAAACATATAAGTTACAGCATAAATTTTGGCTGACCTAAGAGTTTTGATATTATTTTTATTAGCATTATAGTTTAGGTATTTAATAGGTTGGTCTTATTTCCAGATCAGTTCAAAGCTCTGAAATTTTATTCACGAACTCAAAACACTAGATCCCACCATATCCTGTCAATATAAAGGAATTTGTATTTCGTGGTTACTTCTGGATTCAAATAAAAATAGCCAAATTTAATAGTTCCTTATAAGACTTGATACAGAAAATAAAAAAATATGAAATCCAGCCATTGAAAAGTATAGTTTTGAAAGGCCCTTGAATATGTAGCTTAAGACAACTGATAGCAGAAAACAGACATTAAAAAAACAAACCCAAGTGCACTTTGCCTGACAAGGTGTCCCAGTCTTTCCTGCCTTTTACATTGCCACATGTGCTCCTAGGTAATGTGATGAGGGCATCGGTAATGCTGTGATTTCAAGTGGAAATGTGAGCCTTATCCTAAGGTCAGAGTCCCTTCAGGTCTTCTCTTTTCATTCTTCACAGTTCCTTGTTGCGTGTTTTTTACTGTCCAGCTCCCCACAAGCAGTTAACCAGGGAAAAATACCTATTTGGAAAGAGTCCACAGCTGGAGGAACTATTTCTAAATAGGACATCTCATATGTTATTTGGCTGGATGCATCAGAAGATGTATATCTGAGGTAACATGACAAGAAGAAGTCTGCTAAGACACAATCTGGTGTTCAGCATTACTGCACTGCTGGAACCACACATCCCTTCAGCTGTCGTGGAACTCCTACAAATTTCTTTCAGCTGAAGATGACCCCGGTCATTGCCATAGTTTTTGACTACTGGCAGAAAGCTCTAATCGAATCAATAGGCTTCTAATCCAGAATTTTAGCCTAAAAATTTTCTTGCTGAAACAGCATGTGCTGATCTAGATGATGAAAAATGATCTGTATAACCATATTACATAGCACTACATACCACATTAGAAAAATAATGACCATATTGGAATTTTCAAGTTAATAACTTCAAAGTTAAGTGTGCTATCCTAATACCTTTGGAGTAAGCTCCAATGTAACAGCTCAGACCTTGCAACTTCTGCTAGTACTGTTTTTAAGGAGTAGAATAAAGCAAAGTGTATTGTTGAGTACAAAGATCACACCAGGAACAATAGTGAGGTAAGAGAATTCCTCCTCTTCCATCATCTTTGGCTGTAAAAAATCTAACTGTTGCCTTCAGGTGTTTTTATTACAAGAAATCTGGATGTAACAGATTAAATTGGAGCAAAAAATCACTAATCTGGAAGGAAAGTAATTTACTAGAAAGAAGTGGTAGAAGGAAATCAAAGTTGCTGACTGGAGAGGCGTTGAACTTTTGTGGAGGCCACAGCTGAGTGTGAATTTAGTTGGGTCACAAAGAAACATTACTGACCCTTTTCTCACCCAACGATGTTGTCTGCTTTATTGTAAGGGCATTTAAGCCACTTCCTTTTGAAAGAGACTATTCAGGAGCTATTCAACACACACACATTGGTTGTCACTTTTATTGTATATTTGTTGTAACCCAGAATGCCTGCATGTAGATTTCTGAATTTTTCACCTTCAAAAATAATTTCCTTATTTAGAAATCTAAATAGTGATAAATAGAAATTTAAAATGGTAATGATGCATGTGTGTGTGAGTATATGCATATGTATTTATAAAAAGATTTTTTTAAGGTAATGAATATCTAAACCTTTAATATAAGAAAGGAAATTTAAGGATCAGTAGTTACTGAAGTTGGTCATTGACAGATGTTTGTGTCTAGATGATAAGAAAGCTCTGTTCCATCCTCACTGCATAAAAAGGCTCATTTAGTTTCAGAGAAATTACTGGGAAAATCCTCAATGTGACAGCAGGGTTAAAAACATGTCATTGCAGATGCAGTCTGAAAAAGATTCTCTTGGAACAAACACCACCTCTGAAAATGTGTGTAGGTCCAGAAAACCAATCTAAATCAGATGGCAGGCTTCACAGAATGAAGAACGGAATTTAATTAAAATCCATCTCATCTGCATTCACACCGATAGGCACCTCTGAACTAAAAAAAAGAAAAAAAAAGAAAGTCTGGTTTCACCATAATATTGGGGAACATTTGCTGAAGTGTGGCATGTAGTATTTTCCAGGAGAATTATACTTGTTATCAGCATGAAATCCTTTCTGTACTTTGGGCAAATATCTCAACTGCAGATGATTTTGTGTCAGAAGCAATTATTTGATTTGTGGAGCTGGTTGACCGCGTCTATGATGCTACCCTCTGCTATACACATACTTAATGTCTATAACATGCATGGGGCTTATAAAACACTTTTTAGCAGAACAATAATTCCTGTATATTTCATATATTTGATGACTGATGCTTATCTTTTATCCAAGAGTAAATAAATTCCATTTTCATTTTTAGAACTGATAGTGATTGCTATCAATTTCTCTTTTAAGTAAAAACACAAGGGTTTTTTGTATGAACAATGTGAATATTTAGTCACTAAAACTGCTGCTAAGCAGAGTTACGTATTCATCATCCCTTCAAACAAAAATTTTATGGCATAAAATATTAAAAGCCTGGTCCAATTTGACTTGATGAAAATTAAAGGTCTGCAATTACAAGAGGTCATATCATCTTGGCATTATGCCCTAAATTTGATGAAAAATTATCAGAGATATTGTTGTTCCTTGCCACAATTCAAGGACCCAATTCTTACAGTTCCATGCTTGTAACTCAAATAAAGTACCATCATTCAAGTTTAAATTTGGAGAGAAACTGCACTGAAAGTCTATATTTATTTTTTTTTTATAAATATTTAAGCAAGAAAAGTAATTTAATAAATTAACACTTACAATAAGAAGACCCTAGAAGCAGTTAAGAAAGAAGATGAAGCCTCTATCTACACTCATGCACAGAATTATACATATTACACACATAATATGCCAGTGTAACAGAATCCCAAAATGTATAGGGGTTAAAAGGGCCTTCTGGGGATCATCCAGTCCAACTTTCCTGCCAAGACACGGTCATCTAGAGCAGGTGACACAGGACCACATCCAAGTGGGGTTTGAGTGTCTCCAGACAGGGAGACTCCACAACCACCCTGGACAATCTGTTCCAGTGCTCTGCCACCCTCAGTGTGAAGGAGTTCTTCTTCATGCTGAGGTGTAGCCACGTGTGTTTCAGTTTATGGCCATTGCTCCTTGTCCCGTCACTGGGCACCTCTGAAAAGAGTCTGGCACCATCCTCTTGGCACCCTCCTTAGAGATGTTCGTATGTATTGGTGAGAACACCTCTCATTCTTCTCTACTCCAGAATAAACAGGTGCAGCTCCCACAGTCTCTCCTCATACAAGAGATACTCCAGACTCCAAATCATCTCTGTAGCCTCTGCTGGACCCTCTCCTTTTCTTTTCCTGAGGAGCCCAGCTGGATACAGCATTCCAAATGCGGCATCACTAGAGCCGTTTAGAGGGGCAGGATCATCTCCCTCGGCCTGCCTGATGTACTCCAGGATACCAGGATTGTTTCAAATGAGAAATCTTCATATGGAAGCTATGAAAAATGTACAGCTGTGTCAATGGAGTTCATACAGTTTTCCCAGGCCCATACAATCAGGAGAAAATGTATGTTTTCCTGTGGCTGCTTCCTCAGGAATGGAGAAATCCTGCAGGAACACAGAGCCCATTGGTGCAGTTTCTATGCTCTCACTCATCCAACGAGGGCTGGCAGGAGTTTCCAAATTTGCCAGTAGCTTGAAAAATTTCTAGAAAATCTCATTAACATGAACCAAATAAATTTAGGGACTACTTCAGTCATCACTAGAAATTAGCTTCCAACAACCTCCTGATCCTCTGTATTTATTCTACCAGTTTTCCAGCCAGACTAAGAGAGGGACTCCTGAGCTATGAAACAATTCCAGATTTTTATCAAACTTCCTAATGCAGAACACCAGTGGTCAACTTGTGTTGAAAGACTACTAAAAGGAGGAAATTTCCCAAAAGAAAAATAATGTCATTTTTAAGGAAGAAACAGATATTTCAACACCATAATACAGTAACTAGCAAATTATTAAAGATGAATATGGGATATTTAGCATCATAAAACTAGCTATAAAATTGATGAATAGAATATTCCCAAAATACTCTCACAAATAAATCACATAGACAGCATTGAAATAATGATTAAATTCCTGCTTAACTCACAATATCACTAAAGATTAAGTATCATGTTTGAAATAATTAACTTATAAATTGAACATGTAAAAAGGTTTTTCTTACCTTTTATTTTATTCCTCATGGACTGCATATACAATGGCTAGATGATTTTTTTTTAAGCTGAGCTGAGCTTTCGTAAAAATATTTAGACATGAATATGTCTAAACATGGTCTTCCTGAAATCCATGAAAACAAGGATGAATAAGATCTATGAGATTTAAAATCCTCCAGTCATTATGACAAATGGTCTTGAAGATGTAACTTTTTAACATGGAAGAATCTCAGCGGCCCAGAACCAACATTTGACATTGTGGGCAGAGTCAGGAGTGAAAAAGAGACAGCAAACACATCCCAGGTGACTCCTTTTGTCATCAATCTAAGTTACAGTAATTTGAAGACATACATGATAAGTCAACTTTACACAGTACAAAGTGTTTCTAGGTATTCCTGTGCCAACATATCTGGGTTCAATTCCACATTAGTATTGTTAATTGATTTCCAAGTTGTGAGGTTGTCATATCTGAGCAATGCTACCCTAAAATATGTAGGCATGCTACTACAAACTAATCTGGATATTTCTTCATGTTATAGCATCATGTGTATACTGTGTGTTATTTAACATTTCCATTCATGCTTCTGTGTTTGCATTTACAACATAACTGCTTTAACAAATACATTTTGAATAGTAAACCAACATTCTTCATTTAACTGAAGGCAGTAAAATTTATAAAATATTATGCTTTTAGTTTCTCTTTTAAATTTAGAAAATTGCTAAAATTAACTGTCATTAAAAAACCTTTTAGCTTGAATTAATGATAAGCAACAGTATTACTTGGATTATAATAAATAAACAAACATGAAGAATAGTACAGTTTTATTAAATTTAATCACCTGTGCTTATTATTTATCAAAGTTATACTCAGTGGAATATATGTAATAGTAATTGGTGAGGCTTGATGGGCTTGTGTTTTGTTATCTGTTCATGTGTCACAGAAATCAAGATCAACTTTCACCCTCCAAATATCTCATCTGCTTTTATTTAGATTATATAACCTGCTTCCTCAAATTTTAATTCACTCTATATGCATATTTGACTGAAAGATGAGTTTCAGTTGACTTCTAAGCCTTGATGAGAAGAAATAAAATTTTTAAGCACACACATCGAAACAAATATGCTATAATTATAACAGATTCCTCTGAGAAGCTTTTCCTAATATACTGTTCCAGATGGCAGGTTCCTAATAAGCTTAAAAGCTTCATGGATAAAACCCTGGACATTAGAACTGATGAATAAATTGCTTTAAAACAAAGAAGAAAAAATTTAAAGTTGCAGAGGTCAGTCAGTACTCTGAACCCAGAGATTTTAATCCCTCTAAAGCATACAGATGAGAGGACCATCTGCAAACTAATTCAATTTAGAGATGGCTGTGCACAACTAATTCCTTGCTAGAGGTAGAAACGCGAACCAACTTGCTTAGAGCAAATAAAATTTATTCTGAAAAATAAAACATACACAATCCCCCAAGCTCTGTATATTAGTGCTTGAAGAGAGAGGAAAGAATGCAAAAAATAAATAAAAAGATCACTTTCTTATTTAAAAATTCACAAATTAGTTTCACAGACAAGATAAAAACAAGATAATAAAGGTTTTAAGTGAAGAATAATTAGAAGAACAGATAGTTAAAGAAAGAGACAGTACATTTGCTCTTTAAAATTTTTACCAATAAATATACCAAAACCTAGCTGCAAAAAAAGTAAGGGGTAGGAGGGAAAGTGTAGGAGGAGGTTTTCCCAAAAAGCAGTCACGGATCTTTCTTCTATAATACTTTTTCACCATCTGTCACATGAAGATAATCAGTAAAAATGCATTTAGTTTATTTATCATAAATGCAATGTTTATTAAAACTAAACCAAAACAAACCAAAACCCTCTGAAGGCAATTAACAAATGTAGATTGCAATGGGGCTGTCAAGCCATGAGGGAGCAGCAAAAGGTCAACTTGAGCAACTTCAAAACCATTGTTATTTCATATATGGATGGTGCAAGTGACAGAGTAAGGAATGCACTTCGAAAATTTTTTGAGGACTCTAAGATGAAAAGAAGTGAAAGCAGTGTGGTGAACAAGAGCAAAATTTGAAATTTTATTGATTAGGCTGGGATATCTCAAAAACCAGCAAACTGAAGTAATTGCAGACTTCTACAGTGAATAGTGAGCCATCTTTTCATGCATCGTTACAAAAACAAACTTTTGGCAGAATTCTGCATGGAAAACAATGGGAAAAAAAGTTTACACAGCTGGTGTTTTGCAGGGATTAGAAACCTCGTACTTTCTTGATAAGACATTTGTTCATCCCATCCGACAACATAGTTCTGAGATTCACCTCAAATAAGAACTTTTTAAACATCTATTGTCTCTGAATATTCCTATTCCACAAATTTCCCTAGAAAGACCACTGAAACACCAGCAACACATGGAGGGAAACTGGCACAGTGTTTGTTGCATAAATGAAGCAGATTGTATTGGATCCATACTTGGAAACACCTCAACCTTCAAAAATACAGTCTCAGAAATCTCTAGTTCATAATGCTTGAATCTCTTTTCAGTCCATTAGCACTTTACAATTAAGACTTAAAGAGTTTAATTTGTATTTACTATTTTTCATGAGATTATGACGGTTTCCTTAATTATATGGTGCTTAAAAACCACATCTCCATTTATTTTATAATCAAGATTAACATGCATACCCATAAATGATGACTACAGCAACTTCTCAGATTTAATGAAGATAGATAGAGGATTTGAAGTGTTTAAACCTTAAAGAAAATGACATATTAATTCCAAGAAATTACCTGTTTGTAAATTTCTCTCCTTACTCACAATAAATAACATTTTTAAATTTTAATTAGTCAAACTTGGACTATAAACAAATCTAATGCACAAAGTGCTGTGAAAACCATCCTATCTGCTAAAATAAAATGAATGGATAAGGAATGATCACTTAGGAATTAAAACATGTTATTTACTTTTACATTTTCTACAATAATAACTCAGATTAATCTTACCAATTACCACAGTTATTTGCCTTAAAAAAAAGTAAAAATAATTAATAAAAACATTTGAATAGATAAAGTTGCTCATAAATAACTTCAAGCAATCCAGAATTCTGTAAAAAGCATGAATCTGGGTTTTGCAGTTTGATCATATCGTGAAGATTAAAAAAACTTTTTGAAAAATTTTAAAATATTGAGGAATCTCCATCAGATTTTCCCCATATAGACTAAAGCAAGTAATTCTCTTATGTGACAAATTTGGGCGGTTTCAGAAGAGAAAAGGTATTTCCATTAAATTTGTATCTTTGATGCCAAACTTGCAAGTTTAAACTCAAGGACTAGATAAGTCTCATTAGCTTTTACTTTAAATAAAAGTAGTTTAAAAAAAAAAAAATCACAATAGTTTTTAATGGGAAAAAAATGTTTTCCATTTCTGCTCTGCTCCAGGGTTCCAGGTAAGAGATGCATGGCATCCCTAGGTTCACCTGTTGCTCGACTATGGTGCAACGCTGCCAAATGAAGTTCCAAGGTTATTTCCAGACAATCTGAAATGTTTATTGTAAGGAATTGGATGGTTATAATATGAATTAAAAGGAAAATGCTTGGAAAACTGAGTAAAAGAAAGCAAATTAAGATACAAAGCACAAGGGAAAAATACATAGATCAAAGGGCTCCCCTTGGTTTGTCTTAACACAAGAAAAAGGATAGTTTTGGAATTCACCTGTATCTCAGGAGAAGTACAGCACCTAGACCACTTGCTTTTTTAAATATTTTCTGCCTCTTCATATTTGCTGTTATACCAAATCTCTAGCCATAAACAAAGTTGCATGAAATCACATTATTGATTGTCAATCTCTGTCTCAAATGAACAACAGTAAAAATTCTCTTTCTCTTGAATAAGTCCAGAAATTCCTCCTGTGGGAAATTATTTTCCCTGAGGAAGCATATAAATAAGTAAAAACCCTTTCAGGTAAAGACTGATATTAAATCTAAGCACAATGTTGAGGCTGAATATGTTGGGGAAAAAAATGAAAATATTTTTTTATCATCACTACAAACACTACATTGGATACCACCATCGTCACATTTGATTTTTCAAGGTTACAGAGGAGCTTTCTTGTATTTCAGCTGAGTCATAACTGAGATGCAAAGAGAGATGGGAAAAAATGTAAAACAATAAAATACTTAAACCTTTTCATTTAGTAACCCTGAGTGCGAGGTTCATGGTAAGTATTTTTCATTAAAAATGTGAAATATCTCAGAAACTGTGAAATATTCTACATATTTGCCTCTTGATGACTTCATTTAAACAAAATGTGCAAGCCACTAACTCTTTGTACTCACTAAATTCACAGTGTAGAGAAGCAGACTTAGCATGGAATAGTTGACATTCACAACCAAATTTACCTCCCTGGAATATATTAGTGTACATGCAGCAAAACACCTTACAGCAAACTGTGCTTCACAATGCCTATCCTTACACAGAGCACAGCAAAAGAAATAGAAAGGCTAAGGTTTTAAACAGAAAAAAGTGAAAGTATTATTATGTTTGAGTGGTTTTCTTTTAATTCACTGATATGTACTGCTAGAAGAGCAATAGATCTGGGTGCTTTTCAAACCTAACCCTATAAAAGTAAGTAAGTAATCGTTTTGTTTGAGGTTTATCACTAGAGCAAAGCACAGCCCTGTGGACAACAGTGGAAACCACTGTGAAACACAAAAGTTTCGATCCATCTACCACTTCTGTTTAACCTTCATCAGGATGAAACTCAAATGTTGTAGAGCATATTTTGCTTACCTCTTTTCATATCAATTATCAAAAATCATAAAAAAAATTAAATTGCAAGTAATGTGCAACTTGGAGAGTAGGAGTAATATTTCAGAAAGCTTGCAATCTACTTGATTACTATTTGCATAGTTTTTCTTTTTGGTATCTGAACCAGTGATT
Organism: Cinnycerthia olivascens; assembly: GCA_035048155.1. Classification (NCBI taxonomy): domain Eukaryota; kingdom Metazoa; phylum Chordata; class Aves; order Passeriformes; family Certhiidae; genus Cinnycerthia; species Cinnycerthia olivascens. Next base: position 96,353,668 of record JAWWMU010000106.1, on the reverse strand, counting down.
TTTCTTTTTATCAAGAACATTTAATTTTTCCTTGAGGAAAATAAACCAAAAAAAATGATAACATGAGAAAAATTCCAATCAAGTTCCAATTCAGACTATTGCTCTATACAGCTATAATTTTCACTAGGCTTTGGAGAATGTTGTTGAAATTGAAAGTCCACAAAATATTTCTTCAGTAGTGAAAACAAAGCGATCTGGGCTGCAGAAATGGCAGGAAGCATCAAACCAGTGTTAAACAATAGGAAGGACTTACTGTTCAGGCAGGCTATTTTCTCTGCATGAATATAATGTGATTACAATGGGAACTGCTGTAGGCTAATGAGCTTCTATTCACTGTTTTTATGGCATGAAGTGCAGGGAAGTGTTCAGCATTTCCCCCTGCACTTTCAAGCAGATGGTACTGTGGTGAGACAGTGCCCTTCCATGATACACTGCATAATCCGTGTGCTGCAGCAGCATAAACAGCTCAGAGGTCTCTTCTGTATGTTGATGACATTTTAAGATAGGCTAACAGAAACTCCAACAAGGAAAGTTATGAATGTCTTTGCTGAAGACATTCAATTAATGGGATTTAAAATACATATTATCAGACCCAGCAGAGATTTATACCAGCCATATTTTTTTTCTGAACAAAATCTTTTGATGCTTTTTGTTTTTTTGTTGTTGTTGGAAGGTTTATCTCACAAAGGTCATCAGCAAAAATCAAACATGCTTGGTTGGAGTCCTTTAATTTAAGATTATCTTCAGCAAATTCTTATTAAATAAAAAAGTAGAATATTTTGCTAAATAAAGAAATATTTATAATTATTCAATGTCATTGAATTGAATTTGATATAGTGATGGGCTCTTCTTTCACATATACTTTTCAATATATCATCCATTATTTATAGTGACAGGCAGTGAGTGTGGAAGTCAGGAGTAAATATCCTTATATACTATAGCATAGTATTATCACAGCTTTCAAGTTCAGAAATTAAACAGGGTTTGACTATGGAATTCAAGATATTTTGTTTTTAAAATATTTTGCTCAAACCACATCTAAAAAATCTAAATATTTATCAGATATCCAGGCAAATATTTAGATTTGTTTTGTGATACCAAACCAAAACTGGCAAAATCAACAAGCAAAAATTATTTTGAAGAGATCCATAGGTCAACAGTATTCCTCCCTCACTCCTGAACTACTCCTCAGAAAAGTATGCCCCAGTGCTCCATTACTATTCAACTCCAACTGCTGAAAAAATCATCCATTTTCTCAAGTTGTTGAGAAGAAAACATAAGGTTCAAACAAAAACTTGAGTGCAGGAGCTGACTGTAAAATCAAATAAAGCACAGGGTCACCTGAATGATATTGCTGTACTGAAATCAGCAGAATCCTCCAATTTTAGGCAGGTCCACAAACTGGCACAAGGCAGGCAGGTCACATTTGCTGTGCTGGTATTCACCCTCTTGAACTCTTCATGTGAAGACTTAACTTTTTCTTAAGCCTGGCCATTGTTACATTTGAGCTCATGGACTGCAAAGCCCAGATTATCACTGCCAAGTCCACATACACAATAGTCTCATGCAGTCTTTTTGCCAAAGTATGCTTTGTTTTCTTGTGACTGCTCTTCATTCTTGAATTAGATTTCCTTTGCCAGTTGCAGCAAAATAAAAGCAGACTTTGCTGTATTTCTTCCTGGCCTGCAGAACTGAAGATCAATGTCTACCTCTAGTTCAGTGAGAAAGTCTTATTTAATATTGAAGAACTATATTTTCTTCCATATCTCAAACCCACACTCAAGCTCACTGGAGATGCATTTATTTTGTCTGCAAGGAGCACTTATTCAGTTTTTATTACAAATGCTGTGGGTGATCATCAAACATTATTTGAAGCTGTATGCGGAGAAATTACACAGGAGCAGAGCAGGTGCTCAGACTGGCTCAGCAACCACAGAAAGCAAACCACCTCCTTATCTGCCAGACTTAGCAAGACTGCTGCTCCTCCAAGATGTATTGTTATAGTAGGAAAAATGAAAGGAAGATCACTGCACCTTACAGATAGTGATTTTATCCCAGATTATGTAGCTTTTAAAAAGAGATCTATTAGTTCTTTTAAAAAGTACAGACTTTTGTGGTTTAATTAACATTACTACATGCAACTTGTTGCTGGGGAAATGCGCATCAAAACAAGACCTCTGTTCCTTAACTTATTCTCATTCAGACAATTGTTTGTATGTAGATATCATTCTCACTTAAAGAGCATTGCACCTAATGTAATTACTCTTTAGATATTAAAGCAAAAATGAGATAAATCTACATTCTAGGAATTAGCAGAACTTGTCCTTGACAAATTACACAGGCTAGGTAACCATGGTTTTGATCGATGAGAACAAGAGATTCTAGTACCCTGCCCTCTCAGAACTCAAAGAAGGGAAATGACAAATATCTGCCCACCCTATAAATTAAACGCTTGCATGCATTCTGCAGTTGTGCCCAGGACTCAAAGCAAAGCTTGAGTAAGTAAATGAGAACATTTTTTCCCTATTTCTACCACTAAGTCTCTGTTTCTGCAGTGAGTAAAATTAACACTAGTTTCAGTAATTTGCAGTTTGCTCATAATTTAATAAAATAGGAGATTTAATACAAAATTTACTTTCAAAAATAGTGTTTTATGACTTTGAAGAGACAAGGTGGAACAACATAATAATTACCGCTTTTAGGACTAAAAGCACTGTAATCTCAGAGAACATTTTGTCAATGCATAGATCCACAAAATGCGTGTTCATACTTTCAATTTGCAAATATTAACCCACAGTTGCCACTTCATTTTCCATTAGCATTCTTTTATGGGTCCATGGCAATACTTCTAGCCTGCCTTAAATAGTTTTCTCTCCATTCCGTCATTCTACCATCGTAAAGAACAATACTTAGTCTATCTTAAACTTATAGGAACAGTGAAAAAGCTTATTAGAAAATGTACTGATGCACCATCTCCTTGATCATCAAAATTTTAAAAAGATAGAAACATTATAAAGATGGCTTCTTATTTTCAGTGGCATGATTTTATTGCTATTTTTCCAGAAGAAATTTCAATAATCTATCAAAATGTACAATACTGATACGCAGGAAGAAATCAGTGCAGTCTGTAAACATTTACAGAGCTGTAGGATCTTCTGTATCCTTCAGACTGAATTAGTTTTGGTTCTCAACAGAGAGCTCTATGTGGTAGGAATCACAACCTGGTTGTCGTGATTTCTACACTGACATCAGAAAAACTCCCAGCTGTTTTGACTGAAGTAGGGATTGACGTGATATTGATCTAAACAACTAATAAGAATGCAGTCATTTATTGAGCTAGTTCAATTCTCCTGTGATTGTTTGGAGAACTGTACTGAACCTGGGAAATAAGGTACTATATTTTAAATTTTGCAGAATGGCAGCCCTGGAGTACAAGCAAGTCTTCATACAAGTGCCTCCAGGGGTTCATTCATGTTAAAGGAATAGTTAAGCATGAGAGATGATGTTCTCCTTCAGCACTAGGCAGGACTGTTGCTTAGATACAAAAACTGTCCTTTTATTTGTATTCTTCAGAGGAGATGCAGCATTGCCCTTAGCCTCACTCCTATGCTAATGCAGCTTTACAATTGCCCTGCATGGCACAATCGGTTCCTTAAAAAGAAAAAGAAGAATTCGTGAAAACCTTGGGTTTCCTCTTCTAATTATTCCTATTAATTCATCATTATAATAAGAGTCTGAAAAATTGAGAATACAGAAATGTTGTGTTAAAAGATTACTATATTCAATAGCTCTTTTAATGTAAACTGAGACCAAGAAATTATTTGGAGGGCCCTTTGAATGCATTTCCCTCTTTTAAACAAATTCTTATTTTCTGGTAAACAGCTGCATAGGCAAAGTAACTACTTCTACTCTGAGATTTCAGATTATATTGCTTCTAGGGAAAAAAAAATTCCCTCTCTTAGCAAAATAAAATGTCTAAATATCCTGCTTTCCTGCTTTAAGTTATACATTACCAGAATGGAATTTAAATTATTTGTGCAAAAATAAGAGGTAATTTAATGAAAAAAGAGAATCCACTTTGTTTTATTCTTAGAGGAATATACCCAATAATTAATTGAATAGTAAATGAATACTCATGATATTGTTTTCTTTATTTCAGATGGGTCTTGTTTTTGCTTTTCTGTTTTAAAGATGCATTAAAAAGTACCTATATATAATAACATCTATTAACGCAAATTTTCCGTAATATTTGGAAAAAATAACAAATATTTTACTGCTATTCAGCCTCAGTCTTGCATTTATTTCAAAATAAACATCCATTTCTTTGGTAACATTTCTGTGTGTTTGACTTTACAAGGTTTTACAAACAATTTTTTTTTTGTTACAATTTACAGTGTAATTCTTACCTGTTGTGGACTATCACAACAATCACTTAACATCACCAAAAATATGTTTCTTCATGAGAAATGTTCATGGATTAGAAATCAAATCTCCTCTAAGATTTATATATATATATATATATGCACACACATAGACATGATGCTTAAGTAAAACACATCTGATGTGTTTTATTTAAGCCATGATGTGTAAATTATCTTTTACCATAAAAAAAAAATTCAGATGAAATTGTCAGTGTTATTTTTAGTTCCTGATCAATATCACAAACAAAATTACTAATTTCTACAAATGTAAAGATATATATGCACTACTTTTCCACCAGCTTAACCAGAAAACAAGATTGAAGCCCTCATAGGACATGGAATTCATTATCTATAAGGTTTAAAGTGAATTTTGTCCTTCAAAGAAACATCAGTTTACCGTATTACCCTGTCTTGACCTCTGCAAATTGCAAACCACACCTGGTAATCAGCTAGAATAATGGCAGCTGGCATAGGCCAAAACTAGTTAGTGACTGCATTATAAAATAAACATTGCAAGTGACACATGGCTGTGCCTGTATAGTTTTCTAGTACTATAGCAGGACTTTTCCAGGATTGTGATTATAAATATGGAAAGAAGGGCTCATCAAAAGTTAGGCTCATCAAAAAACACTGCATTGTCTAGAACATGTTTACTGTGATACACTGAATATATTATCAACAACTCTGATATTAAAGTTGTATATGCCAAAAGTTCATGGATATTTTCCAGCTTTCTATCTCACCTCAGAACTTGCTTTGTTTTCCTTTTGTTCCAAATACTTTTCTTCTGTAAAACATAAAGATTTTGAAGAAGGTTCTTTGAAGCTTTAAATAAGAATATTCATAATGTTCACATAAGTTACTACATTTTTGTAATCTAAAATAATCATTAGTAAAATCTCTTTAAAGTTTCTCATAATTGTTTCCATGGCAGTAAAACCCAATAAATATAATATAACCCAACAAGACCAGCCATTTAAAATCGTATTTATTTTTTCTGAAACATTTTCTTAGCAAACTATGATGCCATAATTATGACATTTCTTTGAAATCTAGGGAAAATGCCATAAAATTACCACAGACGCATTCTGGGTGATTAAATATTCCTTTATAGTTCTGAAAAATAAAAATTCAGATTTTCTCCTCTCAGATTAAATTTATACCACTCTTTGCAACATTAATAGTAATCAAGACCCTAAATCACAGCTTTACCTATTCTTATGTCACTAAATTTTGTAGTGTCAATTAAGGAGTCTTTAAATTGGTGTTAATTTGATATTTGCCAGAGTAGCAGGAGCAGATGAAACTGAAGGAGTCCAGGATCACTCTAAAAAAGGAAGTCTTGCTGGGGCGATCTCTTGAGATACCTGACAGAAGTGACTGTTGTTGAGCAAACTCCATGGGTATCTGTTTCCATGGATCATGATGCTTATCCTTGGTGTTGCAGAAAGACCATATGTGTTCACTATTGTCTGACATTTAACTATTGCATTACACTAAGCAAAGAAGGTATTGTCAGTTTGCTTATAGCATGAATAACTACAACATCATAGCATACTTATTTTAGGCATGGCTGAAGAATCTGATATGAGTTTTGTGGGTTTTTTTAAACAGTCTCATTCAGTAGTAGGAGGGATTCAAACCAGATTCCAGGAAGTCACATGTTCAAGTTCACCTTCCTCATCTGGGTTGTAACCTCAGCAAGTGCTACCAGCAGTTTTATTCTTAGGGTTATGTCATATTACATCCTGAGGAAACCAATGAAAACCAAGTATATTTCTCTTCCCAATGTCAATCTTTTTTTAGGAATGAGAAATTAATAATCTTTTTGCAACATTCTCACTGACATCCAATTTGACTCCATCCACAAAGTTATATTATTCATTATTCTGAGTAATTCTCTAGAAAGAGACTACGTAAAGTCCAGAGCAATTTCCCCCAGAAAGATAAGTAAGTAAATATATTCCACTCCTGCAGTCTTGGAAAGGTAAGAAATAATATAGATAAAATTTCGTTAATTGTGGTGTTTGCAATTGCGGTGAAGAGAACTTATTTGTAGGCCATTACTCCTTGCACTTTATGCATAAGTCATCATATGTATTACTGCTTGTAGATAGACACTTTGCCTTCAAGTTAACAAATTCTAGAAATGACTCACAGAAAGGATAATTACTTGGGATTGATTTGCAAACTGTGTAAAACCAGCTTGGCTCTACAGTGTAGAGCACTACACTCTACAGTGCTTTTGCACTGAACTCATTACCATCAGCTCTTGATCAGAGAAGCTACCTGAAAAATTCTAAAATTCTTAAACTAATTTTCTCTTACAGCATAAAACTGCTACACTGTTTCAGCAGCTAATGTTAGCAAATTGCAATTGTCATCTGAGTGGAAGGCTCATATTGATCTCTTCCTGCTTACGGCACACGCATGTCATAGGTCTTAAGAATTCTGCTAAGGCTCTGCTCTGCTTAATGAAGAGATGCTTTGTTGGATTTAGAGTTGCATTGCCTCAAGATAGGGACTTCTGGCAAGAGCATTTCAATCAAAACAATCGCCTGATAATCAGATCATTAATTTTGTTTCCATGTAATGAAATTTATAAAATTGAAAAAACATGATCACTTGCTCTTATGAAAATAAATCCTATTTCTTAATTGTCTGTCTTTAGTTTAATTACCAAACTAAATCTATCTGTCTCGAACTAATATATACATCCACACAGAGATGTTCTTGATCTTACAAAAACAAGTTTGTTTTCAGTCCTGTGAAATACTGCTAGTGATTTATAATAAAGTATTAATGAAAAGGCTTCTAAACCAATGTTGCACTCCAATTCAAGCAATAGGAAAAAGCTATTAATTTTGTGTTCAGGCACTTTGGAAAGTAAATAGGCAAGGAAAAAAAAGAAGCACTAAAGAACAAATAAGTATAAGGAACATCTCCTCTGTATGATGCTTCACAGCAAACAAGCATTCTGTCAACCACAAGATACCCAAAATATGTGTGCTACAGTCCAGCAGACTGATGCTTCAGACTGCTTCTTACATCTAATGCTCAGATAAAATTTCAGAGATCTTTCAGCCAAAGCTATTTATTTGTGACAGTGTTGCCTGGTATAAAACACAAAGCGTTTCCAAAGGACGTTAAGAATGACAATATAAAACCAAATACATCTTTAGTGAAGCTTTCAGGTGGAAAAAATATCACTATATGCACATGTCATACAGTTTTTCTACAATTTTCACAGGGTTAATTAATCAGTATATCTTGCTGAAACGTCCAATAGGAGATTTGTTACCCCAGCAACCTACCCTCAGGTCAGCCCTTCAGAGTTGGTCCAGGGGCTTCTTTGCCTTATTTTCTTGTTATGTCTCTTAAGTTCTGGTAGAGAAAAAGTTGTCCTTGTCAGGAATTGTCTTCTTAAGAACAAGATTAAGTAGAATTTCAGAAATATATTATTAAGGTATTAGGTAAACTCTGAAGGAGTGTAGGAAAGGTACTGGAAGCTATATATTATGAATCCACAAAGCTACAAATACGAAAAAGGCTAAAAATATTTATCAACAACCATATTGTTCTGACTATGGTAATTCAGATATTCGGATATCCTTGTTCCCAACACCTAAGACTATTTCCAAACTTTAATACAAACCACGAGATCTGAAATTATGCTGAGTTTCCATATATTTTACTATATCAATCAATCTCCTGAAAAATCCACATCAAAATCATGATAAAAAATATCTGTTGATTATTCTTTTTTGGCAATGAGTTACAGTGTTTATTAATGTAGCCATAGGATCATTAACTACAGCAGAGTGAGACATCAGGCAGGGGTTGGGAAGTGAGGACAGGACTAGAAATCACGTAATCCTTGAAATAACCAGACACTTGAAATCTAAAACTAACATCAAGAGCCACCAGATTTTCTGTCACCAAATTTTTACAGGGTCTCCACAGTAAAACACGGTCCAAATACTGCCACCAAACCTCATAACAAATGTTCAATTTGGCAATAAAACTGAAGTTGCCTCCCAGTATAGAAATGGCACCAGAAACACTAGGTCATAATTATTATTTATGAAAATAACTGTTCCCCAAGATGGCAAAACTATTATCGTAACGAGGTAAAGTCCTTAAACAAGTTACAAGGATTGCATGAAAAAACTTGTATGAGTGTACTTGATTTTATTTGATTTTTATTTGATTAATCATCTATTTGCATTATTTCATAAGATTTAAATGACAACTAAATACATCAGAACTCAATATATTTACTAAAAATTAGAAAAAACATTAACATTTATTTCCTTATATTTCCCCTTCATGTCTCATCACTATCTAAACCATAAAATTAAATTAAAACTTGGATACATAGCAGCAGTTGTAATTTTCAAGCCACGTGTGAAGACTTTTACAGAAAGTCTTCACTTTGATCTTGGATATAAAATGAATTCAATCTTGAGCAGTTTATTTGTACTGCATACTATCAGTAGTGAATGAGGTTTTTCTTGTCTAAAACCTAATTTTTAGTGCAATAGGAATGAGATATCATATTGCAGAAGTGATTGAGCTCTGCTATTGAGAGAAACTCCATTTGAGAGTGCATTTCTGACTTTATAATGAAATTTAATGCTAGGGGTTTTTCTTTTTTTAGATTAAAAACTAGTTTTATTATATTTAAAAGAAAAGAATTTTGGCAGGCATAAAAACAAGCTAGGTTTTTTTTTTGATATGGGAGTTTTTTTCAGAATCAGTCTCCCAAAGAACTTCAGAGGGTTTATTACCCACAAAAATACTATGTGCTTAACTTTGATATATCAGTTCAACTACATTGAGTTCCAGTTTCATAATCAGCAATAAAAGTTCTGTCGTCCTTTAAGATAATTTTAATCTTCAAGGAAATAATGGAAATGGGATAATATTAGATACCAAAGAGCACTTTAAAAAAACCATTCTATAAGGCATTACGTATTAAAAACAAAAGCCCACAATCTTCTTATTCAGTAAAAAACTCTTTTGTTATCCATCAAGGTCAATCACATCTCATATACAGACTAGAATTTGTGAAATTCTGTAACAAAGTAGCTACTTTTTTTTTTTACCAAGAACAAATACAAGCCAGGTATAGAAAAACACAATCTCTTTGCAGTCTTAAAAAAAACCCTTTAATATATAATATTAATATGAATGAACAAATACAGTTACAAAATTAATAAAATAAAGCTGTATATAATATTTTTAATAATATATACATATTAAGTTATATTAATATAATAATTATTTTATTGACCTTTCTGGTCTTAAATACAGTTTAAAAGTCCTGAGATAAAACATAAGACTAAAAAGGTAAAATGATATTTTAATATTGCCCTTGAAACAACATTTTTTCCCCATATAAGACTTATGTAAGCATGTAAATTGCTCTGACTTCTATTATGTTTCTATTTGGTAGGGAATCAAGTCTGAGTCTACGAACATCTTCTGATAAAGAAAGACACTAAGAAAATTTGCACTTCTAAAACCCCAATGTTATGCTTTCTCACCACTCTGAAATGCAAATCAGTAACATTTCACAACTTTTATAATGCTTACTAAATTTATACAAATCCAGCAAAGGAATCTGGACCTGAAAAAATCACCTTCATTATTATTCTGCATAATTGGAATCATCGCCTAACAGTCATGTGCTATATGAATCACTTTCATTACACAGGCACCTTCAGATGGGACTGAAGTCCCATTATGCAAAAAGAGGATTTTCTCTGAATTTACAAGCTACATAGCACAAGGTGAAGAATGAGGAATTGCTCATGGCAATGTTAGAGCCTCTAATATTGTGTTGGCCGGTGTATTTATTTTCTAAATGAACTTCAAAAATGTAGTGAAATACTTAAGAGATAGGAGGGTAAAAAGGGGCTAGGGGAGGGGTTAGGAGCTGCTTCTGAGGCAGGGTAACTGAGGTTCTTGATATTAGATCACTTGTGGTTGATTAGTGTGAAACACCATGGTGGTCTTTCTTTGACAGGTGATATGTGTAGCAGGAGTTGCTTCCTTTCACACAGTTTGCCACAGTGGGAGTTCTTGCCCATATATGTTAACCAGGATGTGCTAAGCGGGTCTTGCCTGTGCCACGCCAGGAATCAGCACCTTCCTGTTGCAAATTCCTCACTTCTGTGCTCATCTCAAGTTCCCACTCTGGTGATTTATTTATGGCTTTGACATATTTATGGCATTATTCCATGGCCTTGGAGACAGGCAATGGTGCTCTTTAATTCATTACAGCAGGGTTTATAGGAAAACAAGAGAGAAAAGTAATGCAACAGAAAGTTATGCAGGTAAGCATGAAGATGAGATCAACATTGAAAGCAAATTAAATATTAAATAAAGAGTAAAAATAATTAGAAATATGATGTGGGAACACAAGATTCACCTCCAGCTGCCCTGGAGGCTCAGG
>JAWWMU010000106.1:96317393-96337202 GCA_035048155.1 Cinnycerthia olivascens | reverse complement strand
AAAGAAAGAAAGAAAGAAAGAAAGAAAGAAAGAAAGAAAGAAAGAAAGAAAGAAAGAAAGAAAGAAAGAAAGGAAAACTACCTGACCAGACCTCCACAGAATCACAGGTGGTTATATATTGTTGATCTTCATTTTGACAGCAAATCAATCATTAATTTCTCCTGGTACAGTTTTCCAACTGCATGTGAATTTATTTTGCAACACTCTTTTTGTAGACTATATTTCCCCTAACTGGAAATCAAGATGGAGTATAAAGAAGCCGAGTCAAAACACTCGGTATTTTCTGTCAGTTTTTAATCCATAAGCCCTGTTCCTTCTCATGGAAGGAAATTAAGTTCATTTGTCACTGCCTGGTTTCTTCTCTTTCTATAACATACCTGGATATGCACTCACACACTCACAGTTTTACCATCATCTCTCCAGCGGGACCTGCTGTTACAGAACCTGGGGTCTTTTTTTGTTTTATTGCTTTTTTTATTAACAGGAGCTGTGTTTCTCTCTGCTATAAATCTACAACTCCAATTGCTGCTGTTATCATACATAACTAGTGGAGTTTTAGCACACTGCTGTTGATTCAGAACTGAGAATTCTCTAGAGCAAATCATGCACAACAACTCAAAGTAATATCTAAAAGGGAGCAGAAATTTCAAATTGAACACAGTGCAAGGAACTAAATGTTTCTGTTAGTGTTGACAGTATCTACCTGCCAAAGGGGGAAAAAATCATATTCAGAGAATCACAGAAACCTATAAGGGACAAATTGTGAGGAACAATAGTCATCTGGTTCTACCTTCCTGCTCAAGCAGTACATTGAACAGGATTTTGTCCAGAGAGTTTTTGAGTATCTCCAGTGAGGAAGGCTTCATATCCTCTCCAGACAGTCTGTTCTGTTGCTGGGTCACCCACACAGTAAAGTTCTTCCTTGTATTCAGAGGGAACTTCCTGTGCATCAATCTTTGCTTGTTTTCTCATGTCTTACTACTTAATACCTACTATTCTGTCATATACTCTGAAAATTCTTTATAAAACTTTTATAGTTCTTTAAATCTTCGTAAAATTTTTCTCACATTTATTGCAAGGACTAAGTGAGAGACAAACAGTTAATCAGCAGTAACAGAGAATCAGGTAAGTATTTTAAGTATTTATATATCGTGGCTTGACCTCTTCCTTTTTTGTCATATTCATCCTTTACAAAATATTTTTCAGTGTCAGAAGCCAAGGTTGATTACAATTGCTCTAGGGCCAACATTAACAGCTTTACTCCTAAATCTAAACAAAATTAAAAAAATAAAATTGTATTAATCCTTTCCTTTTAGAAAAAAAAAATCAGTGAAAAGAGAATTCTTTTCAAGAAGCTGGAACACCACAATCTTCTTTTTCAGTTGCATGAGCAAAGGTGGATAATGTACCTTTCACTAGCTATTCTTACCTCTGGTCAAGGAGTTGACCTGTGCTTGATAAGAGAGAAAGAGTGAAGATGCACAGAATGCAATGAATGAAATTAGGTCACAGTTCTCTTACTAATTCTAAGGAAAAGTGGATTTTCACTTCTTGGAGAATTGCCAAACAGCTCACTTTATGCTGTAGGGAGTCTCTCTTCTCCTTGACCCATAAAACAGATTATCACATAGTAAGATCCAGGCAATGTTTCCAAGATTCAAAGTTGTCCTTGCTGCTTTACATTTAGAATTATTTAAAATGTGGATGAAAAGTAAAAAAAAAAAAAAAAATTAAAAAATTCCACACTATTTATTCCAGGAATAACTATTTACTTTTGTCTTGTTTATATCTTCCAAGATCAGATGCAGGCAGTAGAGATATTTTCCATTCCTCTAACCAAATACTCATAAATATTCTCAAGACCCTACAGAGGCAAAATCCTTCTTAACTGTTATGATTCATTGGGCTACAAGTTACACACAAACTAAGTGAAGCCAAGGTCGATATCTCCCATGAGGTCCAATATATCTCAGTATTGATTGAAGCACTGAAATCAATGGAATTATAATTGGACAGAACTTTTCGGTAACTAGAAGCCCTACTGAAAACTTTGAGGGCTTAACAAATGTCAAATTCCAAATCCTTGGAATTCACATATCTAGGAAAAATATTGCCACTGATTTTTGACTTGACCATAAGATATTTATGAAGTCGTGAACAACATTCTATAGTGCCTGTCTGGCACTCAAATAGCCATTTTAGAAGATGGGCCAGGGTTAAGGATAAACCAAGAGTTTACTATAACAGAAGTGCCTGTGATAACATTAATGTACTTTCCCTATAGATTTCAGTATATACAAAATCCTTCTTCAACCATCTGATTCCTAGTGGCTACTAATATTCCATTGATAAGCCTCCTGTTATGTAGCACAGATTTATGATTACCCAGTAAAAACTGCTCAGTTAATGCATTTCAAGACAATTGATCATCATCTCAACTTTTATTGAAACATGACTGCAGAATTACAGTAATGGTCTTGGTTGTGTGCTGTCCATGAAAGCAGCAGTCCTAACATGTTATTAAGAGGATTTTGAGAGAAGTTGCTTTTTTACTGTCTTAGTGATCTTTGCACAGTTTGTTTATTTTCCACCATGGTCAAAGTATCATTGAAATAAAGATCATAATTTTCTCTGTTTTCCATGAAATCGAGCAGATTTTCACTACAATAATTTTGGGGAAAAACATACATACACACACAGAAAAACACATATAAATTTAAAAATATGTATATTTAAGCTATTTTTTTATTATTTATATATAGCATCATCTTCATTCTTATCCATGAAAGAATTCTGTATGTAAACAGAAAATATGCTCTCAAAATGCAGTGAAAGTAAATTAAATCAGGGACAGAGCAGCCAGATACTCAGCTAATATAAATCACCTTGTTCTACCAGTTTCAGAAGAATTATATGATTCGTTTGGTTTTGAATATGACTTTAGACACAACCAGTTTACTGTTTGTTTGATACATGATAATACTTTTCCTGTTGTGATACCTTTAACTAAATTTCTTACAACCCACCTTAAAGCATTAAGAGCACAGTAAGCAAACATGGTAACTTTTCAACCACTGTAGAAGGGGTAGTAAATTGTACCCCACATATGGAAACTTTTAAAAAGTGCAACTAAATAAAATGCACAGACATTCACATAGAGTCTTTCAGGAGAGCTTCGCAGCTAAGTAATGCACTAGACGGTTTTTTCCTTAATTTATTTTTTTCTTCTTGAAGCATAAAAAACAAAAGATAAACAAAAGCCCAATATGTGTTCTGAAATACCACAAAGTATGGCAAAGGTTATACATGCTTTAAGCATGTCTTTTGAGGCAGGTGATATGTTCCATATTCTGCCTAGCACAGTCAAACACATCTTACAGTGGGTTAAATGGGGATGGTGTATGAAGGCAGGACAATAATCATTTCAGTGCCTACTCTACCAAACTTACAGTAATTCTATAAAAGAAGTAGAGTCTTGCATAAAAAAACTCATTCATATATGTGCAATCTACATTACTCTGAAAGATGGGTTAAGAATGGTGTAAGGCAACTTACCAAGACACAGTAATATGATTATAGCTTTGAGCTGAATAATTAGATTCATAAGGAATAAGTAAAAAGAAAACTTTAATAATCAAAAGAATTGGACAAAAACAAGATCTTAGGTTAAGAATGTACTTCTAAAGGTCTGTATTTCCTTTTTCATCTTTACTGGGTAGATGTTCAGTGCAGTAAGCTCATTTCTCACATTAGCATCTTTTATTCTGCACATCTCTTTCAACTGCGCAAAACTTTTGCTATGTGATTCATCTGCAGAAGAAAAAAAGGCAATGAGCAACTCACCAGAAAAGATTAATAATTAGAGTTGATGGTACATGATTGTACCAATCAGTGAGACTCAACTTGAGAGTTATACAGTAAGCTCACATTAGCAATATCCAACAAAGGGTAAGCAGAATCAGCATGAACAGCGTCCTAGTCAAGCAAAACCTTTAATTTAAATGTTTACATTTGGCATACATAATAAGTGATATCTTTTCCCTGTTAGGCTTTCCCAGTTCTTTGTTTTCAGGACTAATTTGTGAAAAAAAGTGGAACCTCTGCGCAGTACATCTTTTTAGCTCCAAGAATATCCTTATCATGTGTATGATGTGGTAGGTAAGTAACATGCCAGGTATTAAACTGTTAATAGTCATCCCATAGCCCTTTTGGTCATTTTTGTTGACAGTTCATTAGTGCAGCTGCAAAAGGAAACCTCTTGTACAAAGTCTCCATTGCATACCATCACTACAAAGTCCTTCTGATTTCTGCCTTAAGTTGCAATTTTTCATTTGCCTGCCTATATAGAGGAGATGGAATTCTGGTCAACTCAATGTGTGTACAACTTATATAGTTAATTTTCTTCTATTCAATTTTAATTATTTTTTTTAATTTTGGGGGGATGGGTGCAGAGGGAGATTTTGAACTTGTTCAGTTTTTCCTGTATTTTAGTTGTGACTATACACATTTAAGATGTGATTTTGGTTATGGATGTTATATTATTAAGTAGACAAAGCTATTTAATATAGTGCAGAAACATGTACATCAGTACTGAAAGTGGTTGTAAACATAAGGCAAATACTAGTTAGTTCTTTTACTTTTTTTTTTTTTTAAGGAAAAGATGATATCTTAAAAAAATTGCTGCCAGTTTTTAAAACTTATTTTTAAACTAACAGTGTGGGATTCTAAAACCACAGGAAATATTCAAATCCCAGGTAGGTGAGAGAGTGAAGGAAAAATTAAAATAAAAAAAAAATTATAGAATCTACTCATCTCTAATTATCTAATTATCACAAGTTACAGATTTCTTTACAGTTGCATCCTGTACATTGACCAAAACCCAAAAGATTAGAATATATAATTACAACATATTACAATATTATTTAAATCTGATTTTTCTTGGATACCCTTAGTGGCTGATAAGAGGAAATTACTATAATTTTACGGGTTTGCAATTAATATTATGGATGTAATTGCATCTCAGATATGTTTAATATTTTATGCATTTCATCAATTTCATTAATTTTATAATATTGGGCATTTTAACACACATTAATAAAGATAACAATAAAATATCTATGATTAAGAAAAACTTCCATTTACAGAAGGAGGAAGAAATATCTGGAATTAATCTGTTTCAATAGGAAATTCAACATAAGTGTAGTGGGAAAATCTAGTCTTTAGAAAAATTAATGACATTTTTGTCATTTTTTAATCTAACTCAAATATGGTTAAAAGAAAGGAAAATACATTACATACTGAATGGAACACAATATGAACACATATGAAAAATTCTTACATCTTTTTTAATCTTCCTACATTCAAGAAAAACTGTCATTCTTCATTCAAAAGAAACAATAAAAAATTAGACAGTAACTTCAAATCATCAGAATAGTTTTTCATATTTTCCTCATTCTTTACACAACTTTCTAGATAAGAATGGCAATCATTTAAACTCATCATCTGCTTGACATTAAAAATATGATATATTTATATCTGTAAATTTATTTTCCTTTCAAAATAAAGATTCTCTTTGCCTTCTTCTGACAGCAGGAATCGATTTCCTAAAAATATCTCCACCTATTTTTCAAAAATTAATCTTTGGAAAGCTTAAAATGTCACATCATCCAGATTATGTTTGTAAGTTTTTACTTTTAGGCTGATTTTTCTCCTGCAGAGAGTAATTTTGTGCAAAGATTCTTCACAACTATTTTTTCTGAAAGACTTAAAGAAAGCTGGTTCTTGTCATGGACATAAGCTCTGCCACTGGGAGAATAAAACAAAGATCTGTCAGATACACAAGCTCCCAGCTCCCAGAGAATGTAAGGCAGGATAAGTGAGTAAATATACATAAGATATTCACGTGTGAAAACTGTTAAACAACAAAGGAAAAAATTCTGTGCTTGTCATTATTACAAGTTCTAATCTTCTTTTACAACTCCAGCTACAAAAATACCCAAATAACTTTCTAATTATTCACCATTTTCTTGAATTCTCTTGGTTGTTAGACTGACAATTGCTCTACTCCCAAAATATCTGGCTAGTTATAAGGGAACATCATGGCATTTCCTCATTTTCTTTCAAAGATTAAGTAGAAAGTTTTTCCTTGAATGTCTCAAGAGAGATTCTTGTTACTGGACCAGAAAACACTCTTGTAGGAAAGACATAATGGGAAAAAGGCTCTGCAGGAGGGAAGATATGAAGTAAATTAAGTGATTGTCAGTACTCAATCATGAATAAAATAAAATATGTTAAGATTTCAACCTTCATATATGTAAACAGTAAAAAAAACCCACTCTTTTATGAGGGAACTTTGTTTTGGACTTCCTCTGAGTCACTCAGGTATTTCATTTGAACAATTGTTAATGACTCTGTACTACTTCTACTACTTCTAATAAATCTCACAAACAGACATCAACACCTTAAAATAAACAAATTATGTACTGCATTTAGTATATTTTTTTTTTCCCTCAACATACAATAAACTTTTGCATAAAATCAAGCCTCAGAACCCAATTTCTGTTCAGCTTTTCTATTTGCTCTGGGCAGTCAAGGGCAAAATATGACACTTTCCTTTTGGTACAGAAAAAATGATACTTTATTTCAATGTTTTACTGCAGTGGAGGCCTCCTGACGTTATTAGATTAGTAAGGAAAGTGAAAGAGAGATCTAAAACAGGAATAGGTTGAATACCCTACCATACAATGGTTAGAATGGATCAATGAGAGCAAGTATCAAAGGTTGTTCATTTTCCCAGACAATGTAAATCCAAAGGTCATTTCACCTGAAAAAGCCAGATTCTTAATGCATTATATCTTGAAGGAAAAAGGTGCAATTTAAACAGTATATGAGATAACTAGACTTCAGAAAATGAAACAAAGAAAGGGGCTTTAAAAGTTTGAAAGCGATTCAAATTTAATTTGAAATGGACTGTGGAGCCTTTTAAATTTTATCTTTACATGTTCTTTTAATGTGTAAGGATCCCTTTGAGGACTAGTTTAATCTGCATAAGTACACTATGTGCTTTCTCAAGTCTTTCATAATTTGCACTCCAAATGCTTCAAAATCCTAGTTTCAAGGGTCCTTTTGGGTGAGTTTTTAGGGTTGTGGTTTTTTTTAAGTCCATGTTACAGTTATGAAATGTAATGAAGCAATTTCTCCCAGTGAAAATGATGAAGGGCAATTAGGACACTAGAAATTGAATCAGTATAAGAAGTTAAACGTTGAAGGCCTAGGGTTCAAAAATGCATTAGAAAATAGTTAGGTTCCAAATACACTTAAAATTATGTTTTTAATTATGAACTTCTTAGGGATTCATATTGTCCTCTACCAATGTCATTTCTGAGGCAATTATATCCACAATATCTGGTGTAAATTCCATCTTCCACTCTGCTAATACAAAGTGCTAACTCCATTACTTCAAGCACAGTGATTTAAACTGGTTTCATATACATTCTACAGCAACATAAAATGTCTCTAAGAGAAGGAGAAGCAATTGTGAAATATTTTGTCATTTATTTTTCTCCTTAGAGAAAGCTCACAGAGAATTTACAGGGATGCAGAACGATGGCGTCTTACAGTGTAGCTGCTCCATTGATCATGCCAGTATAATTCAAGACTTTTGGTGTCAAACCCATCAATTCAACTTGGGTAATTAACTTTGCTCCCACAGATATTTAGGGTGCCAGTGGGTTAATTAACTTGGGGTAGCATTCATCAGGTTAAACACCCACAAAGACTAAGCTGCCTACATTGACATTCATGAAGTATTATTGTGACACTTCTAAGAGACTGTGAAAAGAGCTTCTTGAAACTGTTGGGAAAGGCAAGCTCTCTATTAAATAGAGTTTTATTAATTTAAATAAAAAAAACAAAACAGATTATGCAATGGTTCTTTCTAATTGTTCTTGACCGAAATCAGGTAAATTTTGCTCAACAATGAGAGTTTTGATCCAAATATCCAAAATTACAGAGCAACCAGAATCACTAGTCTCCAAACTGCCTCAGCTACTGCACCCCTGCAGGATGTTGTTCAAACAGTGGGTGTGAAAGGCTGGGTAGAGTAAAACATTTTTTTTTTTTTTTTTTTTTTTTTACTCAAATCTAGATCTGTTTTCATGTTTATGCTTGGAGAGACTAAAATCTTTTTAAAACTCCCCTCTCTCAACTGCTTATGCAGTTTATAGACCAAGATGCTGGCAATGACCCCGTATTTTCTATCCACTCCTGGAATTCAAATCATCTCTCAGAGATGATTTGAGACTTGTCAGTACATGCACTATTTGCTCCCTAGGAGCAGCAAAGACACAACGTAGCCATTAATTGTATCTTACCATCCCAGGGAGAAAAAATAAAAATAGGCACTAAGAAAGACTGACACGTACAGTGGGATTTGCTTAGACTATTTTTCCCCCTCTTAAAAAGTACTGAGTTATTGATGCTATGCTATAAAAAAAATCAATTTGACTGTTAAAGTCTATCCCTTACCAAGGATGGCTGAATGAAAAAATATAGCTGAATAAAACATCAAATAACTGACTAGTATTCAAGTGCTTACTGGGTTAATTTATGTCTTTTAATTTCTAAGAGCTACTTAGTTTCCTAAACCTAAGCAAAGAACTTCTCTAGAAAACAGGAAAAAAAAAGAAGCCCTGTAAATTTTCTCCAAGACATATTTTAAAAGATATTCCACCTCTCCTTTGGCTTTGAAGAGCTTCTTTCAACCACATCAGACTGCATGATTTCCTATTAAGGCTTCTAAGAAAACTGTACAGATGTATTTAGTCCTATTGATTCTTTTGCAACATTAAAGACCGTAGACTTGATATCACTCAGTGACTCAAAAGCACTGAAAATTCTTCTTCCAGCCAACAAGTAATAGTAAGCATACGTAAAAATTAATAGATGCAGATGCTTAAAGTTATTTCTCTTTCTGCCTGCACTAGTAGAGATATTTTAAGTCATCTCAAGTGTCAATTTAGCACTGAAAGAGTTACAAATTCGATAATGGCTTAAACCCTTATAAATCCTCAGGTTATGAGTGATGTGGCTACCAGATTGAAGAGCTTTGCCCATGGCTTGCCAAAGCATGTAACACCACTACAATTAAGACAGATTTCATTGGAGCATTTTTCCAGTGATCTCCATCAAGACATTACTGCCTTAAGGTAGAGAGGAGGCTATGGTTTCCCCGGGCTCCAGTTCACTCACATCCTTGCTATGCCACGTGCAAACACACCAGGTGTACTCACGGTGCTGACATCTGTCTGCTGTCCAACCTGTTTGGCTGAGTTCCCCTGAACCATCTCAAACCTGTCAGAGCTGCTGCAAACACGTGCTGGGCTGCACAAAATCCAATACAATTCAACCATTTGCTGAGGTCACAGCTGGAGCATTCAACACAGAACATAGGAAAATCACACTAATTTGGGGACAGCTTCAACAAATGTTATAAGCACATTTGCTATGTCTAATCACCCCTAGGAAGAAATTAGCTGGAAGTTAAGCAAACCAATGCAATGTCCTTTATTTGATCTTCAGCTTTCTGGTGATACAGAAAATCAATTGAGTTGCAGTGCAGCAATTATAGGTCTGAGCATAAATGTTCCTTGCCATGAGAGAAATCACTCATCAAGCACGCTTCTTTGTTTCAGCAAGCTGTAACAATACATTATCAAGTATTTAATGCAATTTTACTCCATTCACCTCAATAGACAAAGGGAGCTGCTCTCCATTCCACTCTTCATGACACTCTCTCTCTGAATACATGTGAAAAGTATCAGGATCTTAAGTTAAATATTCAGCATGGCTTATCTTAAGCCAGCTCTGCTGACATCCATTTTCATTGTAATTTAAATGATTCACAACCTATTTTTCAGAAAAAAAAGGTACTCACTCAGCCTGTCAGCATAAACATGTTATGTTCTCTGAGACCATAGAGTACAGATTTGTATGTGAGATCCAAGGCAATGTTATAAAAAGCAAATCACAAATATACAACTTGGAAAAGTTTAGAGACTCCATGGATCCCAAATTCAGTGGATGATATCTTCACAAAGCAATTCAAGTCCTCGCTGTGAATCTTAGAGAAAGAATGAACACCGAAAGCTCCCACATAGGCCATGGACCGGCACTGCCTATCTCATCCTCTAGCATGTTAGCTACTGAGCTGAAACACAAAAGGAAGAATATCAAGATTACAGTCTCCACTTTGTAAGCAGAACCTAACACAGAAAATTATAAATGGCTTTTGAAAAACTCCAAAACAAGTTGACTCAACATATCTGATTTCTACACCTCCTCCAAATTGTAACACATTCAGATGAAACTGAATATTGTTTAAGCAGTTTGATATGCAAACCCTTTATTTTGAGGGGGAAAGAAACTAGGCACTTAAAAGCAGTAAATCCAAAACAACCCAGATGCAGTGCAAAAAAATAAAGCCACAACTATTGAAACCATATAAGTCTGTTTTCACTAGTTATTTAAATATTATTTAGATAAAATGTTGCATGAGCATGGCAGAATCTAGTATTAATATTTAACACTAAATTTCACAAGCATTTAGGGATTCATTGTGTCTTCAGAATTCTCACCATCACAGAAAATCTATTATAAAAATTTTTAGACTCTTCAAAGACTGTAAATAGCATGTTTCATTTCTGTTGCTGCAATTTTGCTGTCAAGTCTTTTGGGTTTTAGTCTCTAAAAGTCAGTATCTGAAATTTTAAACCCTTCAAGCTTCAATTGCATTGTGACTTTTTATACAGAATTAATATCAACCTTGACTTAAGTATTAGAAAATTACAACATCTTTCAATTACAGCGTAATAATAAAAAAAAATTTGAATGAACTGAGCATCAATTCAGAGCAAATCTCTATTTTCACTGTAAAGCTAGTGCCAGAATTCTTCACACTAAAAAGTGGTCTGAAAGCAACTATTAAAGGGATTTTAATGGAACCTAATGTCATCTACAATTCAATTTACAAAATGAGCTACATTTTAGTAAACAACCCTTTAGACAACCAATATCGTTGCAGAAAATGTGAGTTGAAGTTCTAATTAAGCCTAATTTATTTCATAGGTTTCATAGTTATAAATACAGATTTACAATATTGTAATGTCTTAGTATATGTATCTGACTGAATTAATATTTCTTGCTTAATACAATCCTACTATTTAAACTACAAGTTCCAGAAGTGGCACAGTCCTTAGAATTTCTGCATAGTCTCCCTTCGAAATAAATTTGATAAGAATTTATGAATTGTTATAGTGTTATAGTTTAACCCAACCTAGCAGCCAAGCCCCACATAGCTGCTTGCTCACTCCCCCACCATCATGATTTGGGGGAAAACTCATGAATTGATATAAAGACAGTTTAAAAGGGAAAGTAAATTTGTACATAGAAGAAAAGCAAAAGAGTAACTGAGTCACTATTTTCCAAGAGCAGACAGGTGTTCAACCATTTCCAGGTCAACAAAGTCCCATCACATATGATGGTGATTTGAGAAGACAGACGTTATCGCTCCAAACATGTCATCCTTCCCCTTTCTATCCCCACTTTGTACAGTGAGTGTGATGCCACATGGTCTGGAATATGCCTTCAGTCAGTTGGAGTCACCTGTCCCAGCTGTGTCTTCTCCCAGCCCCCCAAGCACCCCCAGTTCCCTTGCCAGCATGGCACACAGAAAGCAGGAAAGGCCTTGGCTCTGTGCAAGCCCTGCTCAGCAGCAACAAAAACATCTCTGTATTATTGACCCTGTGTTCAGCACAAATCCAAATCACAGCCTCATACCAGGCACTGGGGAGGAAATTAGCTGTGCCCCAGCTGAAAGCAGTGCATGTGGTTAGATTTACATGAGGAGAGACATCTAGGATTGATCCAATCTTTGGTATAAGTCTCAGTCTTTCAGGGTATTTCAGGGGATTGAAAACACAAACAACAGAACTGTAACACTTTTCTAAGTGGAGAGTATTCCACACTCCAGTGGAACTAGAGATATGCCTCTAATGCATAAAAATAAAAATAAGACTAAATAAAAATAAAAATAAGGAAAAAATAAAAATAAGAAGAAAATGGTCTTCTAGAATCAATAGTGATACAAAACAGTTTCAAGTCAACAGCTGGTAGTCCTTATTGTGCTTTTGAAAGGCTCTTAGCAGGTGTTATACTACAAGGCTTAGTATACTTATGAAAATTGCTGAAAAAATTGTAAATTTATTTAGCATGAGTAACAAAGATCAGTATAAAAAATATTTTTCTTTTCAATTCTCATATCTAAGAATTTTTTACATGGTTTTCCTTTTTTAGTTTGATATAGTAGTCATTGATGTAAATGTTATGAAATGAAAATGAGATATTCCAAACAATGTAACAATAATAACTTATAAAATCAATCATAAAAAACATTTTCCACATCATCTAAGGAGTTATACAGTAAAATCGGTGTAGGAAAAAAATATTTTTTGTTAGTTTTGTTTGGTTTTAAATCAGCTCATTATTTATTATCTGCACAGAGACAGGATGTCTTGCCTTCTCTGTAAGATCTTTTGAGCTTTCTGTTTCCCTTAGCAAACATCTGAATTTTTTCATCTTCCAAATATAACTCTTGAAAGCATGGAGGATAGATTTATTTGCCAGAACATTTATCCTAAGGTGAGCAGCTCTGTTTCAAATCTGCTTTCACCTGAGATGTGTCATGCCTTTGACAACAGTTCCTTAAACATCATCTAATTTGACCAGAGTCATGCTCCATTGCCCTTGGGGAAATGAAGCAACTGTACAGAAAAGAGCACAAGCTTCAGTGCATCATGGAAAAAGAAGGAGGCTGGTTGTAAAGACACAGGAGTTGAGTAGTTAATGCTGATGCTCCATTTACCCAGGAGTAAAGTTGTTGACTCCAGAATTTTCACTTATTCTCAACAATTTACTTGTCCTATCTGTGGCTTAAAAAACAAAACAGATGCTGCTTTCAAAATGTGAGATCTTTAAAGATGTCAGGTTTTTAGCATAGAGAACTTGGGGGGAAAAGATGAATGTTTTTGTTCTTTCCTCCCTCATTCAAAAAGCTTTCTTGGGAGTCTGGAGAGGTCCCAGTTGACTGGAAGCTGAATAACATCCCAATTTTCAAAAGGACAAGAAGGATGACCCTAGAAACTATAGGCCCATCAGTCTCACTTCAGTGGCTGGTTAGGTCATGGAGAAGATTATTCTGGGAGACATTGAGAAACACCTGGAAGAAAACACCGCCAGCACAGCTTCACAAGGAGAAAGTCCTGCTTGTCAAATTTGGTTTACTTTTCTGACAAGGTAACTCAAATAGTTGACCAAGAAAGTTGATGCAATCTGTTTGGGTTTCAGGAAAGCTTTTGGTACCATCTCTCAAAGGATGTTTCAGGACAAAATGTCCAGGCCACAGCTGGATAAACATAGCATGTGGTGGGTGAGCAAGTGGATCATGGGTCAGGCATGAAGTTTACAGTGAATGAGGTGACATCAGATGGAGACCTTTCACTAGTGGGGCTCTGCAGGGCTCCATCCTTGGCCCTGGGCTTCTTTCAACATCTTAATTAACAACTTGGATGCAGGACTCCAATGAATACTAAGCAAGATTTCAGATGATACAAAACCTGGAGCTGTTGACTCCCTTGAAGGCAGAGAAGTCCTCCAGAGAACTCAACAAAATAGAGGACTGGGCAATTCCCAATTGTATGAGGTTTAACAAGGGCAAGTGCCCAATTCTGCACCTGGGTTGGGGAAACCCTGGATTTACAGACTGGGGAATGAGGAAAGCCTGGAAAACAGTGCCACAGAAAGGGAGCTGGGGGTCCTGGTCAGCGGCAAGTTGACCATGAGTTAGCCATGCCCTGGCAGGCAGGAAGGACAGCCCTGTCCTGGGGGGCATCAGGCACAGCATGGCCAGCCAGGCAAGGGAGGGGATTGTCCTGCTCTGCTCTGAGCTGGGGCAGCCTCACCTCCAGTGCTGGGGGCACGTCTGGGTGCCACAATATAAGAAAGACACTAAACTGTTACAGAGCATGCAAAGGACAACAGTGAAAATGCTGGAGGGCTTTGAGGGGAAGCCATATGAGGAATGGCTGAGATGACTTGATGTGTTCAGCCTGGAGAAGAGGAGATTGAGGTGAAACCTCATTACTGCCTCCAACTTTCTCATGAGGGGAAGAGGAAGGGGAGAGACTGATGTCTTCGAAAACCAGTGATAGGACCTGACAGAATACCCTGAACTTTTATCAGATGAGATTTAGTTTTGGTATTAGGAAAAGGTTCTTTCCCCAGAGGCTGTTTAGGCACAGGATCGAGCTCCCCAGGGAAGTGGTCACAGCACCAAGCCCGACAGAATACAAGAAGCATTTCATCAACGTGTTCAGGAGCATGGTGTGACTCCTGGGATGTTTCTCTGCAGGACCAGGAGGTTGACTCAATTATTGCGAGTGACTTTAATCTCAGAATATGCTGTGATTCTGTGAATTGCAGCTATTTAGTCTTGGCAATGATTGAAGTTCCTGAGTTTTATGTGAGTAGAATTAAGAACAAATAAAACCTAAACAAAGAAAAAAATGTACAATATAAATTTAATTTTTTTTGAAAGGCTGAAGTGTTAAAAAAAAAAAAGGGTTGAGTCACTGCTTCACATTATCATCATCAACAAAGCTTTCATTTGCTTGGACTATTTTGATTAACAAAAAAATAATAAGAGCATTGTTACTTTTTCTATTAAATTGAAGAGTATATATTAGTTGGATACAATTTAATACATACATCAATATTTGTATTGCCTGTGCAGAGCACTTATAGTTCATTCCTAGACAGTCATTCTTCATTGCAGGAGTCCATTTTATCACTTTTCTGAAAAATAAGATAAATCAGACTTTTGTTGAAAAGACCACATGCAATGCAGTCTTTTGTACTGGATCAAAAAGTGTCAACTAATAGGCACAAACCAAGAAGATTTCACCCATTTGTCTTATTAAGGGAAGTTAAAAATAACTATTCATCATCATAGCTATATGTTCAGCTGTATCCTAGTGCATTATATATCTGGTTCCTGACTGTGCTAACTGAACCTCAATGCAATCAACAAGACATATGGAGGAAAGGCTGAACAGTGCTTCAGTCATCCATCATGATTCTGCAGGTCCTGATGAATCACAAAAAGCAAAAAGCTCAGAATCTTGAACACCCAGTGTTGTTGGAGGACAAAACTGCTTTCACTGGAAGTGCTGTTTTCTATTTAGAAATAGAAGTGAGTCCACAGGCTTCCATATTCCTTTCAAACTACAGAAGCAGAAGATTCTAGAAGAATCTTTGATATTTTTTCTTTGATACTTTTGATACTTGTCAGACTTCAAATGGTCAGAAGAAGTAAAAGCATATTTTTACAGTCAACTATGATCAGGACACAGCGTAGTATATGCTGTTCCTCACTTACATGTAAGTAAAAGCAGAATCTTCAAATATGAAAGAATTAGGGATGCAAATAATAAGATGCATTATCTCCTTCTCCTGAAAATAAAATAAAAATTAAAAATAAAATAACAAAAAAGTGTCATTTGTCACAAATGAACAAATACCTATCCTATGATTTTGTTTGCCAGATAATGGCATCAGTTACAGTGTGTAAACCTGTATAACACCCCCAACATCCTAAGAAGCATGTCTAAAACTGAAAAACCAAACAAAACAAAACACTTTTAGATAGAATTCCACCTGCCACATCACCTACATTTGACCTGCTTTTAAAGATCCTGGAGAAGCAGCATACGTCATGGTTTTGGGGAAAATCATAACCCCTACAACATGTACAGCTACAGTGCAGCACATACTGTGATGTTAATTAGAAACTTTCTGAATGCCAAGAAGAAAGAGATTCCAAATACAGCCAGCTCTGCAGATTACACAGAACCTCTTTTGTCTCTGCACACCTGCAGAGGCTAGGGCAGTATTTTGTCTTGGCAGGGCATCTCAGGCTGGTATGCACAGCCTCAAGATAAGTTATAACATTTCAAATAAAGCAACATTAAGAAAACAAAGGACAACAAAAATATCTTACAATGTTGCTAATATGCTTAATGTCTAATACTCTTTGGCAGCTATGATACAACTGGTCTTCACAACCTGCTATCCCAAGGTACGTCTCCCCATCCCTGAAACACAGAGTAAGAATGCCCAAGGCAGCCATAGAAACATTCATAACCCTCTACATTACCAAAAACCCAGCAAATTTATTATTTAGGGCCTTATCACAGTTCAACATGCTAATAAGACTGTACCAGAGCCCAAGGAATTTGTAGCTTAACGTAATTAAGCATTTCTGTGACTCACACAGACCACATGAGAACAGAGATGACATTTCCTTCTCGCAAACTAAGGAAAAGAGAAAACTTGAATCCACTCGGGAATTTATTTTTCTAAAAATTGATCCAGCAACTCCAAATCCTTTACCTCACAAATGCAGACTGGAAAATGATCTTAGGAAGTAGGTTATTAAGTATTCAGAAAAGACACTAACTATAATAATATAGCCAAGTGTTACTGGTATGAAGTAATAACATTAAGAAATGTTTTCCTGAGAGGAAAAAGTTCTCACGCTTTTTCTTTCTCTGGTCCTGTGCTTCCTGAAGAATCCTCCAGTAAGTCAAATTAGTAAAAAACAGGAGTTAAATTAGTCCTTTGAATTTATGATGATATCTAAGAAGGAACTGCACCTCACTATGTGTCCCTTTAAGAGCTTGCAGGGATAGTGACTGGAAACATTAGTGTTTAGTTATCAAAGTGACAACAAAAATTTGCAGCTGTCTGGTTTTCAGTGCTCTTCAGCAAATAATTACTCTGCAAAAGGTTTTAAAGTATTTTCTTGGTTACAAAATACATGCTTCGTCTGGCTTTTTGAATATAGAAATATTTGTTCATAATTTTGGTTTTCAAACAAAAGTCTTACTAGCACTGTTTCCTGTCAAAATAAAGTATTTGTCATGGTATCACCATGTATTACTATTGTGATATCACCAATCTAGAAGTAAATTCCAGAACAAGACAAAAATTTTAGAAAAAGCAAGTCTATTAAAGTGACAGTAAATGAGAAGAATTTCTTTAAGATTTTAAGGGACATAGGCCTAATTAGCATTGAAGACATTTGGTAAATCATAAAGACAACAGGATTTTTCTGCCTCTGAAAGGAAAAAGCAGCCTGATGGAAGTCAGGCTGCCATCATGCTTAGAAATGGTTGTGCTAGCTCTGGCTAGGGTAGTTTTATTCCTAGCAGTGAGCACAGCGATGCATTTCGGAGTTAGAATAATTTTCATTACTGCTAAGCAGTGCTCACAAAGAGGTTTTTTCTGTTCTTCACCCCATCAATGAGATGGCTCAAGGGAGTTGAGAGGGGACACAGCCAGGAGAGCTGACCCTGACAGACCAGGACCATACAGACACTGTGGTGTCATGCTCAGCATATAGAGCTGGGGAGGAAGGAGAAAAGGAAAGATGTTCAGAGGATGGTGTTTTTCTTTCCAGGGAATGGCCGAACATCTGCCTGTCAGGGGATCTCGTGAACTAATTTCTTTTTTTTTTTTTTTTGCTTGTGTGTGGCCACAAACTTTCTCACTTTTAGTCTTGAAATTCTCTCCCTGGCATGAATAGGTTATTTTCGAATAAGTTCTTCCATGTGGGATGTCTGAAAAGAAAAAGGATCTTGTCTTTTTTTACACAAGACAACAAATATTTTCTTCAAGTTTAGCAGATTATTACACCCATATCTGTGGTAGGGACATGTTATTTTACACGTAGGCATGATCAATCATTACTGTCACTGCACTTTGCAATAAACACATGTCAATTTGTATATTCAACTATGAAAGTTTTTACGGATCCACTCCCTTAAAACAGATTTCCAAAGTCACTAGTAATTAATATTTGAGTATCCTTATAGCAAATGTATTGCTGCTTAAAATAACAGCATTTGAATTGTGCGATTCTTCGGAAAATTAGCAACATATTTATAACTAATTCTAAGCTAATATTTGAAGGTGAGAAGCATGCATCATCTTTCTAAGCAAAAGAAATTAAGAATTCAGATACTGACAGGTGACCAAATCAAGAAATGAAGAAAATATGTTAGTCTCAGTTGTTAGTTTTAGGTTGTTTCAGATGTTTGGTTTTTTTATAGAATTAGGAATTAAGACAAAATATTTAAAAACAAAGATCTACATCTTAAAATTCCAAAAAAACGCTGGGGGATTTCTTTTCCTTGGCTGGTGTTTATTTGGTTGGTTAGTTTTCTCTGTTGCTGATTTGAGTTTTTCCCTCCATCTAGCTTGCTTTAAATACATTTGCAGAATCATTCTACTGAGACAGACAAGACTCATGTGCTATTTTTTAATATTCTTTAAGTGACATTTTAATTCCAAATTTTTTCCTATTGCTACCCATTTATGGGATGTTTTTCCATTAATTTACAAACTGCAGAAAGGAGGCTTTTTTCTGCAACAAGAAATGAAGTGGGCATCAATAACATAGCTAAGAATACCATAAAATTTGCCAAAATTTAGGTACAAAAAGGAGGAAAGGGGAAAAAAAGGCAGTTGAATGAATCTCTGAATAGGGACACTGTGAGATAGGGAAAAAAAAAATCCACACACAAATCTCTTCAGGAAAAACTACTTGTAAATATAAAGATGCACTGCAGGCTCTCAATGGGGATATTTGTTTATAAATGAGGTATAGGTACCACATCATCAATTTCAACTATACACCCAGCGGCTCTGGTTCAAGATTTAAATTCTTTCCAGAAACATGTAGCTTAGAGAGGAAAGTACTTTTGATATAATATTTATTGCAACTTTGTTTTACTTTAATAATTATAATTCTTTTTCCCAGTTTGAAAATTATTAATCAAAACTATTTCTTTACATTCTACTATCGTTGAAATTCTATGATTTCACAAATAAAGAAGTGAATGGAAAATCCATTTTAAATAAGTTTAATGAGGCACAGCTAGAGTAAATGGGTATTGTCTCACTAGTTTCCATATTTCCTGACATCAGTGGATCTCTAATAATAGACATTTTCGGAAAATCTGATTTTGGTGGGGGTTTTTAAGCAGAGATGTTAGCTATCCAGAAATAATGAAAAGAAAAATGTTATCTAATCAGTGCAGAAGAAATATGTCAGTACATTAGAACAGGAATAATGAAAAGGTTGAAAAAATTATATTAGAAATGACCAGAAATTGTTGGCTGAATAGATTACAGAAAGATTTTCATTTAAAATATAAATTATGGATAAATTAGAAATTTAATTGATGGACCTATAAGAATCTGCACATTCAATTACCTATATTAGAGCCGTTTAATCAGTAACTTTCTCCTTATTTCTCTCTCAGATCTGAATCCCAGTAAAGTGAGAATAAGTGAAAAAGCAAAACGGAGATGAAGATAAGTAAACACCTAAGGAAAGCAACAATCGAAGCAGTAAAAAGACCTTATAAAATGATTAGAACACACACAATTGGTCAGATGTTTCCAGAGAACTTTCAGAAGTTCATTAGAATTTCAAAGACATGGTGCTGTATTGAAATTAATTCATAAAACTAAGCCATTATGCAAGAAAAAATAATGCTACTAGCATTTTTTTTTTTTTTTAAATCACCACTTTGTTTAGGATTGAATTTCTTTGTAGTAGGATATCCATGAGGAAATGGTATGAAGCTGTATCTCAGGAAATTCAGAACAGACATTAGGGAAAGGTTCTTC
>JAWWMU010000106.1:96298399-96317355 GCA_035048155.1 Cinnycerthia olivascens | reverse complement strand
GGCATCAAGTCTGTTGGAGTTCAAGGAGTATCCAAAGGAGGTTCTTAGCCCCATGGTTTAGCTTTACACAGTCCTGGGATGACTGGACTGGAAGTCTAACTGGGAGTTCAATTTAATAATTCTCATGCATCGTCACTTTCAACTACAGAAATTCCATGACTCTATAACAGTGGCCTTGTAAAAAAGGCTCCAGAGAGAGAAAGGTATGAAGAGTCGAATATTTTGAAGGGCAAAATATTTTTTTTGCCATTTTCATAAGACAATGTGTGAATTGTCATATTGTAGTGCATTTGATCAAAATATCTTGCAACATACCAGTTATTCATAGGAATTCTTTGGCCTTTGTTTAAAAGCACATGAATTTTCTATGCAGTACACAGTTGAAGAGGAACTGTCCACAAAATGCTCTCAGCCACATTTACATGCTAATGTCAAGGCTCTGATAGCTCTATGCAACAAACACTGCGCAGCATGTAGGACAATCAACTTCAACAAAACAACTTGAAAAGCAGCATTACATAGGAAGCAGGTAGAACAGGCTATACAAAGAAAATTACTCTTTACGAAGATATTTAGATTACCCTTGGTTAGCCTAAAACTATATATGGCATTTTATATAGCTTCTTTAGCTTTGTTTGATGCAGCTCTCTCTGCTAAATCTTTCTACCAATACATCTTATTTGCAAAGCAAATAGACCCATACATTAATTACCCAATCTTCTATTCAGGTTTCTGGAAAGAGAGTGGAAATAAGCAATCAGGAAGAAGGAGCAGTAGGAAGACTACAAGTAAGCTTCTTTAACTGGTGGTCTGTGAGATGCAGATAAATTCCAGGTGCTCTTAATGAATCAAACCAAGAGATGACCAAATTCATCTTCCTCCCTGGTAGGATTTGTGGACCAGGTAAAAACATTGCCAGAGATCAAGTTGTATGACATGAACTGATGGAGGCCATCCCCACCCAAGGGATAAGCACAGAACATGATAAAGTCATAATCCTGCACTTCTCTGAGATGCTGAAAATGCTCTGCATGCTGAAAGTTGTGTAGTTATATTAGCACAGTGCTTTACCTGAACAACACGCTTAATGGCTCAGCAGACTAACGGACCAAGCAGAATGCCACGCTAGTGTGACCAGGCTGCTCCTGATACTGAAACAAGCTGGCTCTGAGCTTGCTATGCTGTCTCC
Organism: Cinnycerthia olivascens; assembly: GCA_035048155.1. Taxonomy (NCBI): domain Eukaryota; kingdom Metazoa; phylum Chordata; class Aves; order Passeriformes; family Certhiidae; genus Cinnycerthia; species Cinnycerthia olivascens. The sequence continues at coordinate 96,316,166 of JAWWMU010000106.1, read as the reverse complement.
AGCTGGCACTGCCTTGTAGTCGGACTTGAATGGCATGAAGGATTACAATAAAATTTACAAAACATATTATCTTCTGTTTATGTTTCAAGTACCCAAACCATGTAAAGGTTGCCTGCCAAACCATATAAAAATATTTTGAAAAAGTGAAACCACAAATGCAAAGATAAATGAACTTACAAATGTTAAAAACAACTATAATACAATGTTAAAAAGGCAAAATTACTAGCATTGTTGACAACAAAATTCCAGTCTTTCTTAGGGATAAACTAGATTAGCCGTTGCCTTTTCTTCTTTGCTCTCTTGTGCTGCCCATCTTTCCTTTCACCCTTCCCAATCAGATCAAGGGAGGGGGTTATTATCATAATTGCAGGAGCGAGAACAATGCTTTTCAATTTTGCTGCTACAATCATTCACTGAAACATTTATTGATTGAAAAAGCCCCATGAGAATTCTGATTATCCTAACATTTTCTCTGGAAGTGAAAGGAACAGGTTTTCTTATTTCATTTTATGCAAAATTACAGTAATTGGTATCTGACCTTTTTGGAAGAGACTGTTAAGCTTTACACTGCTGAATTTTTTTCATCGATTCAATTATTTAAATTAAGGCTATTCCAAAAAGAGCAACAGGGTGCAAACAAGAATAGAATATTTAAATGAAACTGAAAGTTTATTCTCCACCACTACCCCATTAACACAAAACATGCTATTAGCTGAAAATCCAACCTTTGGAGGTTTCTAACAGTTGGATTAAAATTTAGGTTTTTAAAATAATCAAACTAAACAAAGGCAAATGACATTTCTGAAAAATTAAAAAAAAAAGGCTAAATGAAAATACAAGGATGCAAAAAATAAAAAGCTTAATCAATATGTGAAAATGCATATTGGAGAAATAAGTCAATCTTGTCTGGCCTAAAATAAGTTATTAATTCTGACCACATCTCTTTATAAAAAATAAAACAAAGATAGAAAAAGAGAGGGCAGCTCAGTAAATTGTCTGCAAGGTCAAAAGATTTCCAGAACAATCAGCACTTAAATGTGACCATCCACAACTGGTATAATAGAAACAGTGTGCTTCTTTCCTAACAAAGACAGAAGGCTACTGAGTTGTCATCCATGTGGTAAATACATCTGAAACCAACCTGGGCACAATTCTGTAGGAGTTAGTTTAAGGTAAACTGAGATTAAACCACTACTGAAAACTATTTAAGTATATCTTCTGACCTGAAATGGTTAAAAAATACTAGGAGGCAAGTATTACATTTTAAGAAATAAGATATGTTTGATTCAGTAGAGGACAATTTAAAAATTGTCTAGAGGAAGAAAGACAGTCATCATATATTAGTACTTTCAGTCCTTTCAGATAGTGTCTTCCGGTTTGAAGCATTGTCATGGAGTTTCTACTCATATCTGGAAAGACTTTCACTCCCTCAAACAAGCCCTTCTTCAGTTTCTACGTGAGACCCACCACTATCTCAGGAGGTGCTGAAAAAGCAATCATCTTCCTTGGGAAAGGACAGGTAACCTGTGTCAGCTTCCTGAAAGAAAAATATATCTAATGCACAAAAGGTGTATTTAGGGAAAATACCCCTAAGACAGCACTCATGCTGTTATCAATCTACATTGCAGGGCTTGGCATAGTTATCTCCTAAAGTCAGGAGCAATTTTGCTTCCCAGCTCCTGAGAGAGTTTCCCATTTCCACTAGAGTCCAATATATGGGTTCTCTTTTACCCAAAAATAAATCTTCACTTTCCTTAGAAAAAAGGTATAACACACCAGGAAACAATTTTCCCCCAAGCTTAAGCACATGTTCTGGAGACAAAGTGCTTTTGTTAAGATTATGATGCTATTAACTGCAGTTTCTCTAACCAGAAGTTTGAACATTCTACACCTTTACTTTTCTCACTCTTCCCTTCTGCTCAGCAAGTAGGCTGCGGATGGGCAAGAGATTGGGAGGAAACACAAACACAGCAGCTGGCCTGAATTGTCCAAAGGGGTATTCCACACATCATGGTCAGGAATTTAAAAAAAAACCCAACAAAATGCCAGCAGAGATTGTCTCCCAAAGTAGCTACTACTTACACTGTCTGGGCATTGGTCTGCCTGTGGGAGATGGGGAGGGATTGTCTTTGTATGTTATTCTTTTTCTTTCCTTATTGGATTCAACTGTCCTTACCCTGACCCAAATTTTTTCATGTTTTTGTTCTTCCTATTCTCTCCCCCATCCCAATCTTTGAGGGTCTGAGTGCACAGGTATGTATATGGGCATATGTTCTGTTTGTGGTTAACCCTCCACAGGATACAAATGAAAATATACCGCCTTAGTTGATTGTGTTGGAAATTGTAAAAAAATATAACACCATTAAAGGGCACATATACCACATTCTTGTAATTTACTGTGAGTAATAATATTTTTATTCTTTACTGCAATAATACTGTTTTTTCTACTTCTAATGATATAATTATCTGTAGTAATCATACTGTTATAAGATCCTTCAAGAATTTTAAATAAGGTTACCATTGTTATTTGTTTTCATAGTTTTGCGAATAAATTTTCAGTGAGAAGTTTCAACAGCACCAATGCAGTGTAATGCTGGCATGTCACAATTTACATGGAAAATATTATTTTCCAGCATCACATTAATCAAGTCTTCCTGATTGGGTACACACTCCAAATGATGAAATTGTGGAGGTTACATAAGTAATGTCATTATCATAAGGTCCTTCATTAACATATAGTGAAACTGTTTAGAAAGAAATATGTGAAGGAAAATGCTTGTCTTTCTGCTACTACATCAGCGAAAAAAGAAAAACATGCCAAAAATGAGACAGCATTCCGAGATTTTGTTCACATTGGGAAAAAAAAAACAAGTTTTGTCACAATCACTTTTATTCTGCACTGCAAGAGCTCACTATCAATCTGTGTACAGGCATTCATGATTTACAGCAAATCCCAAAGGAGTTTGCATTCTGTGACAGAGCATTGCAAATGATATACAAAACCCAGGTGAAACTTGGAGACAAACACATTCCATCTGACCAAGTCTACAGTCTAGAGCAGTGCATTTCTCCTGCTTGTCAGGCACCAGATTTAATCACAAAAGTTTGAGTTAAACAAATTTTCAATTTACATAATAAAAGTTGATTCTTTCTGTGAATAATTCAGACAGTGAATCTGTAGAATCCATGGGACAATTTGATCAGCAAATACATAATTTTGATTTCTAATTCAGAAATTATCAAGTTTCTGCATCAAGAAATTATTTTGAGATTATATATATATATATATATAAAGTAAATGGTGGTCTGTGACCTTCAGATAAAAAAATTATGGTTGTAGTGTTAAAATGTATCTTCTTTAGAAATTACCAGGTGGAGATCTTATCAATGTGAATCATTCCTTTTAAAGATTTTTTTTTTTTTTTTGTGAAACCTTTGGTAAACAATCTCTGAAATACTGAAATATAAACATTATATTATTCCTCATAATTTAATTCATATTGCATGTGTTTGATAAAAACTAGATTCTTTGAGATACCTTTTTTTTATTCAATCAAAATTTTAACCAAAATAATAATTTTGAATCAATACTTTTAACTTGACTTTCATAAACTTTGATATTATTATTTAGTCTGTCTCATATATTAACTAGGAGTTTCTTAATGTACTTTTTATTTATAATTTCTTCTATGGCTTAGATATTTTTCAAAGTTCTGTCACTGGTAGTCTTCCATGAGAAGCTCTTTGAAAAATTAATATACATTTCTTAAGATCAATTGTTAATCTGTTTCATGCAGTTCAGCTTCATGTATAGAAAAACTCTTTTCTTGCCCTTCATTGACTGATATTTTGTACCATTTTTACTTTAGAAAGAAAGCCCATGATTTTTAATTGAAAATTCTGGATATTGTGTAATTGTTCAGTCAATTATAATTGCATGTGACAAGTTCTCAGCTATATATATATATATTTTTTTTAAGTTGGAAAAAATAAAACTTAAAGTATTAGCTGAATAAAAACTCTTTTCATACTGGAAAGACCTATTAAATTGAATTTAAATACTACATTAGTCACATTCACATTATTTATTTTTTTAATGTTGCTACAACATCATATTTAAGAAGCTCAATTAACACAGCAAAATGTTTTCTTGTTCCTTCAAGATGGTTGTAATGTTTTAGGTATTTGAATATTTGCTGTCGAGTCTCATTATTATTGAAAGTCCTCATTCTCATTATCTTAAATCTTTAAAGACAGTAAATCAAGCCTTGGTTTTAATTACACTTTTTCTTCAAGAATTTCACAGGAAATTGTTGTTTTGGTCACACATTATTCCCTCGTTCATTCTTTAAACAATGCATCAAATTTGCTATCTTTTGCGACTCTTGAGTTCATTTTTGCTGCATATTATTTAAACTAATAAAGTGGAATACAACTTATAACTTATGCTACAAGTTAAATTTTTTACTTCAAAAAAATCAGTTTCCTTCCTGTGGTATGTCTCTCTGCTTGTCAAATATTACATGACATTATGAGGCTTATCAACATAAGAAACAGTAATCAATAGTCCAATTTTAAATATTCTGTAATATTTTAAATATTAACTTATCACAAAAATCCAACAATAATCGTTAAGCATTAGCAATCACATGTAAATATGTTTATTCCTAGACATAATTTACTTTCTTTCTATGTTCTTGATTACTTGTCACTCAACATCTTTGTAAGATAGAGCTTTAAATCCCCCAAATCAGGTTGATCCAGACAAATAGTTGAAAATTAGGACTGAATTTTAAGTGACAGGCTTCAATTTAGCTATGTAAATATACCAGATGTATCATAATGTGTCACTTGAGGAGTCCTGTTATATTTATATGCAATTTTTATTCTACCCTCAGAAGAAGGTGTTCTCAGAGAATATTCTCCTTCTTGTGACAGGAAAACTACAAGGCAATCTTCAGTGTGTGAAAAATCATAGCTATCAAAAAACACCTAAACCATACCTAACCAAACAAAATAACCCCACAACAAAACCCACGAACCGCCAAAAAAGAAAGCCGTAGATTCCCCCAAAACTGAAACACTCTTCCTTCAAGATCCATTAACATTTTAAAAACTTGGTGCTTTTCACCATCTTCAACCAACTAATGATTGTAATTAGCAGGGAGAAAACGAATTTCTAAGGACATTTTCTCCTACATTTCCTTTCCTTTGGCAAATGGTCTATATTTGTAAGTGCGCAGAGCTTTTCACTCAGATGTACATATTTAGCTGGTTAACCTGAGCTTACTGGCATAAATTTCATACTGCTACAATTTTAGCCTTTAGTGAAGTGACTTTGAATTCAAATGGTATGAATAAAGATAGACTAGATTCATCTGGGAAGCATTAATTTTTATTTTCAGCTTTTGTTTAACTTTGTTTCTAGATGTCCAGACTATCTAATAACAGGAACTTAAAGACACATTTTATTGTGTGTACCCAGTTATGTACATAGGAGCACCACTTTTTGCACAAAAAGCAATTCATATATTGCATTAACTCATTTTAAGCAAGTGGGGTATGGACTTTACATCTCATAACTAGAAGACTCATTAAGAGATGTTTCCATCTACATACAGAGCATGCTTTGCATTAGTTCGCATAATTATCAGAGCAAGAGTGGAATGAAATAGGAAAAGGTGCTCCAGGGAGAGAAGAAAAAAATCATTCAGTATAGCATTTCATCATCATCATCACCATCATCATCATCTTCATCATCATAATTTTATCATTTACTTTTTCCTCCAAGTACCTTGAAAATATTGTTATATTCATTTCACAGGTTAGATGTGAGGAAATGAAAAAGAAATATGAGGAGTTAATCAGTACTTACATCCTGAAAGCATTTTTCCTTAACTGGGCCTGAGTCAAAATTCAGAAACTGAAAATTCAGAAATTGTTCTTATATGAATCCTATTTCAGTAGAAATATCCAATCTTTCTCAGTTATGCCCAGACACACCAGAAGGACAGCTTTCAGGCTAACTTTTTTTTCTTGTCACCAAATAACTAATACATTAGTATCCTATTTAACAAACTGTACATGAAGATTTTCTGGAAGCAGTAGAAGATTAAGAGAGATTTATTAAAAGAAATAAATTGAAAAGTACCATCTTGAAATGACCACAGTATTTATTTTCATTTCTGCTTTAAACTACATCACCTGCAAATTCACTTTACTTTACATAGGAAAAAGCATAACACTTTTGATGTTGATTCTATATGATATTTCTTAAATTCATTCCCTCTTTCACCAATATTAGAACATTTTATGCTCTCCAAACCAAACCCTGAATTCTTAATCCCTCATTAACTTAGCCTCACTAGATGTCTACCTGCAGAGAATAATGCATCTTACACACTTTTCTTTACTTTGCTTCAAATAATGGAGCGAAAGCAAAAGCAAGTATGAAGTTTAAGAGAAAATCTTCTTTGCAAAAGAGGTAGTTACCTGCAAATATTGTTTCTACTTGGGGGAAATCATGTTTCTGTTTGTTCTATGAAACATGCTCTATAATCCAGTGGAACTGCTATAAGAGCAGGCAGTGCAGTGTGGCTATTTTGAGCTGGCAACTTTATCACTGAAGGTGCCAGAGATCAACCACATTAATGCAGACAGAGCTATGCACTGCATAATGTTCTGTCTAAAACCTTGCTGCAAAATCAGGGGGAGCATTCTACAGTCCCTTCAGTTTGACAAATGTTGGCAGTGTTCTTCTCTTCACAGATATTTTTCTTACTAAAATATATTGGTTAAAAATTCCCTGAAAGTCCTAATCAGTAAGTATTTTCCTTATCTCCTCAAGTTCCTTCTCCCTTATTCCTTGCAGTGTTTAACCCAAGTCATTGCTCAGTGTATCTCTCATTTTTATGTTCACTTACATAACTGGTATTTATTTGTGTTTTAAATGAAAGTGCAGCATTACATAGCTACAGCAAAAAGGGAGCTAATTAAATATAAAATTACAAGGAGGCAGTAATTTCATTCCTAGAATCTTCTCAGACATTTTTTTAAAAATTTGTAAGTAAAACTTAGTACAGAATGAATTCTCATAATTCAATAGTAGGAGCCAAACACCCTCACTTTAGTATCTAAATTAGTGCTTCTCTTTACAACATAGAAACTACTTTAAAAAAAGTTACCCAAAAATGCAAACTTTTCTTTTACCCAGAGATAAAACCTACTCATTAATATAAAACATATTCATTCATTGTTCTATTTCATACAGCTTTTAAATATCAATGAAGTTATAATGTTACGAAGATACTATGTTAAAAACATCAGTTCAGTGCTAACAGTAACAAAAAAGCCCAGAAATTTAGAACAGAGGACATGGTCTGCTGTCATAATAACAATAATTTTCTAACTTTCTGTGCATATGCTCCATATACATCATTGTCATCTCCACAAGCCAACATGAGCTGCTTTGTTGCAAGTGAGAGAATTCTCTGTATTCAGTTTCAAGAAACAAAGCTGACTTCCAGAGAGGTGGCTTCTGTTCTAGAAAATTCTGACCTAGTTAGGTCACCCATGAAAAAACTGCTTTTGAAACTCGGTATTATCATCAGTTGCAATCAAATAAGCAACTAAAGAAATAGAGAGACAAACAAACCCAAAATCCTATCAAAAAACCCCAAAGAACTGAAAACAACAACAAAAAACTCCTACAAAATATTCTTAATAATATTTCACACTTTTGCCTGTGACATACTATTCAAAGCTGAATTATTACAGTCAAAAGTATGTTATTTCTCTTTGAAAGTTATATTAAAAGATTTTCTTTGAAAGAAAAAGCACATAATGGAAAATAATGTCTTGGTAGAATGATGGAAATTAGAAGAAATGTTTCTTTAAAAATATTAAAATAAGAACACAGTACTTGGAGTCATTCTCATTACTCAAGGATTGGTCGTGTTGTAAAGGTGAAAAGCCATTAGTTGGTAAAGCCAAAAATATTTTCCCATAGAACTTTGGGACCATTCAGGGGATATCTGTGCAGAATGTAATTGGGTTTTTATATGCCATTGAGATAATTAAAGGAGACAGATATGCTATATAAAGAATAGACAACAGTATCTAAATATTGACTAAATTATTAGTAAATACTGAAGAGAAAAAAATAACTTAAAAAAAAATAGAAATCTACCACTTGTAGTATAAGAGGATGCAGGGCTCTTGACCCTCATACCCCTGGCACTTTTTACTTTTTAAAGTAATTAAGATGTAACCTAATTTGGTTAGTTTGCTTTTTTTCATTAAAAAAGCTCATAAAAAAATTTATAAGGTGTATTATATACCGTCTTGAAAATTGAATATCTGAAAGGCTTACTCTCAAATGAAAAAAAGAAAGGAACGCAAAGCATTTGAATTAGGATATTAGAAATATTAAGGTAAAATTGAGAAAGAAAGCATTTAGAATACAAATAAATGCTTATATTAATGGTATCAAAGGAAACAAAAATAGTGGTTTGTGGAAAGTGCTGCAAAGCAGTTGGTTCTGGTAACATATCTGTAACAGTATGGTTCAGGATTTCATTTAACTTTATAAAGGCTATGCATAACTTATTAGGAACTAATTTAGTCATGAATAGAAATATTCTGCTGGTTGGGAGAAAATCTTTTTTATGCATATTTTGCAGCTCAGCTTCCTCCTTTCCTTGTTAAAATGTGCTATTATGGCACTTTCTGGCATTAATTTCTGACTGTATAATTATAAACCAGCAGGGACGATCAAAAGAAATCTCACAAGGCCCGGTTTGTGATACTTATCTACCAGGACATCTTATTTATAATCAAATAAGATATTGTGCTAAAATTTTAATTTTTTCCTTTACGTTCCTTCACTATATTTAATTCTATACTTCACCAAACATGAAGCTTTACAGTTTGCAGTGAAAACTATAGAGTTTATTTTCAAAATAAAAGCTGACATAAAATGCAATGTCCATTTAGTTTAGTCTTCCATTATTGCATGCTAGGAAAAAAAAATGAAAAAAGAAAAATACATAGACAAAACAAGAAACATCTTTCTAGCAACTGTGTTTTATCCCGTTAAAGAAAACAAAAATAGAAAAGGTACAATTATTCCAACAGTTTGACAGTTTGATTTTTGGTAACAAAATATACTATTAACAGCTTTTAGTATACCTTAGAAGCAGGAAAAGGGAAAACTATGAGTGTTGACCAGCATTCCACCAGTGATCCTATTTCTGAAAAGAGGGAGTAAAGGTTATTAGAGGCGTGGGATGCTGAAATCTTTCTAGAACTGCGCCGTGGTGCCATTCAGAGGGTCTAAGCAGCTACGAAAGGAAAGGAAAATCAGAGAGAAGGAAAATACACACAAATAAGCAGGTGTTCTTGTCTCCTCAAACATCCAGATGAAAAAGCTGTGCATAGTGGTTGCAATCCAAATGCACTTTTCACTTTCATAGTTCACTATTCTGTGCAATATTATTGCACAATCTCACTTTAAATAAAATAAAAACAACCCCTTTTGAATGTGGTTATATAAATTATTTTTTTTAGAGAAGCAGCAAAGGGTTAATCATGATAAGGAGATTCAGGAAACTACTTTCTCAATGTACAAAACCCTCTTGCTTAGTTCAGCGAAAATGATGAATGAGAGGGAATATGATTACAGTTTTATAAGTGCTTCAGCTGAGAACACACAAGGGCTGCGGGGGAGATAAACTATTTAACTAGACAACAAAACTGGCACAGAAACAAATGTGTACAGATTGACCATAAATAAATTTAAGCTGACAACAAACCTCTTACAGGCTTACAAAAGACAGAAGAGATGGTAAGAGTACAATAAAAAGCTGTACTTCCAATGGAAGTTTATAAAGCAATGCAGTGTGTTACCCAAGGTGCTTCTTATGAGTGCCCATGGCTACACTTCAGCTCATGGGAAATCCTTTCCAATCCCAGGTTTTTAGGATTGAATTCTTTTTTCAGTCATCTAAGGAAAGAAAAATAAAACATGAAAAGCAAGATTTACTCGTAAGGAAAGAATACAATAGCACAATGTCTCTTGATTTTGAGTTTTGGGTTTTTAAAAGAAAGGAGGTATGTAAGCTACCATTACTGGCTTTTTGAGAAATATGTTAAATAGAGAAACTTTTTGTGTGTTAACAGTTTTGATATTTCTTTCCTTCACTCTTAGTTTTGCTTTAATATCAAGTGGAGAAATATGTACAACATGCTGGAAAGGTCAATGTATTCTGATTCACAAAACATATATATACAGAATAAAAAAAAAAACAAAAAACAACCCTCCACAATTCTGAGAATCTCTTTAGTTTTTAAAGACAAACGTTATCACTGAAAAACCTGTTACATATTTTATGCCTTCACTAGGCACAACATAACCAGTGTGCCAGATGTGAGCATAACCTTAATGAGGAGTATACTAATGGTTTTACTTGAAGCACTACAGAACATTAATTTTGAACTGTGAGGACATGCCTAATACAGAAGAGCATAAGCTAATTTGTTTTGATAAAAGAGAAGAGACAAAATTCCTATATGACCCCACACAAAGATGGAAATGTGTTATAAGAAATTAGGTAAAATTCTCTATTTTGAAAGCAAAAAGGAAAGCTGCTGGGTTTTGTTACATTTCCCATTTATGCTATTATAAGACAAAACATTCACATGAAGGACTAAGAACTTGCAATTCTGAAAGCTGTGACATAAAATCTTCAAAACAGAAAAAGAGGTCAAATGTGTGATGAGGATAAAAGCAAAACAAAGGCACATACACTCTCAGCTGTGTTCAGTGTATGCTACATTATTACATTACTACTACTGTCATGGAAAATAGCATAAAAATTATCCTATCAACAGTTCATCGTTTTCTTTAAATTCTCATTTCCTGCATCATCGAAGTTGAGTGGAAGAAAAGTAAAAAAATCCAAAACAACAAAGATAAAACAAACTCTCTAAAAGACTATCTGAATAAGCAAGGTGTTAGATTTCTTTATGCAAACAGAAATCTAGGTCACACCGTAAAGTATGGCTTTATTTGCATAAAGGTTTCAAGGTTTCAGATGGCTTAAAACATTAATGACTTTAGAAATCCATTTAAGAGACTCAGTATGTTCACAGGGCATTATAACCGTTGAACTGCATGCTACATTATAATAATCTATCATTGTATGTCAAAGTAAAATTCTTTATATAACAATATGTAATATACATTTTGTTTACTTAATTGAGTAACTTATAAGTAGAGTTCATATAAGTTTGTACATTATATTAGGCTTTAGACATTCAAAAAATAGTAAAAATTATGTTTGACTAGACAAATTATTGACTGTGAACCCCACAGTCAAGGAGATTAGTTAGGAAGATTATACATGCAGCACTCCCTCATTATATACTACTGCAGTAAACCCCACAGTCATCTGTTCTACTCAGAAGCCAATCCATATATCTAACAGTCAGGCATGTAAAAACGTATTCAAAATTGCTTGATACAATGATATCTAAAAATATACTATTCTGTGCATCCCCTTAGCTTTCAGTAACTTCCAATTTTGAAGTAGGAAAGGTGACAAAAAAAAAGAGCAATCAAGAATTTGGGGAAACTTGGAAAGCAATTCATATCACCTGTTCCACCAGCAGATCAAATATCTTCCTCTCTGAGTAAGAAAAATAAGCAGAATGGATGCCTTCTAACACCCATCTGTAACTAAATTATTGCTAAACTAAATCCAAATCTGATTCAAGCTACCAGAATACAGCACGAAATGTGTCTGACCTGGGCAGAGCAGAGCTAAGGAACAGAAAATTATGAGAGATATACAAAGAACCATGAAGATTTGTGTTTGAATAATCCTGGGATAAACCATTAACATTAGTGATAGGAAGTTGAAATTCCTGAGCAAAAGAAAGCAATGAAAACTCAGTCTTAAAGAAGAGAGAATCAAACATGGAAGTTGAGCAGAAAAGGAAGCAGCAACAGGTCAAGAGGTAGAAATGGATTATCAAAGACACTGCAAATACATCTCTGGATCCAACTGTATGAAAATGAATATGCAGTTCTTTTAATGATAAAATAAATACTGGAAACATTATGCATTCAATTTATAAAACTAAGAAAAAAAATATGTCAATAATAGTGAAAGTTTTTTGTTAAATACAATATTTGACATTTTTCAAGTAGAGAACTGCTATAAAAGCACTGCATGCAAGGATAAAGAATCATAAATATCTCAAAGAAGAACCTGATGCAGATTGTGATACAGAAACAGTGATCTGAGAGACAAGAAGTTTCATTTCACATACACCAACAGCATCCATTTTGGCATCTACACTGACATACCCTTGCCATCAGAAATGGAGGGAGATGTGACTAATAGAGAGAGTGAATTAATAACCTTATTAAAAAATATTACAATAAAATATATAGATATTTACACTCCCCTATTGTATCACCTTTCAGGGTGGATTGAATGTGACATCAGAAATTTTTAGATAAGTTTTGAGATTTCCTGATTTTTTTTTTCTCCTGGTGTTTATTTTACTTATTCTTTGTGCAGAGAACATAGAGCAAAGAAAGCCAATGCCCTTCCCATCTAAAAATAAATAAAACCAAAACCAAACTAATAGGGAAATTAGCAAATGCTTTAGCGATATCCTGATTACCTCCAGTAGGCAGAAGTGTTAAAATTAGATTAGCCTTATAATGTACTGTCACATTTGGATTGATTTAAATATAATCATTAGACTAATCCTTAGTAACTACATTGTGTTCCATTCCAATAAAACCTTTATATTTCCATGTTTTGTCTTTTTTAGAAAAATACTCAAAAATTAATGTTTTTGTTTTTAATCTTCATATGATATTTTGACTGCATATTCATCTATGATGTGCAAATGGAATGGACTGTGAAATTCACAGGGCAGCAAGATCATGTTATCTTATAAACTACTTATTGAGCAACACTCATACAAGGAAAGCAAAACATAATTATAGAATGCAGTTTCAGGACAGGCTGCTCTGTGTTCTTCTGGGTCAAATTCACCCTTAACGTAACGTCTCACTGATTTTATTATCATTGAAGTTACTCAAGAGATTATCTGACTTGTGAAACATAAGACAAGCATGCTCAGAAGCAGCACTTTGCAGATAAACACTAAGAAAAGAAGCTTCTTTTGTCAAGCAATGTTATCTAAAGGTTTCCTTAAAGTTGTTTTTCTTTTCAGGCTTGCAAATACAAAGCCTTTCGTCATAGACAATAGCTTTGTTGACACCTCTGGCTCTCCTGAAATGCTGATGAGGACAGGGACATATGAAACATCCTGCCTTAGAAGGGCAGGACTGTTTTCTGCACTTATGTCAGAAAACCAGTTCCAGCAGAGATCTCTGCCTCCAAGGAGTGACACTGACGCATTAAGAAAGTCTAGGTGAGCTGCCAGCACTGTGTTCCTCTTTCCATTTCCTTAGTTTGAAGGTTATGATACCAGTGTGCCTTTCCTCACTTCTTTACAAGCAGCAAGGTACATTTTCCAGTTAATGAATGCTTGGCACGTCTGCCTTTTCAGCAGGTACTCGAGCTGCTAAACTCTACCAAACTCAACATAAGAGGCAATTGAAACCTCCAATTTGGTTAAAATGAGAGAAATCTCCTCCTGCTGGGCTCTGAGCTGCACACCTTCAGGACAGAGGCAGGATATGTGCTATTTGAGTTGAAAAAAGATTAAGGGAGCCATGTGTGGCCAAAAGAAAAGATATGTCATAAAAGCTCTCTCAGATGTAATCTAAGGAGGCAGTGAAAATGCAGGTCAAAGCCTTTCTGAGTACAATAGCAGATTTAACTTCTGATAATGACATGAATAACTGCGGGGTGAATGATCAGCACTGATTGCAAATTAATCCAGTCAGAAGGTGCACCTGTTGCAAGAAATTAGTGGTTTACTGAATGGGGGGCACATCACAATAAAACAATTTTTACTTTGATGCTAAGAAACAATATAACTCCAAACCAGGTAAAGCCTGAGTGAATAATTTGCACATGAGAACTGTGTTCTAGGTAAGTTTTTAACTATTTTTTAAGGAACTTCACTTTGTGGGGTTTCATCTCCAACCATGATGACATAAATAAACTCTAATTAAAAAATAAAATCTTACAAATACAGGAAAAAAACACCAAAATACACCACTGCCTTGGAAACGCTGCACCACATCAACTTACAGCTGTTATTCTTTGCTGCCACTCCAAGTGAAACAAGAATCCTTGCTCTCTTCATCAGTTTCCTGCAGGTTGCTCACATTATTCAGATGTAATGCAGATGCAGAAGTCTTCTACAGTAATTTTTTTGCTCACAGCACAGTAACAGCTGTAAAATTGTGTGATAAACCAAAAAAAATGCTCTTAGTTTAATCTTTCTTTTGTATGTGTCTGCCTGAAAAAGAGACAAATATCTATTCCTTGCACACTTATGGGAAATACCTCTTAAGTATAAGATTAGGGCTGGGTAGTAGATATCGTCTGGAAAAGACACTTCACTCTTGGTCAAGTCCTTATTTAACTATGACTATCTACATTGCACCGTAAGACACACCATGTAACAGTAATCTCATTTTAATGTTTCTGTAACAATGGTAAAAAATTAATTTAATTATTTATTAGGGTGGGTTTTGTGTTGGTTTTTTATTTTTCCTTTCCTCCCTTAATATAGAATGATTAGGAGAACCATCTATTTCCTATAGTTGATAACATATTTCTTCTCCCAATAAAGAGAAATAATGTAATCATTTATTGCTTGATTTACATCTCTTCAGAATACATTTTAAAACTTATTGCGCCTTTCTCAACAATAAATAACATATTTTCTTTGCAATTGATCATATAGAGGATCAATGGGCCACTGAGTCCCTCGAAGGCAGGGAAGAGAAGGTTGAAGGTGAGCTGAACCTGAGCCAGAAGTGTCCTGGCAGCCAGGAGGGCCAACTCTGTCCTGAGGGGCATCAGGCACAGCGTGGCCAGCAGGGCAAGGGAGGGGATTGTCCTGCTCTGCTCTGGGCTGGGGCAGCCTCACCTTCAGTGCTGGGGGCACCTCTGGGTGCCACAGTATAAAAGAGACATTAAACTGCTAAGAGTGTTCTAAGGAAGGCAACAAAGGTGCTGAAGGGCTTTGAGGAGAAGCCGTACAAGGAGTGTCTGAGGTCGCTTGGTCTGTTCAGCCTGGAGGAGACTGGGGAGACATCACTGCAGTTACAGCTTCCTCATGAGGGGAAGAGGAGGGGAAGACACTGATCTCTTCCCTATGGTGACAGTGACAGGACCCCAGGGAATGGCCTGAAACTGAATCAGGTGAGGTTTAAGTTGGATATTAGGAAAACGTTCTTCACTCTGAGGGTGGTTGGGCACTGGAACAGACTCCCCAGGGAAGTGGTCACAGCACAAAGCCTGACAGAGTTCAAGAAGTGTCTGGACAATGCCCTCAGGCACAGGGTGTGATTTTGGGTGTGCCCTGCACAGGGCCAGGAGTTGGACTTTAGTGATCCTTGGTCCCTTCCAACTCAGAATATTCTGTGATTACTTATTGAGTTTGTAACACATTCAGTACTGTGCTTTTGTTCTGAGGTTTGGGAAGCAATGGAATAAAGTGAATAAAACAGCTGGAAAAAGTAAAGGAAGGAAATAGAAGTGACAACACAAAATATAAAAGATAAATTAACCTGAACTAAATCAAGTTATTCAAGGCATAAAGTAACTGTACAATCCAAAGCATAATCAATCAAGCAAGCAAGTTCTCTGAGACAAAGGTTTGCGAATTAGAGATGATTTTGAATTTACAGCTGAGTGCAAATGGACAAGAAATAAGACATAAATCCAGTCAGGAAGTTGATATATCCTTTTTTTGATCAGTCATAACAGGGCAACAATGTCAAACATTTGATATATTTTGCCTTTATCTTAACATTTTTTTAAACATCTGTTAAGATGTCAAGATGTTTTACACCTAAGAATGGAGTTTATGAGAGATGGATGGTGGCATTAACCACTATTTCACCATCACAGAAGGAGAGGGAGAGAGGCTGGAAGGGCGATTTGCACCTTGGGTGTCTTCAAAATACTGACAAGGACATTTGTTCATTAATAGTACCTGAATACTAAAAATCTGCTAAAAGCTGCACGAGGGAAAGAACAAAGAGAAAAAAAACTCACTTCCCTTGAGTCAAGAAGCAAATAAATTAATATCAGTAATTCTATGTATTAGATGTGATCACTAAATTGAAGTTTCTTATTCCTCTGTGCAAATTAACAAAAAATTTCTCAAGAAGATTCTGCCTAAGGATGGTCTAGGCAGGAAAATAAACCAAACCCCCAAGAATCCAAATAACTCCCCTCAAGTCCTGCCCCAAAATGCACAACATTAAACTCAAACGTAGTTATTTCCAGATTAATTTTGATTTTTAAGATTAAATATTTATATTGATACAGAAATAAGACTAAACTAAAAGAGGATTGGGTTCTTTTTCTGTAACAACTTAAATGCTGATGCCATTATTGGTTAAAGTAGACATAAAGAAGCAGAGATTTTTGATAGGCTCCTCAAAAGCCTAGTTATATTTCATTGCTATGCCTACAACACCATTGCTACTAAAAACTTTAATTAAACTACAGATATCATGGCACATGCCACTCATTTTTCAGTTCAGGGATACAATTACAGAATATTTTTCATCTGGTAAAGATGTAATTGTACATATCTAAATGAAAATTTGCAATATAATAACTCCCTAATGTTAATGGCAAAAATTACCATGTAAAATTACAGTGATGTTGCTAAATTAGTTACTAATTATAAGAAAAAAACAATACAGCTGGAACACAGAACATCTATTAAAATAAGCACTGGGAATAGCCAAGTTGTTTATTTACCAAGCTCAGAAATGGTTTATCTGAAGGAGAAAGAGGATATTTTTTAAAATATTACTCAAATTTAAAGTTTGCCTTTAAAAATCAAATGGAAATACTGTAATGACAGTCAGAATATCACTGTGTAAACAATGTTTGTACTTTCTTACAACAGAACTTCAGTTACTAATATTGACAGATGGAATCAGAACCAAATTTCAGAAAAATTATTAGAAAAGTGAAAAAATAAACTGATGCAGAGATTGTCTGGGAAGGTTCAGCCACAAAATCCCCAGTGTTTTAAATACACATAAAACACAAAATAATAAGGAATATTTTGCACAGATTAACTCAGTATGGACCTGTGTTGACCAATTTCAAATAAATTTAACCTGAAATGGGTGTTATAAAAATTTTTGAAAGGCTTCTGAATTGAACAGAGAAGTCTCCCTCTGCTTCTATTCAGTTTTAAAGTTAATTTTATTTATACACATTACTTGTGGAAAGATAAGTAAAAATACAGAGAATTAAATGCAACACAGATTCATTGAGTATTCAGGGCACTATTTATAAAATATGCCATCACTAAGAACCATTGTCACAAGGGAAGACCATGTCTGTGGGAGGATTTTTTTCTTGTAGTTTTATAAATGGGATACTAAAACCCTAATTTAATTTACCCTGATTTAATTTACATCACAGATGCTATCATTAACTTCAAACCTTCCATAAGACAAACACCCATGTAACTAAGGTTCCTGACTCTTCTATAATAGCTTCTCTTGGGATAATACTTGGAATACATTTTTATTACATATATATATGGAATTAATTTTAAAGAATTCCTTTTA
>JAWWMU010000106.1:96270645-96298340 GCA_035048155.1 Cinnycerthia olivascens | reverse complement strand
CGCTCTTCCGATCTTTAATTTTGAAAGAAAATATTTATTTTAAAAAGTTTTTTTCTTAGTTTTGTAGTCCCCTTTTCATTGTAAGAATAAAAAATATATCTTATCAATTTCCTAACTTTGCTTTTCTTGCCATGTCACCATTTATGGAAAAATAAAAAAGCCCAAGTGGCTAAAATATTGTACAAAAAAATTTCATTATCTCCTTTCCAGACCGCACAAAAATGGAAGTGACTGAAGTCAGTGCCAGGATTGGATAAGCACTGCAGTGAGCAGCGTGGCAGGTGGGCATTTTACACCATTGTTCCTAGTACACGTTTGGGAGCTGAGGAGCAAGACCCTCACATATATATCACATATGCTGGAGGCCACCTTCAAGAGGTTTCTTCTCATGGATACAAGACACCAGCGCAAAATGGAATGTTAAGTCCCATGATAATTTTTGCTAATCCTTTTCTTCTGTTTGGAGATGAAATAATAATATGTTGATATATTTTACCATCCAGGTCTTAAAGCTATACTAATTCCTTAGCACCAGTAGCAGCAGTTCCCTTTGTGAAGTGTTGTGATATGCACTTTCTAAGCACATTCATATCCAGAAAGCTCATCTCTCAACTACAAGCCAAGTGGGAAAAAAATATGATTACATTTAGACAGAGAACATCACAAAAAAACCCCAAAAAACCCAAAAAACCCCAAAAAACCCCAAAAAGCCCCAAAAAACCCCAAAAAGTGATATTGAACTGCTGTCCACCTACTACTAGTACATCTTTTCTTTTTTTATTTTTGCTTTTAAAAACTCAGTTATCTTCTTGTTCTCTCCACAGTATTTTTGAAGTTTCTGGATTTTCAGTAATCATAAGCACTAGCATCTAGGAAGTGAATATTAGAATATTCAGCCGTCCTGTGTAATTTGTATAAACTCTACATGATGTGTTCCATGTGGTCTTATTTTTATGCACACTATAAGAGCAATTAAATGATTGGAATTATGAAAACACAGAGGAGAAAAAAAAATCCATTAACTTTGCTCCTATGTGTGGAAAATACCCACATAGATACTGAAGGTCAAACAATAAGTTTGACCCAAAGTTTAGGCCCAAGTTCCTAAAAAAATGTCTATCGAGCCAGTTAAACCCAAATAAGCACATATACAAAATAAGGTATCTGTTTTATTATCTGTGTAGTTGCAGTGCATGGTTAGCAGTTTGAAAAAGCAACCACTTTAAAATCACCCACTAAAATTGGATAAAATGCATCCAATAAAACGCATTATTCATTCTCTAGGATAGATATGAATTTATGACCTATGTTCTAGGCATGTGTTGAGGAGTTGTGTGTAAAGGCTCAGGTACTGTTAATGATGAAAGGTCCAAAGACACAATTCTTCATTTTGAGCAGCTGCTTGGATTGCAAACCCCACCAAGACCTATCAAGCAGTACTGCATTATTTGGTGGCTTTAAACTTCTTGATAGATTTGCAACCATCTTTAGTTCCAGAGATCGTAATACCTCAGATACAGAGGATACTTTTCGTGATTATTATAAAAACAAGGAAAACCCTAAGGATATTAGCGTGTGGCTGCTATTGGGAGCAGATTATGAGATTGCTTTCTAGAAACTGTGGCCTGTATAACATGAGGTCTTATGTTTCTAAGAGTACTGAAGCAGGGCTGATGTGTGCATGACTGGAGTACATTGCTAGCATGTCCACCTGTGAATATCCAATGAATATTTGTTACCTCTCTTCAATTCACATGTATTCACTTATTTTTCTCCTTAAGCAGTTATTGTTGTTCACGTGTCTTAATTTTTCTTGTTAAGGATACGGCAAACCAAACCAAACTTAAAGTGAAGCTAGGCACCAAAATCATAATTTTCAAAAATCCCAGACAAGTCCAAATACACTGTTTTCTCTAGTAAAAATAACAGCAGAAGAAGGACTTTCCTGATGGACTCTCACAATGTTAACTTTTACAGAGAAATCTATAGTTATTTATTACTGATTAATCAGCTAATAAGACCTGTCACTATTCCCCGTGTGGTTTAACCCTCAGAGAGTTGCACTCTGCATGGGCAAAGACGTAGTTGACAAAAATCTGTATATGGTAAAGTTTTACCATTTTTAAGAGATTAGTGAGGTCCAGACTTACTCTGTAAAGACAACCAAACACACAAAAACGTCATAAGGGTCCTAGCTGACATGTTCTCTGTGCTGTACACTTTGAAGAATTCAGTTTCCCAGTTTTTCCTCCAATGACATTTCTTCCAATAATTTTTGCTTTTTCCACGCACAGAGGCAGAACACAGATGGAATCATTCTGTCTTGGCTTGTACTTCAAATATAAAGTATTTTTAATGACTCTTCATAAATTCTTTGGAATTTATAAAACAATATTTTTTCACCAACAAAAACGTAGCTAGGGAAAAATCACAGCCTTAGCAGATTTTCTATCGAAATTAGTGTTAATACTGAATTTAGAAGCATGTACTACCTCCTTTGCCAAGGAAAATAATCCCAAGACTCTAATGCTAACACTTTCACTTGCAGTAAACAAACTAAAACTAGTATTTTCTTTGCATGCTACAAAATACATTTCCTACTTTCTCATTAGAAGAGGAATAGTTGAAGTTCTTGTCCAACATCTGTTAGTATTAAAAACCCAATTAAGTGCACAGTCCTCTAATTTTATTTTTTGTTTTCAGATAAATCCTGAAATTACAGAATGAAGTATACAAATGAAAATTAATATTTCAATACTCAATTATGAAAAACGTTTTGAAGTCTCAGAGTTTGTGAGATTTCATATTCTCTAATATATTCTAAAACCATAGCAGCTGCCAGAACCTGACTAGCTTGTGCTCATACACCAGAGTAACTGATTTGATTAAATGTATTTTTCCATATCCAGTCTATATTTGTTATCTTCTGGCACATTTGTGGTATAAATGTACAACTTCTCAGGTAACAGAAAAATAACCTATTGATATTAGAAATTAAAAACTAGCAGGAGTAGTCTTAAAAAAAAGGTATTTTTGGCCACTCTGTAGAGAAGAATTAAAACCCATAAACTCCAGCTGGAGAAAAATGTGTGTGTATTTTTTTTCCACAGGTGTAAAAGCATGTACCCTAAAAGAGATTAAAATTATTATGAATTGTAAATGAATTTTATATTAATTTTTTTTTATATTTATACTCCTGAGGGGAAAATAAAGGAGATTGGGGAAGGAGGGGCTTGATTCTCAATATAAGTATTTTTAACAGTCATCCTAAATTTAAATATATTACAATACTTCAAAATTTATGAACACATTTCAAACATTTCATACTGCATGAAATGAAAGCTTTTATTTTTATTGCATATATTACTCTCCCTTAACTTAGGATACATAAAGCACAGGTGTTTGTATGAAGTAATTTCCCCAGGTTCTTGTATCTAATCACTTTCAGAGCATAACTATTTTGGCTTGTCTTGATGTTCTGCATTAGAATGATACAAACCAGACTAGGCACCTCTGATTCATAAAAGTAAAAGTGGCTTTTCATTGCCAGATCCAGAGCTGTACATCTACAAAGTAAACATCCATTTAGCCAGAGAGAAATAAACCAAACAACCTAGCAATTCTCTCCCAACTCTGAAATTCTGTGGGAAATTCAAGAGGTTCTGGTCTTCAAAATAACCAGAGACAGTCTTGTCCCCTCTGGCTGATCATATAAATAGACATTGTTTCATGGGTAGATTTTGTTTCTATCAATAAACAAGAGACAGTCTAAAAACAGAAGACCAGGACAATATCCTTTCTTTGCTGATGGTAGTGGTAAAGTTCAAGTAAAATGTAACCAGAATTTAATGCTCTAGATGTATCATTTGATCTATTTTAAATATTAAGCTTTAATTCTGGATTCAGAATTTCACAGACTGAATTAGACATCTATTCAGAGCTTTGGCAGTTTAATGGATATCCACAAAGTCTTTCAGACAGCTTATTCAGAACACGAATTAAAGAACTTAGTATTTTTCTCTGCTCTGGGACAGAATGCAGAAACAAAACGAGCATTTTTCTCACTTCTTTTCATAGAATCGCCTTCTTTCCTCCTGCGGTGCAGTCTTGCTGTTGGCCAACACTGATTCCAGATTATTCAGGAGGACCTGCTTCAGCACGGGACTGCAACATCACAAGAGTACATGAGATGGGTTATTCATCCAGTTGTAATCCAACACACACACACACACACACACAAAATTGCCATATTTATATATTTTATGTATATTAATACATATAAAAAGCTTTCAGCAGGCTCAGCTTGTTCACTCAGCCAGCAGAGCGTGACAGGAGATAACAAATAGCTAGGCTGCAAGAAATGAACCTCATCTTTCTGTCACAATGATATCTCATACAAAGATTAACATCAGCTTAGGAGCCACACACAATAAATAGTAAACATTCCACTTCAAGCACTGTGCTACCCCTTCTTTCACACTTGGAAAAGTGATGCCCTCACCAGCCATGAAGTACCACTACTTTGAAGAAAAATGGAACTCATAAACAAAGAATAGAAGAAATAAAAAATCAATATTTGAATTCATACTATTTCTTTTCTCCCTCTTAAAGTCTTCCCTGTAATAGTCCCTGCAGGAACATATACAACTAAAACTAAACTTGCACTAAAAGCATAGTAACTAACAAATGCTTCCAGTTTGATACCAAATTTCTCTTATAATCTTGGATATAGATTTCATTTTCTCCCAACAATGAGTAGACTGTGCCATCAAAAATACATTAATCAGAAGTATTTTAATACCAAGTAAAGTATTTCCTTTACTGTTCTGAAAGTACAAATTGAAAAAGCACGGTGTTGCTTGCCTTATCAATTTCAAGGAGAAAACGAACACACAGTCATATATGCATGATGACATCAAAGACATTTTAGGATTCAATCACTTCCTAGAAACTTGATAGGATAAGAACTTGCTGCTTTGAGCTTATTGCTTGACAACAGGAGATGAAATTGCTGCTTATAACTGTTTAAAATGATAATACAAACACTGCAAGTTTATTGTAACCCTGATTAGGTTTCAATACCTGATGTTGCGAGGTGGTGCCTTAGAAACCAAATGAATGGAAAAAACAAGATAAAAAAAGCAAATAAAAAACAAACAAAAAAACCTCACACCAAATAAACTCACAAACAAAAGAAACCCACAAACAAAAATAATAAAATATTTCAATAGTATATTGATACGTGACAAAAATGGGTAACAAATTTCAGGATTGAGTGTGCATTTTTTTTATATGTATGAATGTATGCAGCTAACCCAAAAAATAAACCCAGTACAAAATGTCTCGAATCAAAATTAGGAATTCTACTGGTTTTTGTGTTATTTCTTAAAGAGTTTGAAGTCCAGTAACTTTATTTAGTAAAAGTTTGTGGGATGAGGTGGTGTTTTGATCCATTTTCTCTTGTATTCAATGGATCTTTAAATGGTAGCCAGCGGGGTTGACTTTGTGAGTGATGTCTTTTCATAACAAAATCCTCTGAATTCTACCAATCCTTTACATGAGCTATTTTTTTTTATAGTAATTAGCCTTGCTGTCATTACCAAAGTTTCAGAGAAAGTGGGAATTCTGTTGTTCAGAAAACTAGATTCAACTAAAAGGCGCCCTGTCACATCTGTAAATCTGTAGTGCACTATTGCACATTTACATTTTATTTAAGCCTTAGATTTTTTTCACCATTAAGGGTTTTTTTTCCTATAATTAGAGTTGGATAACTCTAAGAAATTGTGGTATAGCTGCTAAAATTCTAAAGGCTCTCTCTGTTCCAATGCTTTTCAAAGCCTTAAATGCACAGCACAATTAAAATGTGACATCTGGTAGAGTTATTAAATGTAGCAGCTGCTGAGGAAACATAAAAGGATTCTTCTTTGAAATAGAAAACAAGCTGACATTTTACAAACATTTATTCACCATTTCAGCTACTACTATACATTACAGAAAACTAAAATAATCAGAAAGAAGTTGAATGATCTGCAAAACAAAAATATCTACTAAATTACAAAGACAGCAGATGTTTCAGCCTTTATTTCTCTTTAAACCCTCTGCTTTTATATATTTCCTGGTCAAATATTCAGTACATATTTTTTTTCCTATTAATTTTCAACTGCATATTCCACTCCATAACAAGTGTGACATTTTGCTAACTTATCCTGAAACAATGTCTCAGCCAGATCACAGAGATGCAATATAATTGCTGCCCCATTATAACAGTTTTTCTTTGATCTCCCCCCAGTCTCTTTTCTCCAAGTAGTAGCTGCTTGAACTTCAGGTGTTTGATTTGCATGATCACTGCAGTCTTTGTTGTGAACTCATTACTACTTTTACTGCATGTGTATCTTTAACCAGGCGTGCCTAATTGGTGTGGAATAAAGCCATTTCACTACCAGTATATTTCAAACATCATTTTACAACTAGCATATGTTAACATATGGTATGTGCATTTTGTTTTCAGGCACAGTCAAAATAGAAAATTATCACTAAACTAAGCTATCAATAAACTAACCTCTTTACACAAAATTATCTTTTTCAAATTTTGCCTCTTGTCTTCACACTAGAAACCCCTATCTTCAGAGCAAAACTTTCCTCTCAGGAGGGGGTAGAGGTATTTTGGTGGTGTGTACTTCATTTGGTTTTTGTCCTGTGATCTTGAATTTGCCTTCAGTTACATTGAACTTACCTTTCCTCACGAAGTTGTTTATTTCTAATCTTACTTGTCCAATATTCATTTAAGGTTTTGGAAAGACAAAAGAAAATATTAAAAATATCAAAAACGAAAGAAATGCAATATAAAAGAATACATGGTGTATTCCTTTTTTCAAAGGAAATTGCAATTGACTTGAGAAGAATGATATCTTGCTCATCTTGGTCTGAGAACTTCTCTAACAATTTCTTTCAGACTAATGATAAACATGTTCTTATTGATGTTATACAGCACCAAATGAATCCCAGTCTATTTAGTTCTAATGGGCCCCCAATCATAAACTTAATAGAAATATTGAACAGAAATATGGGACCTAAGATGGTTGCTGGTAGTGCAGTGATTGGCTTACAGCTGCTCTCAATTCTGAAACACAATAAAGACAAAAAAAAAAAAAAAAAAAGAAACAAAGATTATACAGTGAGTTGTGGGGATTCTTTGGGTTTTTGGTTTTTTGGTTGGTGGGTTTTTGTTTTTATTTGTTTGTTTGGTTGGTTTTTTTGATACAAATTGAAGTTAGATGTAGAATGAACAATGGGTATAGCTTGGAACATCTGGAACAAAAAAGTCTACAAAAAGAAAAAAAAAAAATTAAAAGAAACCTGTCTAGAATGTCCAAAGCATCAGACTCCAATGAAATATGCAAATTTCTCTTATTTGGAAAGATTAAATGTATTTTATATATAGTGCCAAGTATTCATATTAATTCAGATGCCAGTAATTTCCTTTAAATAGAACTCCAAGGCCTAAGTTCTAGCTGTACGATCTATTTTTCATAGCAGACATAGAATTGTAGAATGGCCTGGGTTGGAAAGGGCTTTATAGTTCACATATTTCTAATCCTTCTGCCATGGACAGGGACACCTTCCTCTTGACCAGATTATTCAGAGCTCCATCCAACCTGTCCTTGAACACTTCCAGGGATGTGGTACTCACAGCTTCTCTGGGCAACCTGCTCCAGTGCCTCACCACCCTCACAGTGAAGAATTTCTTCCTAATATCTAAGCTAAACCTATTGTCATTTTGAAGCCACTCCCTCTTATCCTGTCGCTACATGCTCTTGTAAAAAATGTCTCTCCTGCTCTCTTGTAGGCTCCCTAAAAGCCTGAAATTAGGTCACCCAGGAGTCTTCTTATTTCCAGGCTGACATTTTCATTCACATGTGCATAAGAAAAACTTAACTGAGTCCTGTGAGTACTGAATAACTTAAGCTGTTACATGAACTTTCTGTTCCATGAAAAAACTGGTTTGGCAACTGCTCCCAAACATTCACTTCCATTTCTTTTCTTGCCTTCAGCCAATCTCTTCTTAGCTGTGCCAATGCAACTATTTATTTGGGTGGCTTCACTAGAAACTGAATCATTAAAATACTCATGGTTATGTCATTTACATCACAACAGAGTCAGGAATGAACTTTTAAATCCTCTGTCTGCTGTCTCAGACCCAGCTTTGAACAGCGGTCATGTGAAAGATGGGCCAGCCTGCTGATCAATCAAATCAACGATCACGTGGTAGAAACAGGCTGTAATTTTACCAAGATTTAGGAGATGAAAGGAAACCTTTCAGTTCCCACAGACATTTCTCATATGCCCAGATCTAAAGTAACCTAAATTGTGGAGCAAAAATTTGGTGAAGCTTGGATGCTTAGTTCTGAAATATATTTATTTTGATGCTTCAAACACTCTAAACCTTGGAAATGCTGATATTTTTAATCATTAAACTTTCTTGCATGACTAAATGCTTCTGTTATAAATTTCTCTGTGCCTATGTACATTTGCACGCATCTTAACTGGATTATATAGCAAGAATCATACTCTTATTTGCCATTTATGTCAAAGAAATAACTAACTCTCATAGAAGTTACATGTCTAAGAAATCCCACACTATACTATTTCAGTCATCCAGGAAAGTATTAGGATTTATGGCATTAAAATCCCAAACTAGAAAATTTCTCTTTTGCTATAATTGAACTTCCTGAAATTTATTTTTATACTAAGAAATTATTTTAAAAAAACAAACAAACAAACAGAGAACCAAAACTTGGATAACACTTGAAAGTAAATCTAGTATAATATTGCTTTGTATTAGTTTAATTTTTCTGTACAGGAAACTCACAGTATTAGATTTGCTACAAGATAATTTGCTACGAATATTTCACACACAGTGAATTTTACCATACCATAGAATTTATGACCAGATTTTTGTTTTCATCCTGCTATATGCTTTAGCCAAGATATGCCAATTTCAAATGTTTTGTTTTCTCATTTCATTGTTCCTCTCCTTGAAGCAGTGCTTTAAAAATGTGATCATATTGTACAGCTGTGCTTACCCCAGGATGATAGTAAAGATTGTGATGACCAATGTGTTCCCTCTGCATCCCTCTTCAACAGTTCTTGCACTATATTTATGTGACTCTGCTATGCTGTTTGAGGAAGAGATAATTTTTGATTACAGATGTGAACAATTGTTAACAGAAGGGAAATCTCAAAGTTCTAGTACCCTGCAATGAAAAGGAAGCCAATGGTCATGTTAACTATGATGAAGAATTGCCGGATGGGATTTGAAATCACCACAAACCCATTTCTGAAGCTGTGAAATTTATGCTGTATGGATTTATACACTTCTCTTCATCTCTCTGAATATAATATAAATCTGAATTAAATCTATTGTCTTCTAATTCCTATATAAAGGAAGAATTAAGTAGGATATTAGAAGATAACTTTTAAATTTCCTTATCCCTGAAAGTGATATTTTGTAATGCTTTAGATAAAATTATAAAATAATTAAGAATTCTTAACCAAATTAAGGAGATCAAAAGTAACACTTTTCAAAGAGCTTCCTGTATCAAAGTTGTTCCATTGTTCTAATTAAAAAAAAAAAAAAAAAAAAGTTATTAAGATTTTTCTGCTGGAAGAAGCATTTAAAAAATCTTCAGTGAATAAAAATGTGTCTTTTCACATGCTTGTAATATGATATTTTTGCGGTTGTCTAGTTATTTCAAATGGAAAATTGAAATATTTTATTTAAATTAAGTTATGCAGTTTTTTCATGTAGATACCTCAGCAAAATATAAACTGACTTGTTAAGGATAAAATTTTTGTATCATCTATTCTGCTGGAAAATTCTTCAACCAAAGTTTTAACAGAAAGCTTTAAGATATTTAATAAAATTTTTCTATCAAATTTAAAGTGTTATACTTGCATAGATATGCGCTGCATTCCTAATATATCCTAACTTTACACTTTCAATCTTTTGCAGCTTTTATTAAACCCTGTAGAGTAACTATATAAGGACTATGCAGGATTATCTAAAGGATTACACTCTGAGTTTATATTTTTGAATGAGCGATGACAATAAAACTGTTTCCCAAAACACTCAAATTAACCTTTAGGAATAGTCACAGAGATACAAAAAAATACTAACCCCAAACCCCAATCTTGTTTTTCATTCAGACTCTTCAATCTTCCGAATGGTCCCTGGAGCCCTTTGTATCATCAGTGTGTTTGTGTTGGATATCTATATAGCAAATAATGGCAATAATGGCAATGGATTCCTGCTTTTATGGAAACTGAAAATCATCCCAGACAGATGCCTCCAAGCAAATCTAAGCAAAATGACTTTGGGGACCATCCATTCAGGTGGAAGTGATTTACTGCAGACACCTGCCAATGAAGCAGGGAACTTCTGCACAGGAAAGTCACAAATTGCAACAATACTTTACGGACTTGAAACACAACCAGTAAGAGAAATCACTGGGGAGAAGTAAACACTTTTCTAAGGTACATAACTAGAGATTGAAATTGTTCCTAAGAAAAAGAGGAGAAAATATAAAAAACCCCTTGTCGTACACATGTATTAAGTGCTATAGAGGTCTCACCTACTAAACAGAAAACTCTACACAGACTGATTCATCAAACAGCTTTAATGCATCAACCTGAGAATAACTGAGAATTTTTTACCATGAAATGCACACTTTCCATATTTGAAGGTAGTCTTGCTCCCTAAATGATCTCAAATAACAAAAAAGATGGCATGAAATGACTGCTGCTGCTTTGTTATATAAAGTATGAAACATCATATTACACTTGTACAATAATATGAATTTACTAAATTTATGAAGAGCGTACAACAAAAATAGCATGTTCATGAGTTAGAAAGCTCTTTCATGATTTACGTACCTGTAAAGCAGCTACTTCTTTGAGTCTTCCCCTAACTTCAATGTTATATAATCTTAGCATATGTCTGTGTGGTGGAAACATTTAAGCCTGATTTTCCTTTCAAGGAGGAAACTCAAATAATACAGTACTGAAATTGAAAGGCTTATACCATAACACAAGTATGCTAAGGAGAATTGTGGTATAATGAAGTCAAGCACATAACCTTACTGAGAGACGTGCAAGTAACACACCAGATTGCACAAGTAAGGATGCAAGGAGGTGTCACTGGATCACCCAGGCTTTAGTTGAAAGTGTCCCCAAGAGTATGAATAAGCCTTTTTCATTCTTCTATGTCCACCAAGTTCACCTTCTGGAGAATACCTTAGAAAACTGTGGATCAAGCTGGTGTATCCCACAGGTTTGGGAAAACTCCATGTCTCAGAGGGAGGCATTCTCTCCCTCTACTGCCTCTACTGCCAAGGGGAAATTTTAGGAAATACAGTGAAGTCAGGAGAACTGGGGACAACTGCCGTTATATTCTCCCTACAGGGCATTCAAATCAAACCCAGATGAAAAATCAGGAAACCAACAGGCAAAGAGGATCCAGACTTCTTGGGTCCAGGCAAACAGCCTAACTGAACATCAGCTACTCACTCTGCCCATTGACCATTAAATTCTTTTCTCTAGAGGCACATAGTTGAAGCAATAGAGTTAGTGAACATCCTCATTTTCAGGAGTCTCTAAATCTGTAGCTTGGACAAAGTTTGAAGAGAAAATACTTATGTATGGTCAATTCCACATAGCAGGAAAATAAAGTCTCCTATTATCAGTCTAGGTAGTGAGAAAGCAGAGTAAACATCATGGCATGATTTTTTTTAAACAATATCCTAAAAAAAATGCAATTATAAAGAAAATAAGACCTATCTGCATTTTAGAGAAAGGGAGTGTATTTATAGGTAAATTTAAGACTTTCACCCTTGTATTTAATTGTGTATTTTGTTTTGTGATTTCTCTGACCTTTTTCTTCCTTACCAAACAATTCACTTAAGACAAACCCAAGTTTAGGTAGCCTGGGGATTATAGAGGTGGCTTCTGTGAGAAACTGCCAGAAGCTTCCTCCATGTCCAGAAGAGCCAATGCCAGCCAGCTCAAAGATGGACATGCCACTGGCCAAGGCTGGAACAATTAGAAATT
Source organism: Cinnycerthia olivascens (assembly GCA_035048155.1). Classification (NCBI taxonomy): domain Eukaryota; kingdom Metazoa; phylum Chordata; class Aves; order Passeriformes; family Certhiidae; genus Cinnycerthia; species Cinnycerthia olivascens. Next base: position 96,286,235 of record JAWWMU010000106.1, on the reverse strand, counting down.
ATGGTAATGTCTCTGAGATAACATATTTAAGTAGGAAAACAAACAATTTTAAAAAAGGTATTGCACAGATGTAATTACAGCCAGAGAAGAGCAGGATGAGAATATGTGGGAGACACAACTCTGCAGACACCAAGATCACTGGAATAGGAAAGAGGAGGTGCTCCAGGCACTGGAGCAGAGTTTCCCCTGTAGTCCATGGTACAGCCCATGGTGAGGCAGCTGTGGCCCTTGAGCCCACGGAGGACTCACAGGGGTGCAGAGATCCACCTGCAGTCTGTGGAGGAGACCCACACTGAAGAGGATGGATGCCTGAGAGGAAGCTGTGATCTGGAAGGCCCATGATGGAGCAGGATCCTGGCAGGGACCCGCAGACCCATGGAGAGAGGAGCCTACACCAGAGCAGATTTCCTGGTAGGAATTGTGATCCTGTAGGGGACCCACACTGGAGCAGTCTGAAAGGCAGCACCTTGTGGAAGAGTGACCCACATTGCAGTAGCTTATGGAGAACTGTTACCTGTGGGATGGACTCACGTTGAAGCAATCCATGGAAAACTGTTACAAAATGGTAAATCGTCCCTGTCCTACTAAAGAATTAATTAAGGAAAGGTGGGATATACATTGCCTTGGCAATTTGAAATTTGAAAATTTTCTCATGCTTTGGGAGATTAAATCAATACATGGTTTTGAAAGTAGATATCTCTCTATCAAAGTAATTATAGCCATTATAAATTTGCAAAGATTTGCTGTACAGCTGAAAAATTCTTGACGTATAATTGCAACTTCCTTAGGAAGTGCCTCAAACTTCTAATAGTTAATATTTGTAGAATTATTAGAACTGACAAAATACTATAAATATTAGAAATATTTAGAAAGTTACCATCAGGATAAACTGAGACTTCATCTGTTCCAAACTCCAGTTCCTTCTCAGTCAGAATGCTCAGTGAGCTATTAAGAGACTAAAGCAATACAGGGAATAGTGTGATTCTGCAGATCAGTGACTCAATAGATAAGGGGATATATCAACCTGTGACTATTTCAGGACCTATTATTAAAACAATGAGTATCTCATCAGTCATAGATATATTTTATCCTGTCTTCATCTGAACCCTGTCATATAGCAGACATGAAAGTGTCATGGTTGAACCCCAGTTGGCAACTTGACATAACAAATCTGCTCACTCACTCCCCAGCCCCACTGGGATAGGAGGAAGAATCGACAAAAATAATAAAATTCATGGGTTGAGACAAAGACAGCTTAATAGATAAAGCAAAAGCCACATACATAGGCAAAGCAACACAAGGAATTCATTCACTACTTCCCTTTGCCAGGCAGGTGTTTGGCCACATCCAGGACAGCAAGGCTCTGTCACATGTAGCAGTGACTTATGACAACAAATGCCTTCACTCCAAAAGGTGCCCCTTCCTTCTTATTCTCTTAGCTGAGCATGAGATCATGTGTTATGGAGTATCCTTGTGGTCAGTTGGGGTCAGCTGTCCTGGCTGTGTCCCCTCCCAATTCCTTGCTGGTCAGGGGTGATGAGGAGCAGAGAAGGCCCCACCCAGCTGTGTAAGAACCCTTCATCAACAATGAGAACATTCCTCTGTTATCAGCACTGTTTTCAGCACAAAACACAACCCCATATGACCTATTAAGAAGAAAATTAACCCTATCCAAATCATAACCAGCACAGAGTGTCAACTTCCTCAAAATAAAGAAAGATTTTTAAATATTCCATTTCCTGCTTTAGAGTTCCTTTCTTTCAACCGCTTTGGGTGCAGTGATGTTAGCTCACTTTTTCAAATGCTGTAACTTGCTGCATTCAGGGTCAGGATCTTGAATGGATGAAAGTATTTTCTGAAATCCTTTAAGCATCTAAACTTCAGAGAAGGATGAATCTTAGGATATAAGCCTGTTCATATTTTCTACTGAATGGTTTTGCACTGCTCAGCTCAACATTCTGAGTCAAACTCCTTAAGAAGCTGAGGTACACTACATAGAAAAAGATCTCCAAAACTTATTTATTGCAATACTTACCTCCTAGGCATCACACGTTATTGGACCAAGGCTTAGCTCACTTTTTTTCATTTTACTGTAAGTTTTTGCTAATAAAGCCCTTGACATGTCTGTCAATTGTTAATGATGAAATAAGCATTTTGATCATGTCTGAAGGCCTTTTTACAGGCATAGGTCAAAATAGAAATTATGAACTGAAATGCTCTGATGGCATTGTGTAAGATCAAACAATGCTAGCTGTCCCTTTTGTCTTTATTGCCTGAAAATCCAGTTACTGCAGATGCTATTTTCCTCAAACATCCCCTTAGAGGAAGATGAATTCTATATTTTCCCAGCGTATTGGGATCTTGACTCATTCCATCAAGCACTCTTTTTAGATTTATTGTTTGTCCTTGAAAATATGAATCCATGCCTGGATGCATGGATTGACTGCATGTTGCTTACAAGATCCTGAAAGCCAGAAAAACAAATTCCTCTTAACTAAACGGATAATTTTTCCATCTCTCTCTTCCATTTAGGTACTTCACATAGCTGGAAGAATTTAAGATGATTTATGAAGGAAAAAAAAGGTCTAGAATCAGTTTTATTTGAAAAAAATTAAAAACATAATTTGTTTTTATTTTTCTAATGACAGTCAGAAGCCAGATTCATGCTGTAAACGAGCATTAGTTGAAAGCTATCTCCAGGACTTCCAATTGTTCCAACTGCTGGATCCTTTAGACGTTTTTCTTCTTCCATTTACAATAACTCTCCCACTGAGTCTTATTAAATGTATGAAATCTCCTGACCAAGAAACCCACCAGTCTTATTCTCTTTAGGACATAGTTTTCATTTTACAGCTCTTCAAAGAATGATAATTGCATATTACAAGGGGTGCTAGAAGGAGCAATTTAACTCATTAGTGTGTAGTAAAGAGGTAAAATAAAAAGAGCCTGTGTATTATACATTCTCAAATGCTTCTGAATTCACAAGTGATTCCAGTCCAAAAGGCTAAAGATTACTCCTTGATATATACATATTTGTTTACATATTTTTATTCTGATATCTTGGTGTCACTTCTTAGGTTCTGGAAACTGATTCTGAAAGGACGCTTACAGGGCTTGCGATGTCTAATTATCCCCCTCCTCCAGTATGGGTTCCTCCAAGAAAAGACAGTCCTCCATGAACTTCTCCCATGTAAGTCCTTTCTGTGGAATGCAGTTCATGAACCAGAGTGGGCCCCTTCCATAGGGGTCACAAGTCCTGCCAGGATCCTGTTCCAGGGCACGCTTCCCATGGGATTATAGGCTTCATCAGACATCTACCTGCTCCGGAGGTCCTCCACAGGCTGTGGGTGGATCTTTGTTCCTCTGTGGATCTCCATGGGCTGCAGGGGCACAGCTGCCTCACCATGGGCTGCCCCACAGGCTGAAGAGGAGCCTCTGCTCTGGGTCCTGGAGCCCTCCTGCCCCTCCTCCTTCACTGGCCCTGGTGACCCCTCAGATCTGTTTCTCCCACATATTCTCACTCCTCTCCATATTTTTCAGAGGCTTTTACTGTTGCACAGTAGTTTTTTCCCCTTTTTAAATACATCATCCCAGAAATATTACCAATGTTACTGATGGGTTTGGCCTTGGCCAGTTGCTGGTCCATCTTGGAGTCACTTGGCTTTGGCTCTGCTGGACATGGAGGAAGTTTCTGGCAGCCTCTCACAGAAGCCACCTGTAGACCCTCCCCCACTACCATAACTTTGCAACACAAATCCAAAATAGCAAGGGATAACTCCATTATGTAAATTTTTTAATATACATATTGTTTAGTAATTATGAGCTGGTAGTCCCTTTACTGAAATATATATTTTTAACTAAGCAATCACCCTCTTGAAAGCCTACTTGATTCCATAATCTCAATTTAAGACAATGATGGATTTGGGGAAAGAAAAATAGTAGTCTTAATTGGGAAATGAAATAGTATCACTGATGCAAAACTGCACAAAATTTTCCCCATGTTTTTAAATAATAGCAGTACAATATTGGGAATATTCTCTGTTCTCAAAAGTTTAGCTATAAAAAATAAAGTATATCCAAACGATCTTTTTAAGTTATTTCAAAACACACCTAAAACAACAATATAACTTTCACCACACAAATAGTATCTTGGAGATTCTCTGTTATTTACTTTTCCCTCTATGATGGAAAATATGTAGGAACTGGCAACTGTACATTACATCAGCCTACTGGCAGTAGAAATTTTTCCAAGGCTCATGTGCAAATTCTGAGGATAGAGTTATGCCAAGCAAAGAGAACCTTAAGTTCCTTTAAGTATTTTTATAAAATTAGAGCAAAGTTATTACTGAACATGTGTTATAGAAGAAAAATAAGCTGCTGCTTTGCTGCTTGAAATTATTCAGTCAATCACTTTCAGGCCCAAAATCCATTCTGATTTCCCATTTCCTACACAATGTATGAGAAAGTTGAAAGTATTCAGGAAGTATATCAGTATATTGGAAAAGTACTTTAAATTGGCTAGAAGCCTAGAATTCTACATCCTCTAGAGGTCAAGTCTTCTAGTTCATCAGGAAAAATGCCTGGAAATAATTTAAAGCTTGATATAATGCAGTACTTTAAAACCAAGAAAACATTTCTTAAGAAAAGGACAACATTACAATTTTATGTTTTGTAAATGTTGCAGAAGATATTCAAATGCTAGTCAGTTAAGGAAATTAAATTATTCATTAACTGAATGGATGAGTATGATTCTGAGACTGCAAAAATACAATTGCTTTATCATTTCATCTGTATTTAATATCCATAGCTTAGTGAAAAAGACTGACCATAAACATAAAACTAAGGAAGGCTAATGTTTTAGTACAGTGTGTAGTTGAAAAGAGGACCAGCATGACTGCATGTCTCTGATATTCTCTTCTTATGTATTACATGAAATCAATTCACCCTAAAAAAATAAAATATGCACGACCCTCTAATGACAGCAAAAATGCAGATGAATTTTTTTAAAAATAAAAATATGATCTGAAAAAAACACTAAGACAGCCTCACAATAGCAACTCTGACAAAGTTAATGTCCTTGTGGCTGTTTTTCCTTGATTACATAATTAAATTTAAGTGCAAATATGCAAAAACACAACATTTTTAACATCTTCTGCCAGAAGAAATGAGAAGTTATTTACTACTCAATGCTCACAGGTAATTTTCCTTGCCTACAGGCGTCTTCAATGTGAGTGTAAGATGCTGTATATGGAAAAGTGTTTGCTTGAGGTAATGTTGGAAACAAATCATCATGTAACATCCTTTATATTTTTATGTTTTGTCCTTCATATGACATAGATGGAAACAGAATTTTTTGTGCCAGCAATAATATTCTTCTTTACTAGGAAGAAAATAGTATTTTTTCAACACAAGATTACACCTGTCTGAAGCGATTAACAAAATTTGAATGACTTAACTGTAGTATCTCATAATGGTCACTCTCAACTGAGACCATTAGTGCATTTTATTTGCATTTCTTTAGGTCCATGTACAGCCATTTGTCAGCTTTTTTATCCATTCCAGAGAAGATATCTAATTGCTAAATGTAAAGAACATTTGGGCAAGACATATGTCACCTGAAGATGCAATCTGAGCCTGAATTTAAAAAAAAAAATTATTACATTTGAGGTAGACTGATTTATCTAACTCACTTATACAAAAAATAAACTATTTCATATTCATTGTATAAAATTCTTACTGAGAGAAAATTATTTTTCCTGCTATCTTTATGGGAAATGCAAATAATGATACATAATTTTTGTGATAAGCATATATAATGACCAGAATTTAAAAGATTTTATATTAGTTGTTCAGTAAGTACCAGAGCAAGAAGCTGCAACAGAAAGCTATAAATCTATCATCTCTCAGCATTAGATTTCAAATTATAGTCAAAAGAGTGATGGCTGTTAATGGTACAAATTTTTAAATGAGCAATGGTCAAGAGGTGCTTTTTATATATTAAATAACACTATCAGGTTGACTGACAGTATCTTGCTGATTTATTGAGTTCCAGGTAGTGTCACTGAGTAGCACTGATAAACACATTAGCATCATCAGCAGTGTCACATACAGAGGGACTAATAAGGTTTATGTCTCACTGTGAACAATTAGACAAGATTGGGCATAATTAGGTGAGATTCTATTTTCTATGGTATTTACTCCGTTAAAAAGAAACATTTTTTATAAAATATTCTAAACATTCTGACTCGTTTACTTTCAAATACTTTAACACCAACTAACCAGTAGAGTTATTTTTTAATGGTGAATGATCTCTTTTTCCTTTCTGGATTTTTTTTTTTTTAATCTACATCAACATTTTCCATTTTCTTCCAGAGGAAAACTAGTGATTGAGGCATCAAACAAGCTAATCAAAGAAAAAAAAATCTTGCCATGTTTAAGTAGCTTGACTGATATACAAGTAAATTAGAATTTCACTGCTACTCCTTCTAATTCCATCAGTAGGCAAATTCAGAAATTATTAAGAGAAAAGCCTTAAAATATTTATCACAGAATAACAGGCTGAATCATTGCTTTTCTTCTTAACTCTTCCCTTCCAGTATTTTATCACACTGCAGTGCAGTCTAAAAGTTCACAAAAGTTTATAATCACATCTTTGCCCTCAGTACTTGCTGGAAGAGACTTCAGACAAAGTCTGAGATGTTATATACAAGGAATGGCAAGATTTTTCTAAGGCCATATTCCAGCCAAGAGTGGAATCTTCAATAGAAAACTGCATCTTTCAAAACCAAATCAAATTTTTCATAAAATGTGTTCTGTAATACCTCTTAGAAATAGAAATTATTGTCTTTAAATAACAGCAGCACCAGTTGAGAGGAGCAAAATGATTGTAAAGAGGGGCCCTAAAAAATGAAAAAAGTAAAATAAAAAAAAAATTATATTAGTGACAATGAGAAGTTTTATCTACACATTCTTTATTTTTTCACTAGACAGACACAGTAACTAGCACTCAAATATTCACCAGAGTGTTATATCAGCAAGTAAAAAAAAGAAGAAAAGTTTCTTTTTTTTTTCTTAGACTGTTTCAAGTCTCAAATAAACATTTTTCTAAATTAATCTGGACTTTCTTCTGCCAGTTCTAATCTAAGAAAATGGCCTGAAAAATTCTGGAATATTTTAATGAAGGGAAAAATGACTACAGTAAAGCCCTTGAGACTTCCGAGAGATAATTTCAGTCTTACAAAGTGATAAGAATAATGAGAAAGGATGACAAAAAGCCATCTGAAATCAGATTTTAGAGAAATGTAAATCAGAATGTGTTCTATTTTTGTATTGCCTTTAGGTTTATATCCAGAATGTTCATGTTTAATATAAAATCAAAACGTTAAACTGCACAACAAAAATTATCAAACCTCTTTCTGTCGATAGTCAAAAGAAAAGAGTTCAGATTTTGGTGTATTCTGTCTTTTCAACATGGGTACACTATGTTAGAGAGCAATCATGCTGATTATCATCAAGGCATTTTATTCTGGATTAAAATTTTTGGGTTTAATTTCTTATCGGAGAAATACTTTGAATCAATCTAAGTTTATAAATGAATAGTTGAAACAGAATTAAGTTTGTAATACAAATCAGACACAAGAGCCTTTCATCATTATAATGATGCTTTATTTAGAAATCTATCTTTAGTATTGCTGTGTCAAAGTCCTCAGCCAAGGCTGATATGAAAATGTACTTGGTATGAACAGAACTTCCAGCTAATGTCTGGAAATCAGCTAGAGAGCATTTATGTTCAGATCTCACATTTTAACTGGGAGTTGAAGTAAAAAGCAAGTAAGTCCAGGCTAATCACCTAAAAAAAATTGCCATCTTTTTTCTTAGATGAGAGATGCTTGAAATGAAAGCTAAAAATACACCCATGCAATCAATTTACTAGATGAAAAACACATTTGATATCTATATGCATAAGAGAAACCTCTTTTCTTCTTTAGGAATTAAAAATAGCAAAGAAACTATTGTTTCCTGATGAAAACAAGATTAAAATATAATATAAATTTAGAGGTTAATGAAGGGAAATTTATATATATATACATACCTATATATGTTTTACAGTTGAGTTAATGGAAACATAATAATTCTACACAATTTTACTGAAATCCTACCTCTTTATTGATATAAGAAATCTACTTTTTAATGCAAATTAGAATTTACAAATTGCTAAATCATACATGACAATATTACAGAATTGAAAATTTATGAAGATTACAAAAGTCAGTTCTGGTTTTCAGCCCTGGTGTTTTCACCACAGAGTATGAAAGCCATAAAAATTGCTCACACAATGAAAAGAGAAATCCACTGAAATAAAGCTTATGCTGAGAGCAGACACCCCTTAAAAACATTCTTATTTTTCCAACATTCCACTCAGCTTTAAACCAATATACCCAATCCTGCCTCCATTTTATCTGATAAAGTAATTATAGTAAGGATATTGTAATTATTATCATTTTACAATCACGATAAGACTATTAGCCATTATTTCAAATGTGATATTTTAGAAAATACAGCCAGATCTGTAGGAAAAAATCCTAAGGAACCATATGTGCAAGACTTCAGGCATTTATGTAGTGCACCTAGTTTTATTTATTCCATATAGACTTGAAATTTAATTACAAGCAGGAATTATATATAGTTTCATTCCCAGAGTTATGCATATAAGAGAGGCTACTCCATCAGTGTTCTAGTTGGGATGCACTTTTGATTTTTATTTTGCAAACATCTCTGACTTGATTTGTGATTTCTTATAGATAAAATGAAACTGGAAGATGCACTGCAGAAGTCCATCTTAATAGACTGTACATGCAAAAGAGTATTTCAATTAAAACTAGTCCAAATTTAAAAACTCTGAAATGTGCATATTATAAATTCAAGGAACAGCAGTCAACTAATGTGTAAGAGAGACACGATTTCCAGTTAAAATTTGAACTTTTTCTTGAATTCTGAATTTTCCTATTCCATCTCTGTGATTCATATCATGCAAACTGAGACATATAAACATGTTTCCTTTCAAAGAAAAGTAAACTGGAAGATACACTACAGAAATTAATTTGTTGTGCCTCAATTCCTGGTAAATACAACAGGCCAGACTAGATTATACTAGATATGAAATGAAATCCCCAACAGGCACTATGGATTGTGGATCCTCAACACTGACAGCTTCACTCTACAGCTTTGCTCCTGTTACTCTCCAATATTTATTATAAGGATACAGTCAGTGTCACAAATATCCCTTTCCTTGCTTCTTATGAATTGCCTCTTCCATTTACTATCACAGATCACAGAATCAATTAGGCTGGAATAAACCTTTGAGGTCAAGTCATACTTATAACATAGTACAACCTTATCAACTAGACCATGGCACTAAATGCCAGATCCTGTCTTTTCCTGATGCCATCAGAATTACTTGAAGTTTTTAGCTTCCTGTTAACACTGAATCCATAAATTCAAGTTTAAAGATTACAGAGAGTAGCAAACAAAAATAAATATGCACCGGCACCACATAAACACATAATTTTGCTTTTGGCATTAACCTTAAGTGATTACCAACCTTTCTACAGCCAGAAATCTTCAGTCTTTCATTTACTTCTTTTGAAAGTGTAATCAGTACATTTTTTGTTAATTTGTTCTAGTCAAGTTTAAAAAAAAAACCCAAACCCATCAAAAGATAATGCTTTTCTAACACTAAAAATGTAAAAGTCAAGATGAACTTCTTTAGTTAGGCATCTAAGAGGTGACTCTAGACCCTAAAAGCTGGTAACATTATACTTAGAATATTTCAGTTTACTTTTTTCACAAATAAAGTGCCTTCTGTCTGCTTGAAGCCTTTATTTAACATTTGCCAAAAGCAACTTTTTTCCCCTCTAGGTTTTGTGCTAACAGGATGCTCTCTGGAATCATATAAGAATACTTTTTTCCTAGATGCCTGGTATGTTACAGTGATACAAATGCAAATCAATTTCTATCCTCATTGATTTTTAATGTTGATAACACCTACTTATTTTACACTCTAAAACAGTAGTTTTATTTCATAATTGTGTTCTTAATGATGAATTGGACAAGTACCTCCTGAACAATTTGTAACATTTTAGCTCTGATTCATATTCCAGAAAAGCAAGGTCGAGCACTAACTCTCAAATAATGAAAAGAAACAGCTGAGGATGAAAGTCCATTTGAAGACACAAACCTTAGCTAACATATTCGTTTCCCCTCAAAGAAAGTTTTATGGGTTTGAAAATTGCTGTGTAGCAGTGTCTAGTTGCTTGTAAATCCAAGACAGAGACAAGGCATGTCAAAGAAAAGGAACTTCCAATAGGGAGACAATAAGTAGATGTCAGGCTGTGTCTTTTTTTTTCTCTTATATATTTCTAAAAGAAGATAAATCCTTTGAAGTTTAGGATTATTTGAAAAATTAAGCTGTCAAAGTTCAAACTGCTACTTAATTTTGCAAACTTCACTGTTGCATAACCTCAAACACTTTGATCTTTTTTAGCTGCTTTACACTGGGACTTTGAGATTCTACTTCTCTTTATATAGCTAAAATTTCATATAAAAGTGGATGTTTAAAAGTGCTTTTTCCAGTTGCATACATCCAAAAGTATGAGAAAGATCTACATTTCCACAATGCAACATTTTGCCCATTTTTTTATTGTGTGGGTATTTGTGCTCTGAATTCTATCCTTTTTCAGAGTTCTTTACAGTACCTAAGAAAACCACATTCAGGGCTGCTCTTTCAGACAAGTTGGTGTCCTGGCCATAATGGTTGTTATATGTCCCAATGCATATTTTCAGTTGGATGCTCTGAGCTTCATGCACTCGAATAGAATGTTCCTAATTGCATTGTGCCCCTCATTATTAACTCTCTGCATAATTTTCTAATAGTGAAGGGAATATTTTGCCACTAAAGCGGTTGTGCATTACCGCTGTGTTGTTGTGCACAATTAAGCAGCTGTTGCATAAGGAATGGTGCAAAGGTGACTGCGTTTTATGATGCTCAGTGAACACATTTTGTTGTATGCATCTATGATAAGGACAGCCATGAGACAAATTGTGTTCATCATGTATGTCTCCTAACCTTCACTCTGTCCACCAATCCATCTCCTTAGCGATATTGTCTAGTTTATGTGAACTTTCTAACTAGCCTCAGAAAAGTCTTTTGGAGAGATACTCCTGTGCGCAAAAACTTCCTCTCTGTAGTTTTACGTGAGAAGAATACTGAATAGACAAAATTCAGATGATTTTCAATCTACCATCTGCAACCAAAGAGCACATACTCAAAAAACAAAACAAAACAAAACAAAACAAACAAAAACCAAACAAACACAAAAAAACAAAACTCTGTACAACCAAACACAGAATGATGACCTAAATCAAACCATATGTAGCTTATCCTGATGGAAATATTTCTTCCCTTACTGACTTTTGTCAGAAAGAAACATTTCATATGATATGAAAAGTCTAAATAAGCAAATATTTAATATAAATAAAATTAATATAATTTATATATAATTTAATATAATAAAAATTCTGTGAGGAATGAAAAACACGCAGATTTTTTGTAGAAGAAGCAACTTCTGCTTCATCCAATAATGTATCAAATCTCTTCTTGGTGATAAATTGTTATCAGCCATTAGTTAAGATAATCACCCAAGACTATGCCAAAGAGAGAATTGAAATTAAGGATGATGAGACAAGTATCTCCACTACCCACTCGTCAGAAGGTGGACTAGTGAGCAGAATGAAAATGAAAATAAATACATGATCAACGTAATTTGTTCTAGGCTGTTCCTATCACATGTGCAATAGAAAAGTTTATTCACTGATAATGGTGAATACCTTCAACTGAGCTTCACAGACAGAGCTTTGTGTTTAAAAAAATAACCCTTTACATATAAAATATATCGATAGCCATTGAAATAGCTAGAATGATTCTACAGATGAGTAAAATCACTTTGAAAATATAGTCTGTTTTTTAACAGAAAATGTAATGATAGTTAAATTTCATTTTTCCTAGATGAAGACTCTTACCTCCTCCTGGAGTTAGATAAAACCATATATCAACATATATTCCAAAACTTGGTAAGTAAATCCAATCTGCAATAAATCATTGGCAATAAAGCTTATAAAAACTCATAAATATTATTTAGGATCTTTAAGCCTTGTTGAATACAAGATGAGGAGTCCTAAGGCTTGGTTTGGCTGACAAAACCATCAGAATAGCATCTCAAATCAATTGTTTTCATCAGTCAACCTGTGTAATGTTTCAAAAATTTGCAAATAAACAGACTAGAATAATAAATCTAACTCCTCCCTTAAACCGTAATATTTTTTTCATCTCTTAAATATTTTCCAAGTATGTTTGCACTTGTTTAGAGTTTTCTTGTCATATTAAATGTTTTTTTCTGACAAAAATCAGTAAGGGAAGAAAATATGATGGTGTAAGTGATGAGTTTGACTAGTAGTTGACTGTAGCAAGCCAATAATAAGCCCTTGTGCTGTATGTCACTGGAGGAGGATGAAAACTCTTGAGTTCCAGTACACTGAGAGTGAAGGAGGCTTACTGAATTATATATGCAAATGAGTAACATAATCAGCACAGCACTTGATTTAATTCCTTATTAAATTCTGCTTACTAAAGACTGTCCCCAAACCCTTACTTTTGATATGTTGTATAATTTTGCACTGAAAATACTCCCTGCTCTGTTGAGGGGCAATTTATCACTCAGAAGCATCACTCTGGGTTCTGAGAGACGTACTGTGCAAAGGATTTTTGGGAGTGCTGGGAGATGGGATAGGTGAAATGCAAGTGCAACTCATCCTTCATAATGAGATGTTAGAAGTTGGTGTCCATTTTAAAGGAGTTCCTACATTCAACAGCAGTAGCTCTTCCCAAGCTGTCTGTGCCAAGGACAGAAAGAATAGGTTACCTTAATGGAATTCTTTGATGTTCAGGAATCTCAGAAAGTGTTTGTCTGCCTTCCATGCTGCTATAGACATTTATGAGGTCTTTACACATAATGAGGCTAGCATCCTGAACACCCAAGTGTGGCCAAGGTACAAATACTCTTCCCGTAAACCTTTGCATCTCTAGTTAATGTTCTATCTCATGAGAAGACTGCTAACTGGTCTGATAGACCCTTGGAAAAAATGGAGTATGCAATAAAAATGAAATAATGATAACTACCACATTGTTTAATATATCAGAAATATTTTATGGGTTCCTAATTTAGATCTCATTCCATCAAAATATTTTATTTTATGTAAAGGAAAGGAGATTGTTGTCTGAATCATATTAAAATATTTCCTGTTTTTGTATAAACATTTTCTAAAGCTGCACTTTTACTTTTTGATTCTGAAAGTTTAGGGTTTTTTCCCCAAAAGAAACTTAGTAATTTTGTTAATAAACACATGCCCCAAAAAACAGAAATATTGACAGATGGAAGGACTTGCCAGTAAGACACTTCTAATAACTCTTCTTTCAAGAACTTCTCACTATTTTATTTACTAAGTTTCCGATCTACTCATAAATCACACATGGGCTCAGTAGTTCAAGCTGTCTAATATATGAAAAAAATGCAAAATAAAATCAAGCCCATACACATTAAAAGACTTCAATGTTGTCACAAATCTGGCTGTCCAAATGTTGGTTCCAATGAACGGCAACAAAATTCACAAGAAAAATTCCATTTAGTATGATACTCTATTGTACTTTATAACATGACTTAAATCAGTCCAAAAATAATCCATACAAATGCTCATCCACCTGCTCAGCCCAAGAATCTTAGGACTAAAGACAATATTTTAATCGAAGTGTCTCATCCTCACAATTGCTAATAAGACATGAGACAAGCTTTTTACTGAGAAGTGAAAATTGCCTGTTATGTAGAATTTATCTGTAATTTAATATAAGAGCTATTCAAAGGCTGATGCAAAGCAGAGATATCTGTAGGAGGCAAATCAACCATAGGAAGAGGTAACTTATAGATTAGGATCCTTTTTTATAAAGTAATATAAATATGTGCTTATTGCAAATATAAGAAAACCTAAATAAGCCAGTGGAAACATCTAGTAGATAAAAATTTAACCAATTTGAACTCAGATACAGATAAAAGGGTTTTCTCCCTAAGAAATAAGCCTTTTTACCTTTATGAATACAGCCTTAGAGAGAAAAAAAAAAAGCAAAAAATGGAATGTACTTCAATTATCTTTAGCTACATTGATTGCATGTCTAATTCTTCTCATATGAGCAATTTCTTTAAGAGCATTGAGGTTAAAATATATGTATAAATCCAGTTTTTACACCATTTTATTTATAGATAATTTGGGTGTAGATAAATACAGAATCACTAAATCCAAAGGATCTACATTCCAGTTGAAATCCAAATAGAGTGTACATTATGCACAAGATGAATAATTTATATATAGTGAAATAATAAATGTCTAACAAAAATGAGAATTCAGAACAATGAAAAAGCCAGTCAGTAAATAATTTCTTTATGGTTGATTGTTTTTCTTTCCCTTGTTTTGTGTAATACAATATATTGATGTATTTTAACCTTTTCTCTAGTGTGCCAGTGGGCTTCTTCTGAACCATTCTTATTGTCCTCCTATTATCTAATATTATCTAAACATCTTTTCTAGATTTGTTCGAAGATTGCTTTTCCTGGTCTGCTGTACTACCTATGAAGTTCTTTACCCTTGAAAAGCACAAGACTTCTTAAACTAACCATAGAATGAATATCAAGCTATTTAAAATAATGAAAATTTCTGGACAGAAAATTGCAATGCTACTTTTCCACAGCTAATGTCAATTACAGGAAATAACATCAATATTTTTTTTTTTTTTTGTTGAGGAGTGATTTCAAGCCAGAGTAGTAGAAAATGAACTGACATCAGTGGAAATGAAAACAAGATCCCTTGTCTGATAGACATGGAACTTAAAAGTTTAGCATAGATTTATAGAATTACAGATGCTTCAGCTGGAAAGGAACTTTACAAATTGTCTTATTCCAGCCCTCCTGTCATGGACAAGGGACACCTTCTATTAGATCAAGCTGCTGAAAGCCCCATCCAATGTTATCTTCCAGAGATGGGACACCAACAACTTCTCTGGGCAACCTGTTCCAATACTTTACCACAGCTACAGTGAAGAATTTCCTCCTGATATCTCATAAAAATCTAGCCTCTTTCAGCTTAAAGTCATTTCCCCTTGTCCCATCACTTCATGCCCTTGTAAAGGGTCCTTCTCCACCTTTCTCTTAGGTCCCCTTCAGGCACTGGAAGGCTGCTATAGGGTATTCCAAAAATCTTCTCTTCCCCAGGCTGAACAACCCCAGCTCTCCCAGCCTGTCTTCATAGCAGAGGCTCTTCATCCCTCTGATCTTCTTGCTGGGCTCTTCTGTACTTACTCCAGTACGTCCATGTCCTTCCTGTGACATGTAACATCAAGGCCAGAGCTCAGTGCAGCACTCCAGGTGGGATCTCACCAGAGCAGAGCAGGGCAGAGCAGAGCAGAGCAGAGCAGAGCAGAGCAGAGCAGA
>JAWWMU010000106.1:96255381-96270545 GCA_035048155.1 Cinnycerthia olivascens | reverse complement strand
CAGCACTCCAGGTGGGATCTCACCAGAGCAGAGCAGGGCAGAGCAGAGCAGAGCAGAGCAGAGCAGAGCAGAGCAGAATCCCCTCGCACACCCTGCTGGCCACTCTGCTTTTGGTGCAGGCCAGGACACAACAGGCTGGGTTATGTTGAGCTTCTCATCAGCCAACGCTTTCTTCTCCTCAGGGCTCCTCTCAACCCATTCTTTGCCCAGCCTGTGCTTGTGTTTGGGTTTTGCATCAATCCAGGTGCAGGATCTTGAACTTGGCCTTGTTGAGGTTTGCCCAGGTCCCCTTCTGAAGATTGTCAACGTCCCTAATGTTAAGGCTTATATATTATAAAGCTGTTGTTGCAATACAGCACTAAAAAGTTGTGTACTCCATAGATGAACTATCCTTATGAACGGATTATAACTTTTATTGTGCTCTGCTTACTGTAAAATTTAATAGACGTCAATTTAGATCAGGAGTCAAAGCAAGTAGGCAAAACTGAATATTGTTCCATTCTTCACCCCATTCCTCATATAGACATTTAGCAATTCCTAAGTCTGTAGCATGTTTTTGGCTTGTTTAATCTGATATTTCAGGAAGGAGATAATTTCAGAAATACTAAATAGAGTAAAGCATGACTTGAAGACAGGAAGATTTCATAAATAATTAGATTGTTTATAATTATATTTAGAAATAGAGAAATAAAAAACTGAGAGGTTTCTCTAAATTTGTATAGTACAGATTCATACAGTACAGCTATTAACAAGAAGAAAAGGTTCTTCTTAATTGATTTTTTGAGTCAAAGTGAAAAAGAAAAAGCAGGCAAGCCCTCACTCCTGAAGGATAACACAAAAAAAAATCCCTGATGTGCCATATTTAGAAAAAAAAACCCCTAAGCAGTTGTAAAAAGATTTTGTTTTCCAGACTTAAAATATAGTAACCTCAGAACAATTAATGTGTTTGCAGGTAATTTAGAGCGACTATTAAGCTTCTGTAATTCATCAGAGATTTATGGTAAGGCTGTTTCATGGAAATTGTTATTATGAAGCACTCAACAACATTTTACTTGTGCCTGATACTGTTCTGATTATTGCCATTCTTCTCCTAAACTAAGGAGTCACAAACAAATCTTGAAGAGCTCATGTTATTCTAGACAGTATAGGGTTTAAGCAGTTGCACCACCTGTCCATTTTGTCATTTCCACAGCTTACTCTGAAAACCACTAAATCAATTATATTGAGGGAAAAAATACCTCAGTGTTATGTACTCATTTCAGAGTCTTAAAGACCAGGAGCAGCCCATTAGACACTAATCTTTCTTTCATCTTAACAGCCATCTAGACATCTTTGCAGCACTACGCTCTGGTCTAGTCAAAAGGAGTATTTACTGCACTAAGCCCATCAAGATACAACCCGTGTATGATGAAAAAAAGTAGTTTCACAACTTAATAGTAGTAATTCACTGCGTAATGCCGAAAAAATTAATAATAATAATAAAACAACCAAAACAGTCCTTTATAATTCCTTGTTTGCATTCAGAAAACTGAAAATTTTTAACTATTTCCTAAATACCAAAATTATTCTACTGCTAAAATGCATATTTTAAGTACAATTGATTAAAACAAGAGTACTTTATTAGCATTTGTGCATTGATTATACTGTCCAATTTACCAAATCTCAGGGTTAGACAGAGGACAGTCTAACCCTGTCATCCTGATCAAGCACCAGAGTAATAAGCAATAGGTTTTTGTGTATGGAAAGTAATGTAAATACCTAGTTTTGTTACTCAGTATCTTGAAAAAATTGCATTATTTTGAGGAGTTTGAATGGCTGGTTCTCATTATCAAAGTGATTAATCATACACACACATGAATCAGGTGAACAAGATGCTTAGAGTTTTGATTACTTTATCAGAAATTTACACATCATGGGTTTATTTAAGCCTAAATCCATAATATCAATGCCCATAAGGGAAGTTCTGGATGTTATCTCAAAAATATCTCACCTGGTCTTATGCTTCGGGGTGCATAGACTAATGGCTTCTGGAAAAACCTAAGACTTGACAGGTTGCAAATCTTGACGAGAAAAGCTTCTCTTATCTGCATCTCTGACCACCACAGTGTAAGGAGAGGCAGTTATTGCAGATTGCTTTTTATATTCTTTATGCTTAAGCCTTAACTTAAAAATGTCTTTGCTTTCTTCTTCAGTTTGGCCCAGCCCATTCAGATCTTTCCTCCGTGCTCCACCAGACCATTCAGCTGTTCTTAACAAGCACATTAGCAACATGAATACTTTCCAAGGAGATCAAACCTTTTTTTTTGCTGGCCCTTGTCTCTTTCAGGTATCTACTTTCTTTGTAGACTAATGGGATCATTCATTCATCTTCACATGCAAAATTTGAAATTATATGTCATTCACTTTCCTGACATATACTAGAGAAGTGGTTTTTATTGCATGTTCTCATGAGAGTAATGTAATAAAAAATCCACTTTGGGGCTAACCTCTTTGAATTGGTCCTTAGAGCCTCTAGATATATTTCTGCCATTTGTATCTATAGACTTTCCATCCTTACCTTCTAAATGAAATTGAAAATATAACTTGTTTAATTTAGCTGAAGGTAAATTTTAATGCTGCAAAACTATTGACCTGAGAATTTAAATTTAAACCCTCTCATCAGAGAACAAGTACAAGATTTTCAGGAAAATCCTGCTTACAGATTTAGTATGTGATAAATGGAGCAGAGTGTTCCAATCACTTCTTATTTTATGTGGATAATAATTCTCTGTGATCAATTTCCCTTCATTTCTCTGTCTCCCTCATATGTGCATCCTGACTACTCTTTTTCTTGCATCTTATACTCAGATTCTTCGCCTTCTCTATGGCACTTGGTTTCAGCACTATTAAAATTTATGGACTATAGAAAATTATTTCAGATTACACCCTTTCTCAGTTTGCCACAACGACGTGCATGAATATACATTCAAATGATTTATGCTAAAAGGTTTCCTAAAATATCAGATTACACTCCCTACTCTGAAGCATTGTGTCTCATTAATTTTTAAGGGAGGTTTTTCTTGAAGGTGTGACTATGATGTAGCATTTGTTTCACTGCAGTCAAATTTACAATATTAAAAAGAAAACATTTCATTATGGTAACGCAACTAAGGTGAAGAGGAAGAAAAAGAAGTCAGCAGGTATAGATTTATGAAACTGAAGCACTATCACATTCATTTTTAAGGATGAAGGAGAAATCTAAATATGTATCCAAAATGATCATTAATATAATTTTAATATTCCATTTAAAAATGTAGGTCTCTAAAAGCTTACTCATCCAGTATCTGACAGATTCTAAATTAAAAATATTTCTACACACTTGAGAACTCCAGA
Source organism: Cinnycerthia olivascens (assembly GCA_035048155.1). Taxonomy (NCBI): domain Eukaryota; kingdom Metazoa; phylum Chordata; class Aves; order Passeriformes; family Certhiidae; genus Cinnycerthia; species Cinnycerthia olivascens. The sequence goes on along the minus strand of JAWWMU010000106.1, from coordinate 96,267,173 downwards.
ACCTTTAGCATTCAGGTCAGAAAAGTTAAAGACATATCAAGGATTTGTTTTTTCTCTCTCCCAAGAACAACAAACCATCTGGAGTAGGATACTTATTATATGAATCAGAGAATTCAGTATATAACTAAGAAGCTTGTTTTCTTCTACTGCGTTCTCACACTGACCTTCAAAGTCAGTGCAGCTCATCCTACAAGAGAATCATCAGCTAATTTTATGAGGCTACACCCCATTCCACCCTATTCCATTGTCAAGCCATTAACCAAAAATACCCAATAAAACTGCAAGACATTTTCAGAACATATTATCTCCTAATTTGTTATTTGAGTTTTGTAATTGCTTGTGGATTTCTCTTTTCCTGGCTACATTTAAGCTGAACATTAAACTGTTTAGAAGAGGACTCTTTCTTGGGAACTCTGAGCACAAAGCTCCTTACAAAATTAGTTTTGCAAAATCACCAAGGTCTTGCTGCTGCACTAATTGATGGCTTTATGGATATCTGCACTCCTGCTAGGAGTAGAAAAAATACTCATAAATAGCTCTGCTAAGCAAGAACCTCTACCTGCATTAATAAATAAAGCATTCACCCACTTGTCTCAGGCCAATTACAAAGAACTCAATTTGCCATTTGGCTTCAGATTTTGATATTCAATCACAGCTTCATTACATGAATTCCTAATTCATTAAATCTCACAATATATGTAAAGGGCTCTACCAAAAAATGAAAATAACATTGCTAGAAGGCTACAGAAAAATTATTAAGAGAGCAGGGTAACAAGAAAACTCTAGTTCAACTAGAAAATATGTTCATTTTATAAAAAGAAATTATTCTCATTATTTATTTAAAAAATAACCAATGAGATACAGTAGTACCAATAGATGCAACAAAATTCAGGAGAATATTTTCTCTAGACTGAGATGTTCATTGCAAGTGCTATATCTTTACATCACAGGAAGAGAAAGACAAATTTGTGTTGTTTTCAAAACAGCCACCTGGACATGAACAACAGGCTGGGCTTTGCTTCAAAAGTTATTTTACTTGAATTAATAGCTGAATTGTTCATGATATGAGAATTACCTAAAATCACAGTTGACATTTAATAAATTCGCTAATTGACCAAGTGTTCACTAACATATTTACTAGTAACACTTTTTTTATAGCTTTCAGGAAAGACTTCAAATATTAAAACTTTGTTGAGATCTAGTCCAGTCAGGCCAGTTTTATGCTACCTTTTCAAATTCTCTTTCTCCATTTTCTTTTTAATTAATCATTTCTTCTAACATCTGGTCAATTTTTAAGTAGTCTTTTTATAACCAAGTACAGTGGTTAGTCATTTCAGAGAATCAGCTCAAATTTGTTGTCTTTATTTCACATTGAACTAAATTAGCTTACTTCATGAACAGGATCGATGTTTTATTTTTTACAGATAAGAATACAAAGCTAGATCAAAATACAATTTGTCTTTGACATAACTTGTTTGATTTTCTTTTTATGTGTGTGTGTGTATGTGTGTTTTGGTTTGCTTGTTGATTATTTTAACCTCCCTCTACTGGACAATGTGTCTGACCAAAGACAAGTTTTTTTCAGTTCAATTGCAGCGAGGTTCAACTGACTCAGAAGTATGAGTACACTCTGTGGTAATGCTGAGTTCTCAGTCTTGTTCTTCTTATTGCTTCCTGCTACAAAAGATGCTTTATGACAGATTAAGGGAACCTCTTTCCTCTTCATGTACATTGAAGCCTTTTAGCTTCACTTTTGAAGCTGCAGCTGTTTTCCTTCATCTTGGACACTTTGTCAGGTGCTTTCGTACTTTTTATTAAGCCAACCTTCAAATTACCTTTCCCTTCAAAGTTTTGAAACTTTCATAGAGAAAGCAGCCCACTTTTGAAATTTTCTATAGAGGACAAAAAGCAGGAGAAAAATCATTAAAAATATTGTCACTGAGAAGCTCAAAGGAAGCCATTATTCAATGGCATTGAGCAAATGCTACATTTGTTTCAGAAGATGGATTATGATCAGACTTCAAAAGGTTTTCTGAAGATAAAACCCTCTATCTCTTCAAAATATAGATTTTAAAATGCAAACTTCTACAACATGAAGTGATCCAAAAATGAAAACTCTCAGATTTTAAAAACATTTATTATTTGAACTGTTTCTAAATTCATTCCTAGAGCAATTCCAATGGACATGGATTAGATGGAGTGCATCTATTCCGGAATGCATTAAAAAAAATTTTTTTTAACATTTTTTAGTCCATTAACATCTATGTGACTCTGTGGTACTGTATCATTCAGTTTTCCAAATCAAGATTGTTATGCAGCACTAATATTAGCAGAAGAATGCATAATAACAGTTTGTTATCATCAGTGTCTCATCATCAAGTTGTTTGAATTCCTATAATAAAGATACCAGATTACTTTTACAACATTACAACATTTTTACTCCTTTAGTCTCCATTAACTTAATTTCTTACAGTCATCTCATATCTTCACTTATCATCATAGATGGTGCAGCAGAGATAATTGCCCTCCACACTTTCAAAATTTTTGCAAGATGTCTGTATATTTTGTAGTCACATTCTTCCATTTGAATCCAGGAATATTTACAACGAGCAAGGCTGAGTGGGAAAAAGCAAGAGAACAAAAGGGTGAAAAAGAGAAAGAACAAGTGAAAGGATAAGGAAGCTCAGATAACCCTCAGACCACAGTCAAAGGCTTCTTTACATCTGAGACTGAGTTTTTGACATCTCTAAAAAAATCTAGAAATCAAATCTGGTTCTAAACAGCCCTCACCTTCTAAAGTTTAAGGGATCTAGAAGCTTAGCTCTTATGTTAGTTACCCTGTCCTGAACTTTTAAGGACTGTACTATCATTCTCAATATTTCTAATTCTTAAAGTCAAAATTAATCTAAAGTGCGTGAACCATACAAACAACTCTAAATCTGGCACTCCAGACTTCTATTTCCTGCCAACCTTCATAGGATTTATGCTGCAATCCTTTCCAGAGCAATGAGGGATTCAAACAATAAAATAGAAAGCTGCAATAAAAGCAGCCATCTTGAACCAGTGTATCGTTATAGCATAAATGAAGGTGCTTGAGGGATTTCTCTGCTCTTTTTTTTTATTTTCCAAGCAGGATAGTTTTAATGAAATTATATTCCAATTTTCAAATGAAAAGTGAAACTAATTGAATTTTAGGGAAAGCACTCAATGTCTCAGTGTCAGAGATACTTTTAATTTTTTTTCAATTACACATTAGCTGACCCAAATTTCATAGGATTGACAATTGTGCATTTATCCCTGAATTTGATTCTATGGGTTGGTGAACTCTACATCCCAAGAAGAATCAAAATTTCCTGATTCAATTTCTACTATGTACATTTTGTACAATGTACAAAATATGACATTTGGAAATAGAGAAATATGATGAAGTGTAAATATTTTGCAAAGTTTTAGGACTGTTTCAATCAGTTGTGCTTTCTGAAATCTGAGAGATAAATAGTTCAGCAACTACCGTGATGCAAAAAAAAAAAAAAAAGGATTAACAGAATAATATTCTCCATTCATTGTAAAGTACACTACAAATAAAAATATGATCCACAGAAATTCAAGTCTTAATCATCATAAATATTTTCTAAATTAGCCTGAAGACACATACATCTGAACATGTTATAACCATCATACTAATTATAATACTTCTCAAGATTCATTAAATAATTATATATACATTACACATATTGGTTACATATAATAGTTAAGAAATCTTTGAAATTCATTTTTGATATATCAGTTCTCATTAAAAAATATTTGAAAAGTTCCTTTTCTGCAGAAAAACAAAAACCCAAACCAAGAGTGTAATGTCAAATTATCTGTTTCCCAGCTTCTCAGTTGAAGAGCTATTTAAAACAAAGCAGAAAAAATATTTATATTCTTGGAAGAGTAAATAGATGTCTGCCTAGTGAAGGGAATATGGGTGTATTTAGTGATTGTCTACACTTGCAGGGGCCTATGCCATCTTGTGCAAGCACCACACAAGTATAATTTTACACATGAATGAAAAACTAAAGCTAGACATTCATTAAATCTGATCTTATCAAAGCTAGGAAACATGACTTTTCGCTGAATTTTGTTTTGCAATGAAGTAACCTACTCAGGTATCTAACAGATTCCTTGTTGTTTGAACGCTAAAATCAAGAACAGAGCATAAATTTCCTATTTCTGCAGAAAATGAAATTCTAAGTTTTTAAAATTAGCCATTAAAATTAGGGGTACTGTAGAAGACAAGGGCAGATATTTCTTCAGGCAGGATATCTCTACCCAAAGCTAAGGACACATAACCAGCCTGGGCAACTCAGCATTAAAAGAACAGGGGAAATAAAGGTATAACATTGGTCTCTGCGTGGCAAACACTAACATACAAATGCATAAAAATAATATATGTCTTTCCTTATCAAAATTTAAATTAATCTTTCAGTCAAAAAATGAAATATCACTATTCGAATATGTTTCCTAATGTATTACTGTGGCTGTATTCTTCATGCATCTCTTCTCCTTTATTGGTTGTGTTTGTTCTCAGACTCTACTTCTCTTGTACAGACAGACCTCCCTGTACCAGTGCAGTGATGCAGTATAAAAGATTTTACCTGGGACCCCTTTCACCAATTTGCAGTCACAGCACTTCCACTGCATCTTTACTTTTCTCCCAGAGGTTTTTCTCTAAGTCATGTTGGGTTTATTCATTTTATCTCATTTATTCTTAATACTATTTTACAGCAGTGTTTGGGTTGTTCTATCTGCTAGGAAGCCCTAGAGGAAAAAGAATGATATAGCTCAATTTTACTGTAATTCTTGCACATCAAAAATAAAAATCTTTATTTAGCTTCTATTAGAGAGGAGAAGTGTTTTCTCCAATGTCTAGCAACTGGAAACCATTCAATCTTGAGGAAGTTTGATTTCTCTCTACATTTTAATTGATTGACAAGAAAATTTTTTACTAGACCATTTTTATCTAATGGCAGTAGCTGCAACACGAGAATCAAGTAATTAAATGGTAAGTTGTTTCTGAAAAGCAAAAAATTTAGCAAAAATTTTCACTAATCCCCATGCTGCTCAGGACTAAATGTAGACTTGGATAACTCTTATCTCCTACTGTGAAAATACACCTGGGACAGGCATCCTATGTGACTTACATCCCTTTTACTCATCTTCAACTAATTCCAAAGAATGTTGCTAATATTCAGGCTCATATAGTCTTATTCCTGCACTACTTGATAAATCCCTAATTAACAACCCTTTCCTGGCCTTTTTGTATGCTTCTGAAGGTCCTTCTGCTACTTGCTGCTCTGTCAAGGCCTCCACTGAGTTTCACTAAATAGCGAACTTAAATTTTTGGTGTACTTTTATACACAGCACAAAATGTCCTTAGTAACCTTTCATTTTCCTGAAAACTTCAACAGCCAACAAATTTCCAACGAGAAGCAAAGAACAGCAGAAAAGCTAGCTTTCTTGATATAAATACAATGAATAAGGCCAGAAGAGCACAAGTTAAAATGTTGGCATTGATTTTCCAGGAGAGTTAATATTTGTAAAACCAGAAATTTCTAGTTTGCTCCAAGGGGGAGGAGGCAGGATTTTGAGTGTGTGGTGGCAAAATCTCTAATGTGCATAAGACAGAGAGAGTGACACAAGCCAGGCTTAGAGACGCAGAAGAGGCAGACCCTGAGGAGACAGGATAGTGCTTTTAATCATATCAATTGTCCTCCCTTACACCCCACCCCCTGGGAAGGTCACATTCACTCCGGACATCAGGACGTTCACATTCACACCTACGCCTAATAATACAACCCAAAAAAGGTCTCATGCTTTGCATTGCAATCAAATTATTCTAAAATAATACCCATATACATATATATATACATGTACATATACAAACACACACATACGTATATCAATACTGAAACAACTTCTGTGTAGTGTCAACGTCATCCACCCCAAGGGATATATCTGCAAGAACCTGGGTTACCCTTGTCTTCAGGGGTGGATCATAAGAAGCAGACACCTTCCAGTATTATGCTAAAATGTGCAGAGCCAGCCTAATAGAGACATGGGATGTGCCTTCTCTCCCCATAATATTGTGTACATTTCTTGCCATGAGTGATACAGTAACAATGTCAAAGTCCTTCAAAGTCTAACTTTTTTGTAGCCACTGGGTCTGAGAGTTGACTGCCGCTGTTGTCCATCCACTCCATCCCCTCCAAGAGCTTTGCAACTGGACCCTCTCAGTTCTCCCAGCAGCCCACAAGCAGCCCTTTGCCAGCTTGGGCAGAAGGCTCCTGAAAAGCCTGCATTCAGCATCCAAGAGCAAAGCAGTGCACTCAGTTTCCCCATGAGCACCTGCAGCCACTGTAAGACAAGCCACCACAGGGACCTCACAGACATGGTGTTTGGCAGTGACAAATGTGTTGAGATCACAAGTGCTCTATATGTAAGGGCTTCTTGTATCAGCTCTGCTATGAATTAACTACTTCTTTTTTCACTTTAGAAGATATAGGTTGGAAGTTAATAGTAAAAGCCACTTTTTGTAGCAAATACAATTTTTTCAAAATTTGTTTTCCATGAGCAAAATAAACCCCAGAAAAAATCAAACCACCATTATTACAGTCCGCATTTTTTTCAACAAGAGTATATCTCAATGGAATTAGGGGCCGAAGATTCGTGTGGCAGCAAAGATGCAAGGGTTTTCGATGTGCTAGAAACCACAGAACTGCCTGTGAATTGTCCCACAGACATTAAGGCTTGTCCCCATCTGACAATAGACATTCATATAAGTTGCTTACCCACTGTTGGAGTCATCCCTGCTCAATATCTTTATCGGTGATCTGGACCGGCGGATCAAGGGTACCTGAGTAAGTTTGCAAGCTGGGTAGGAGTGTTGATCTCTTTGAAGGGTAGGAAGGCTTAAAAGAGGGATCTGGACAGGCTGGATCAATGGGCTGAGGTCAATTGCATGTATTTCAACAAGACAAAGTGTCTGGTTCATGGGTTATAAAAACTCCATGCAGTGCAACGGGCTGGGGGCAGAGTGGCTGGAAAGCTGTCCTACAGAAAAGGAACTGAGGATGCTGGTTGACAGAGTTGAACATGAGCCACCAGTGGGTCTAGGTGGCCAAGAAGCCAATGGCATCCTGGCTTCTTTGAGCAACAGTGTGGTCAGTGCAGTGATTGTCCCTCTGTACTCAGTACTGGTGAGGCCACACCTCAGATGCTGTGTTCAGTTGTGTGTCTCTCACTACAAGGAAGACATTGAGGTGCTGGAGCATGTGCAGAGGGCAGCGAAGCTGGTGAAGGATCAGGAACATAAGTCAGATGAGGAGAAGCTGAGAAACCTGGAGTTGTTCAGTTTGGAGGAAAGGAGGCTCAGGGGGAACCTTACCACTTCCTAGGTTGTAGTGAGGTGAGGGTTTGTCTCTTCTCCCAAATAACAAGCGATATGATAAGAGGAAATGCCTTCAAGTTGCACCGGGGAGGTTTTAGGAAAAATTTCTGCACTAAAAGGTAGTCAGATATTGGAACCAGCTGCCCAGGGAAGTGATTGAATCAAAATCCCTGGAGGTATTCAAAACACATATAGATGTGACATTTAGGGACATGGTTTTAGTGACAGACTTGACAGTGCTCTGTTAACTGTTGGACTTGATGATCTCAATACGTCTTTTCCAACTTTAATTCTATGATTCAATGAAAAACACCTGCAGAATGTTCCTCTAGTCTCCTTCCTGCCCTCTTCCCTACAGAGGCTTCCTTTTATCACTCCCGATGCTGTCAAGCTTCTGTGGAAATAATCGAGTTTGACAGTTCTGGGGTTAAGGATAATATCTTGTCATCTCACGTCCCAACTGACACGCACTAAGCAATTTATCATAGTCCACACAGCAGGGATATACTATCTCGTATTAAATGCAAGACCTTTATCTAAAAGTGTGTTCCTGTGTGTGGTTAGTGAATTTGGTTTCAATTAACATGTATTTATTCACGTCTTAGTTTCAGTGTTAATCCTCTGCATCAGATCATTTAGCTAAATATTGCTATAACAAATGCCATTTTATGCTAATTAATATGAAATATGTCAGCTATTTTTTATTTATTAATTCAAGGAAAATGCTTGTAAATAAGACAGAAACAGGGCAGGGGGATAGAGAAGAGAAAACAAATCCAAAACTTGCATTAGACTTGTAAATTATTTCCATAAATTGTCAACTTTTGTACATGGAAATTAATAGTTTGTAGCAGAGCTAATTATTTCCTCTTAGAATAAATCATTTATTGGAGATTAAACTTAAATTAAAAAAAAAAAAACAGATATCATAAAAATGTACATAAATACACCAAAAATACCATTTTTTTGTGGACTAAAAAAAAATGCCCAAAAACATATCTTGTGGTAATGATTATTTAAATCTTCACTGTTTTATATAGGTTTTGTATAGTATAGTGTCAAGTGTAGTGACTTGGCTGCTGTTGCTGGGATATGTAAAATAAAGAAGTTAGTGATGTATTGTGTGTAGATCCTAAGGGGTTTTCCCTGTTTCTTGCTCTTCATTTCTACCACCCTATCTTTTTGTGTGAATAAATATGATATGTGTGCACATATCCATATACACAGACACACTCCCGAACTGCAGAGTTTGTCTAAATGGAGATTATGCTTTTGGTTTGGAGCAGATCCTTCCTGACATTTGCACCTGAATGGTGCAGCACTTCTCTGCTGCTCCTTTTTTAAGACAAAAACCAGGAGGGAATGATGAGGAATGCACAGAGCTGGCAGCAGAAGATTGTCTGCTTTAACAAGACAGACTCAGAGGCAGAAGATGGTTACTCAGCAGGGCAAATGATTTCTTTCTTTCCTCTCTTTACTCCAGAGAGGTTATTAACAGTCAGACCACATACAGCATAGATTCCCATTAACTATTTTAGAGAAAAAGAGGACAAGGAAAACAATCTTGAAGCCTGAGCATAAAACTTCACAGTATGAAAAGAGTGGTGATTTGCAGGAGAGGGATTTTCAAGGCCTTGAAAGACCAGGCACATTTCTCAGGAACGTTCAAATGCAGCAAAGAAATGAAGACTGAAAACAAACACAAATCCGAGGATCTTTTTCTTCCTGCCAGTCAGGACTACTCAGTATTGCAGCCATATCAGTACAACATTTCTCTGTGTTTAGTCTAACAAAAAGACAGGACATGTCCACTTGGTGAGCAAGGGAAAATCTAACGACAAATCCCTCTGTGTTCTGGCAAGGCTCTCTACATTATCCACTCATGCTTTTAAGAAACAATCCACCTGTATAACTAGGAAGTACACTATAATCCTACCAATTTTTGAGGAACTTCTCCCTGAAAATAAGGCAGAATTTCTTCTTCCTATTTTCTGGACTGCAAATTTATTAAAATTTATTGTTTTTCCTTTGAGCCTCTTGGCTGTGTTGCAGCTCCTAAACTAGCTTCTTCTAGAATGCCTATTGCTAAGACAGGTGGCTCCTATTTACTGATGTCCTTAATTACACAAGTGCATAACAGGGATCCTTTGTCTTAAATAAATGAAGAAGCATTGTTATTACAATCCCACAACAAGGATTTTACCGTGGCTTTCAGATAATTGCCTTCACCAAATGAAACTACATCATAATTATAGAAATAGAATATTTTTTAAAGAGGAACCAGATCATGTAGCAATTTTCTATTAGAATACATACACTCGGATATGAGAATTCAACTCATAAAATTTCTACATGTTTACCTCTAGCCAAAACATCACACTTACAAGGAGAACTGACCATTCACCTGTATCACTGTGGTTTCTTTTATCCTCGTGACTTTTTTTGTCTGACTTTCTCAGTCAATTACAGCAAATCACATGAAAATTTCAGATATGTTTAGTTCAGGCATTTGTAATTTCTAGTGTCAATGGATTTGACTTCAGGCAGTGAAGGTGTCACTCCAGTGCCTTTACCCTATTGTTTTTTATTTTACTGGTGTTTTAAATTAAGAAAAAAAATCTGCTCTATAAAAGTATATTTTATCACAGGGAACCTTCTAGTCAAACCCTCCAGACTACAGCAGCATTCTATTATTCACTTTCTTATTTGGAAGAGAGGAATGTGAAAATTTCTATCAGAAATGACAGAGCAATGAAAGGATTAGGAAACCAAGTGCTGAGAACACTGAAAGGTTGGCAAATCAGTGGCATCTTGCATGAAACTAGAACAAAAGGCCTAGAGCAAAAACAGTGAGATAAAGGATCCTGGAAAAGAATCCCCAGTCTTGCCATCAGAGTTACATGCCAGAAAAATCTTAAGTCTGCTTTTAGTCTATGGGCCTATGAGTTAGTTCTGAATGCTTGAAATGATGAGACCATCATGACCAGTGTTCAAACTTTCAAAACCTTTGACATTTTAGCACTTTTTTTACTTGTTCTCTTTATGACAAATGATCTTAACACCCTTCTTCTGTGTCCTTAACTGAGAACACGGTCCTAAGGCCTGAATCTTGTATACATACAGCCTCCAGAGAGCAACATGCATAAATCACTGTTATCTGTGGCTGTCCCCTACACACACTGAAATGAAGAAAATTCCTTGTTCAGCTCTATAGCATAAGAGTTCATTGAAGCCATGAAGGGAGATTCTGCCCACACAGTACAATTGCAATATGGCTATTTGAATCATTAGTATATATCAACATAATTGAAAATGGAAGACTAAACATATTTCTAATAATAGGCTAAATGTAGAATAAGAAGCAGAAAGCAAGGATCTGAAAATAGCAAGGAGATACAGTTGTCAGCTATACAGTAAGGAGAAGAGTGTAGAGAGATTCAAGTAACAAGGTTGGTAGCCAAGTTCCTGTTTAAATTACTGTGTTGCCTACAGGGGAAGGACAATAGGTGTTTAAAAGTTTCTGTAGCTGATATTGAGGGTTTTTTGTTATTTAATCAGGAGGACCTCTGAGTCAGTCATATATCTGAGTATTGAATAAGGTTTTCATGTGTACATAGGTCAACAATCTTCCAATGACTATCTGTAGATCAAAAATAGCTTGAGCTGACATCTCAGTACACAGTATTCAGAAACAACTACCAAACTAAATCTCCTCCTATTAAACAAAGATCACTGAACTGTGTATATATTAGCTGTATTTTAGCTTTAGGCATTAAAAAAGAATTACTTTTACAGAACTAATACTTACAGAATTGATCTGAGGAAATAGCAAGAAACTCAGCTGTGACATGATTTTAAGAAATCTTGCAAGCTTATAATGGATTCAACACCTTTTTATGGCCAGCAGCCTCTGGCTATGAAATAATGTAAAGAGAAAACAGTTTTCTCAGATTGATTTTTCAGAAAAAAGTTTATGCCCTGAGGACCCTGAATAATTACTAAACAAATATTTTATTTCATGTATTAATTCCTGCCTATTGGCTTCTTAGAATTTACCAACTATTTTATTACTACTATTTGCAACTTACACGATAACAACCTGGTTTGGATTTTATTCTTCCTGAAAGTTTTGTTGCCTTTTTTCCAATCTGGAAATGAAACTCAAGACAATTTTAGTAAGGAGGTAATATAAAATGGGATCTTTATTTGGAGGCCTCCAGGAGCAGTTATGGAAAGATGTCCACAAAAGTTCCACCCCACTCTAAGGTGAGTAAATTTTATAGATTTTAGGAAATTAGCATAACTGATAAAAGGCACCAATTAGGAGGACAAGTAGTGATGTAATTCCCCTCCAGCTCAA
>JAWWMU010000106.1:96234648-96246807 GCA_035048155.1 Cinnycerthia olivascens | reverse complement strand
CTGTCCTGCTGTCCACACTGCAGACCGCACCGCCGTCCCAGAGTGTAGGAAAAACTGAAGACTCTTATCTTCATGTTCTGAAAACAACTGTCTCAGAAATTCCAGGCTGTCTCCTTCACTCTCAGATCCAGTTTTTAAAGGTACAACACTTATTCTGAGCTTAACAGACGAATGGGGATATAATTTAGCATCAACCCAGGACAGTCAACCATTTCAGTGGAGGAAACGGGTAGTGCATCCATATTCAGCCCATGATATGTTGATTTCTGCACATATTGGTCAAAAATGGGACATCTGTTCCTGTATTTGTTCCAATATTGTTCATAGGATGGCAATGAATTGCTTTGGAACAACTATCATGCCTTGGAATTTTTACATCACAGCTACATATATTGTTTTAAGACTAAGTCCATCCAGGATGAAACTTTCAATCTTAATTTCATCATAAAGCAGAAAAAGCCAATAGCAACTCCAGTATAAGGCTCTGATTTATCATTATAAAAAATGACCAAATGACAGATACTTAGGACTTTATTTTCAAAGTATTAACTGTTTTACTTGCTTGGAGGAAGAATCTCAACTGACCTGCAATGTCTTAAACTGAGAACTGTCATATAGAACCTGACTCGGAGCAGTCCCATTTAGCGCCTTATTAACAACCTAGATAATGTGATAAAGTGCCAGCTAGAAGGACAGCATCAGAATTCAAAGTTATCTTGATACACAATAGAGTGATCAATGAGATAAACTTTGATGAAGCCTACTGTATTTTACTTTAGGTAGGAGGTGAAAACCAAAGCACAGATAGAGAGGAAGCAGCACAGCGGGAAAGAATCTATTGTTGTAATGAATAACAGACAAGGGAAAGTCACTACCAGCTCCTTTTCTAAACCTGCTAATTAATACTTTAGCATGAGAACTACATATCCACTTAAAGGAAGACCTAAAAGGAGGTGAGAAAAATCTACATGAGCCACAAAAATGTAAGAGAACAAAGTGCAGGGATGTTATCTGGTTGTTTGATTTTTTCTGATGGCTATTTCACAAGTTATCTAGCAAAAAGGAAGAGAGAAATGTGATTTAATAAAAAAAAAATTAAAAAATAGTGGATAGGAAAAGCTGTTACTTCTGTTCCATATTTCTATGTCCAGTAGTAAATTAATTTTGCATAAATTAATTCTATGGTAAAGATTTCACTAAATATTTTAATAACTCCCTAATTATTAAAAATAGATTCAATAACAGAGTAGTTGTAGAATTCCCTTTAGTGCAGACTTGCTTTTTTTTTTAAACAAGGAATATCTTGTTTATTTGAAGAACATAATTATAAGCTATTTAGAAAAATAAAATTAAACTTCATCTCTTTCCTGACACAATATGTTCTCTGAAAGCAACCAAGCCAGTTGAGGGAAAGTTTACCAGGGAAGCTGAATCTCCCTTTCTTGCCCTGAATGGACTATAATACCAAAAACCAGAGTCCTTGTTTTAGTAAATTTAAGAATACCTCCTGAAACTTCAGAAACACTGTCAAACTTCTCAAAAGTAAAAATCAGAACCAGACTAGTAGCAGACTCTTCTGTTTAATCTGTACTTTAAAGTAAATACCTATAAAATTAATCCTCACAGACAAAGATAGGCAACCATAATGTTTGATTTTACTATTCAACTCTATTGTAAGGCAGAGTAGGACTTGACATAATGCCTAAGAATAAAGTAATTGCTTGTTACTTGCAAATATTTTCAAGAGGACAGTTTAATAAGTCAAGTGAAGCTGTACACTCAAACAAAGAAAAATAAGTGATTTATTCACTACTTCACATTGGCAGAAAGATGCTCAACCACTTTCTGTAGAGCACAGCCTCTGCACATTTCATGGTTACATGCAAAGACAAATTTCATATCTTCAAATGCCTTCCCTTCCTCTTCCTTTGCCCAAGCCTCTGTCATGAAACACATCCTGTGATATGGAATATCCCTTTGGTCAGTTCAAGCTGGCTGTATTGAAGGCATACTTCCAGCCTTTGTGATGTTGGGACTGCCTACCTGATATTGGGACTGAGTGGGGAAAGCAAACAAACAAACAAATAAACAAATAAACAAAATAATGCCTTGATGCTGAGCAAACACTATTCAGTGAGAGCCAAAAGGGCAGTGTGTTATCAATACTGTAGTAGTCACAAATCAAAAACACATACCCCAGATAGACTCAGTAGGCTGAAATGAATAATTTTTAAAGCATTTGGACTTTAAAACTCACCAAGTATAATTGCGATTTCATCAAGATCTTCTATTTTTAAAATTTCCGATTCTCTTACATTTCCACAAACAATCTGAGCAAAATTAACTCCAGGTAAGATATCCAGCTTGTATAAAAAAGATGCCTCCAGCTCATTCTAACCAAGATATGGGACTTATTTGTTCCTAAAAGAGTCAGGCCTCAAACATTGAATGGCTTCATATTATGTTGCACATTATGTGAAAGAGGCGTACATGAAATCCAGCAATAAAATAGTCTTACAAGAAAGAGATTTGTGAGTTATATTTTTAGTGTTGACATTCATCACATGCTTTTTGGAACAGAATAACTCATTAGCAGTGGGACTGTGTGTCAATGGCTTAGAGCAACACGTCCAAAGGATTGCCAATAGTATTTCAGTAGTGTACACAGATGGTCAGATTCACCTGTGTGCTTCCATATCTTATAGATGTTGTTTTTTTATTCATGGTCAGAAACATGTGTTCTCTTCATCATTAAAGTGAAAGATTGCCTCTTAATCAGGGAAAAGGGAAATCATGGTTCCGGTGTGTAGTCTAGATTTAATTCTCTCATTAAATATGCAACAGTTAATGCTCATTATCTCAAATCTATAGAAATCATCACAGAAAAATATAGACAAGAAAACAGAGAGAAAACAAGGAGAATTCGAATGCTTTGATTAAATTAAATATAAACTATTCAGTACTGTGCATCATATGTCATAACATAGCTTCCTTTCTATACTATATTTTCTCTAAATTTTAGCAGCTGTTTTACTTTTGACAGTGTTAAAATCAGATCAAAGGAAAGGGAATTCTGCTGTTAAAGGTTTGTCTTATCACAAGAACGCATTTGACAATATATTGTCTGCTGCTATTGCTATAAAGGTCATCTGCTACCACATACGCTAAACCCCAGATACCCTAGAGTACACTGATATTTACAGGGAAAAAATAAGCACTGTTATATTTAGAAAACAAAATTAAATCAGTGCAGCAATGAAAGTCACAAAACATATAATAAGTTCTTATGAAGATAATTTCTGTTGGTTTTCTTTCAGGAGTTTCAGATTGCTATAATTTTGTAACAAGTTGATTCATAAAGTTACCAGATGTGATTAAGGTCCACTTTTTCATCAGAAGTTTTACTAATTAGTTTTATTTTAGTGACCAAACTGAAATGATATATTTTTTTAAGTCTAAAAAAACAGATTATAAAATGCAATTACTTATATTTTCATTTTTTCTAGTTCTATAATTTGTCTTCTGGGGTTTTTTGTTCTTTTACAATTACTGCAATTGTCACTTCTCTCACTTCAGAACATTCCTATAATTCAGAGAATTACTCTTCACTATAGTGGCAATAATTCTTCTCTGGTTGATTTTTTTTTTCATTTTAGGAAATGCTAGCAGGTCAGCAAAGTTTCAGATTTCAGAAATTATGGCTCATATAAACACCATTTGTTATCATCATATTTGAAGATATTGGTTCATCCAGGAAAATATACACCATGAACAGCAACTCCACAACACTGGGTTAAGAAGTTCACAAACACAATAAAGATTGGAAACATTTCCTTTAAAATACACTGCATGTATTTTGAAAATCTGTCTTTCTAGACAGTAAATTTGTTAATTAAAGAGAATATAAATGTGTAAATAGCAAGTTATTAAAATTATAATAATATATAAAAACTAAGTCCATTTCTTTTCAGAAATTTGTTCATACAAAAGACCTAAGCAAAGGAAATAGTTGCTGTTAACAACATCATGAGAAGCATTCTGTATGCTCAAGAGTTTCATGATATATCCCTCTCAGCCTTCTGATGTATGTCAATTTTCTTGTCACAATGATTATGCACAGCTGCACTGTGAGTTTTCTACTTTAAAAAAGTATGTTTTTTTCTTTCTCACACTACACTTCAATATCCAAATTTGGATCATATGTGAATCTTTCAGTTTTTGCCTTGGAAACCATCTAATCCCTATATATTTCCCAAATACATATTTACTCTTCGTGTAGTGATATATTTACAATATTATTTATGAAAGTGTGAAACTTTTAATCTTTTTTATATTACACTGAATACACATTTTTTTCAAACAATTTAATGAAGATATAAATTACCAGTGGATGACTAGTGTTAAACCCCATTTAAATTTCACGATGGCACATCGGTGATGACATTCAGTCATTATGAATCATCTTGCTGGAGGATGCATTTAATAGAAAATCCAAGGAAACAGCAGGCATGGTATAGAAGATAAAAGACCATGGAAAACTATGTAGTTGGGAAACCAAGTGTGCAGAAAAGTAAAGCCTCTGGAACTATTAAATCACAAATTTACTTTAAAATATAGTAAATGAACTTTGGAATATGAATCCCTCTTTTTACTTTGAGCAATATCATCATTATCTGTAGAGCTCTTGAAAGGGAAAAAAATAAAATTCTCATAAAGAAGATATACAGGCATAAATATAAGCCAGAACTGACACTAAGTATTGCTGCATTTTTTGTCCTATTTTTTCTTTAATAGCTATTTTTCCACTTTATTCACATCACAAATCCAATTTTTGGGGTCTCAGCTACTTAGCTCTGTTATCCTCAATCCAGGAGCCATAAACTATATTTGGAGAATACACAGTCATATCTATAGTGGACTTTCTTGTCCCAAACTATACTCCTGCTACTAGGACAGACTACCCAGTGACAAGGTACACCTGTATTGAATAACATATGCAGAAAGATTTCAGATTTTTCTCTCTTCGTCTTAATTTCCAGAACAACTGATGATCGTAGCAAGTATATGATCCAATATAAAATCATTTTAAATCACTATTTCAAGATCCAAAGTCCAATTATTTGCAAATGCAACCCTTTTTGACCTGCAGACACAAGGGTTCACATCTGTGAAATGTATTTCTATATTCTGAAAGTTCTAGTTTACTGTTTTTACCAGAATGAAGGACCTGGTCATGCAGCAATGGCACATCTAACTAGGTCTTGAAGAGTGAGACACAACTGAAATCATTTGTAGTTTGCAATCCCATGAGGTGGAGGCAGCTGGAAAGGCTTGTCTTTGACTCACAAACATTACTGATGGCAATCCATTATGCATAGCTCATATATTACCTCCTCACTGCAATATCTTTTGTTAAAACAGAAGCAGTAAAGGAGTTGGTACCATCAGGGTGTGTTCCCTGGGGAGCACATTAGTTGGTGCATTCCGGAAATGGCTACCCTGGAGAAACATGGGCTCATATCAGAAACTAGGACTGGTGCCTCTAAAATGTAGACTTAATAAGATAAGCCCAACAGAAGCCAGAAAACTGGTTGCAACTGTGTCCAAAGTGAGCTGATATTGCTCTGTTTGCAGTATGTCTAAAGATAAGAAACTCAACTGCCTAAGGAAGATCTAAGAGAATACAAACAAGGAGATAAAGATCTCAGTCAAGCAATATTTCTAGTCTATATTAGAGTTAGAAAGAGTGAAATGGAATTGCCTGAAGGCAGTGAAAAATGAGATCTTTAGATATCAGCAGATGTTAGAACACTTAATGGCTTTTCTATGATGCATTCTTTAGCACACATTAAATACTTCTATATACCATTCAATTAAAATAGTGGAAAATGGAATATACCAAAACATGGGGTAATTACTCTGATGTATCCAAATGTCCTTATTCTGCCTGTAATAACTTTGAAATCAACACCAATATAGGAAAACGTTAGTCAAAACTTAGCTGAGGCTCTTTCATTTAGGAAAAACAGTTTTAAACTATATTTTTATTTTGTAACAGCTGACAACAAGCATTTGCAGCCTACCACTCTATGTCTAAAGCAAAAGTGATAGAACTTAATTATAATCTGGGATGAGACAATAACAGATAACAAGGGGATGTGTGATATGTAAATTACTAGGATGGCTGGAATCAAGATGTGTTCTCCAACTAGCACTCAGATTTTCTTTTGAGAGATAGTGTAACACTGTCTTTATGTGTAACCAGCACAGACATAGAAGTTATTTGGAAGTGGGAAAGTAAATTCCTACAAATGAAAAAGTAATCTTTGGCCTAGATAAGACATAGGATGATAACTGTTTTAGGATTTTAAAAGTGAGAAATAGAGATACTCCCAGAATAAATTTCAGGTGGCAGGAAGAACACTGTACTGCATCATTAATACAACATCAGAAAAGACAGCTTGAATTAGAAGGTAACTTCCACTTCTCTGCACTCTTGTAATTAATCTTTTGTCAATCAGAGAGCAAAACCCATTAAAATGCTACCAATTTGGAAGATGGCAAATATCTCCTCATTTTTTTATTTGATTCCTAGTCCAGGTAACAAATAATTCAGTAGCAGAGATGAAAATAAAACCTGGTTGGTTAAATAAAAACTACTTATGAGACACCGGAGCTATGTCATGAGCTGTCTAGGGAAACAGATTTGTAATATGCCCTTTAGAGAAAAAAAGGAAAAGGAAGAAAAAGAGTAAAGGTAAGACATCTTAATTCCTGAGGTTTTCATGGGTTTACTGTTTTTTACAACTTTCATGTATTCTCTACTGGAAGAGGAATTGACCAAAAATGCAAATGAGGAAAATGACTAAAGGTATGGTAGCAGCAAGAAGATAGGGAGAAGGGTGAATGTTGCAACGTGAAAGGTGAATGGTGCTGTCACAGGGGTAGGAAAAAAGAGAAGCTTCATGGACCTGAAGCAACTCATGAGATTCAAAAAATTATCTGTCACTGAATAGGGTTTTCAGAATTGAAACCCCCAGGATCAGATCCATTTGGTGTTCATCAGAAAGTGTTCTTTATACAGCATTTTACCAGAATTTTGTCTTTAGGAGACTAAGCTACAAATGGGCCTTCAATCCCACTAGTTTGTGAGGAAAATCTATATTGTTCCTGAAAAAGGAAGAAGGTGAAGCTCCTGAAACTGAGGTCCTCACAGTACAAAGATTTTTGCATCCATTAAATGACACTCACTTGCAACTCAACGGCATTTATATGAGATATTAATATATTAAAAGGTCAGAGGGAATATGATTGCTTCATGTAGATATTACACAGAAAAAAAAAATCCCCATGGCTACATATGTAGTGTTCAGAGCAGACAACCATTATTTTTGCTGGTCTGTATTCTGAAAAAAACGAAGTCAAAGTAGCAATATTTACATTTTCCATTATAATTTCTATTAAAATAGAAATGACAGCATCTATAAAGTATATTACACTTCTTGTTTCACTATAGAAATAGACCCTGAACCTAGAAGCTGATGGAAATTTCAAAACTTCATGCCAGGATGCTATAATGTCAGTTTTTGCAGTATAGTGCTTTTTTAAAGCAAAATTCTTTTCTTTTTTTCCTGTAAAAATATTGCATTTTTTTCTCTGAAAAAATCAGTTACACAAGCCTTATTGATCTATGAGATTTTTTTTTGTATTTCTCTGTTGCTAAGAGATTATGTCATCCTGATGTTATTTAACTAATGAGTGTTTTATCATGACAGGTGTTACTCCTAATTTCTCAAATTGAAATAGGAACACTCAGCCAAGATTTCAACTCTAAAATACCAGCTGGCCACAACCTACTTCAGGATTTTTAGGGAAGCATTAAGTAAACCAGATAAACATTGATTCAATGCAATCTACTTCTCCACTGGTCAGAAGTGACTGGAGTAATGTACTTTCTATACAAGAACGGTTTAATACCAAAACCCTCGTACATCCATGGCATTAAATTTATAGCTATATAATTTAATATTTCTTGTTGATGCTATGAGTTCTATGTTTAAGAAGTGAACAGCCTCTGCTAGCTAACTGTACATGTCAACTGATTTTACTGTGGAACAGGTAAACCTCAAAAGGAAGAAAAAGGAACTGCTGATTAGTTTAGAAAATGACAGAAACACTGAGCTGAGTGTGTTGTCATAGGAACAGCAAGAGACCTAAATCTCAGTCCAGAGACTGAATGTTCTGAATGGGCAAATACGAGTCTGTATTTCACACTAAGAATAATAGCTAAAAAAAAGGTAAAAAAGAATGTAGGGTTCAAAATTAACACTTTGGTTAAGAAATGTCAGAACTAATGTGGATAGAGTTCTTAAATTCATATGTTTTTAAAACATTTGCAACCGTAACCTGAAATCCTATTTTGCACACTTCCTATTTTTTTTTCTATCATTCAATGCTAGGAGCAGCAAAGCGTAGATATAATCACTTGTGCATTCAGTTCTGGGTTTTGAAGGTGAATTTTCTGCAGTGATCAACAATGCTTCAACCTGCCCCACGGCCTTCTGCACTGCCCTTGGTTCCTGCTCTTTCTCTAGCATTTGCTCTGTCTCTTAGCATATTTTCTTACCTCCTCCTACAACCCCACTCAACGCCCTGACTCTTCCCAGCTTTAGGTCTGGTCAGCTCTCAGCCTTGTACTGTTTTATACCATACTTCACCACTTATGCTCACTTACTTCCTGACTCTTTCCCTTGCAATTTTTTTCTCCCTTTTACTCCCTAATCTGTCCATTACTCCTTTATCACCTTTCCTATCACATCCATCCTCTTATTCTTCATGCTTGTTAGCTACCAAGAGTAGATGTAATGGTTAACGAAGACAGACTCTTACCAAGAATTTTCAGCTCTTTTTCTCCCCTACTTAGAGGTTAATAGGTTAGAGGAAGAAATAAAAAGAAAAAGCAGGAACAAAAAGGCCTGGAAATACCATGCAAGTCTTCTACAGTCCTATGAACACTTACAAAATTATATTTTCTTGTTATTTAGATAAGTTATAAAAAGGTTTCTGTATGGGTAGCATTTTTATGTGACTAAAGCTGAGTAAATCACATTATTGCTAAGAAAACACTATTTAAATTTGAGTTGATAAAACTTTTTAAATGTAAATGTAAATTTTTTAAAGTGAACTATTTTATTTTCAAACTTGGATATAAGAACATTTTCTCCTAACCTGCTCCTCAGAAATATCAATTATTTTAATCTGAACCATTCCTTGAAATGTTCTGTATATTTTAGAAATGCCTTGAAAATATCTGCTTGAATTGATAAAATGGTAACAAAATTGTAAGAAGCAGAAAAGAGATATCTATAGAAAGTACTAGAAAAATTCAGATCTAGACTTTAAACAATTCATATACACCTCGATATATTAGAAATTGTCATATAACCAACAAATATCAACCTGGGAGTTACTTTCCTTATATATTAGTTAGAAATATGATCAACAGCAAATAATAAACTTTGTCCAAAATTTTTGCATGTTAAGAACTTATTAAAACTGAGAGTGTTCCATCAGTCAAGAAGTGAAAGAAAACAACTCTGTGATACTTCAATTTTTTCTATAAAAACTTTTCATGAGGGCAATGCAACAGCTGAGAATTTATTGAGAATGAAGAAGGGAGACTGCAATGGTATATCTCAAATCTGAGCAAAGTTCATCAATGAACTAAACTGACTGTTTCACACTGACTAGGGAAAACTAGAAAATGACTGCATTGACATACATTGAGATGGTAAAATATTACTAAATCTTAGTGTTTGAAGTTACACTGATGCCCTGTCATCTTTGCTATTCAATATTGATAATTTTCCTATTGATTCTTTCTCTGGTATTACTGCTGCATGTCTGGCCATTACTTTACTGGGTTCCTGTCTCCATCTCCTGCTCAGCCCTAGACAATTTTCCTGTATCTGGAAATTCTAAAAAAGGCTATGCTTAAATGGTTTGGAAGGGCAGATTATCCCCTGCTTCTACTGAGGGCCAGAGAACTTCCTCTTTATGCCTCACAGATTTAGAGTTATCTGCTCCTCAGTGGGGTAGGAAATTCAATCCTCTATGCAGAGTGACCAAAGAATCCCATGCTCATTCCACCCCTCCTCAGTAAAAGTGGAGCACTAATTGATGTCCTAGAAGTAACCAGGCTATTACCAAAAGTGCTGACATTTTTCAGCAGTTTTCAGAAGGATTAGAAGTGATAAAGAAAAGTCATGTAACAATGTGACTTTCAGAATTCAGAACATTCAGAAGGTAACACATCTCACTTCAAACCACATAAATGATTACCAACACATGCATGTCATCTACTCTCTATTATGGTTCATTTAGCTAATGAAAAGTTTTGGCAGCTAGTCATAGATTTGCAAGACAGAACATACTAAGAATATATATTATGAAATAATGGGACATTTTAGCACATAACAGATCAGCTGCACATTGCATTTAATCCATGGGGGTTTCTTTTTGCTATAATCTTATCTTATTGAATGGCAGAGGGTTCTATAAATAACTAAATGTCATGACTGCTAATTCTTTTATTGACAACCATTTTGCTAAGAAACACCACAGGTATTTCCAAACTAATTTACAAAATAGCAAATACCAGAGACACCATGTGGTATTCATAATGTACTGTTATGAAAGCAGAACAAATTTAATTTCTTTAGTAGGTGAAAGGCTGGCAGTGATAAACAACTTTTGAAAATTAGAATACAAAAAATTCTAGTTTAAGTCATGAAAGATTTAAGGAAATATAGCTGCTAGAAAATCTAACCTTTTTGGTGCTGAAAACCATTAAACTAAAAATAGATGCAATCACATCTACAGATGCAAATCTACTTTCTAAACCCTCACTGTACCTGTGAAAATGACCAAAGGAAGAGAGAGGGTTTTCAGGAATCAGAAGTAGGATTAAATCAGAGTTATTCCATGAGAACATGGTAATTGGCCTTCGTATAAGGAGTGAGTTACAGTCTGTTCTCGAACCTCTGCAGCAATTCAACTCCCCTTTTAAAGTTTTACACCCTTTTAGGTGGTGTTTACCAGATTTGAGAGCCCTGGAGTAAGAAGATGTGTTGACAAGCTAATATAAAGCCTTCAGTTATTCAGTGGAGACAGTGGCTCTTGGGAGTGGATCAAAAATTTCAAATAGATGTTGTGAATCTCCCTGTGGATGAAACTACAATTATTCTGACCTGTGCCATTATCCTATATTTGTTTGTATCTGTCACCAACAAGTCTCAACAACCTTTAAAGGAAGATCAATACTAATTTCTGAAGAGATAGAGCATGAATTTATATTTAAGACACTCTTAGCCCAGAAATTGAAGGTGCAGAGCCATGTAGCCAAAGGAAGTATAATAAATACAATCCATCTGTAAATATACTATTAATTTTTCTATTACATAAAAAAAATAATTGAAATAACTTTTCAGCAAGGCATTTTTCTATCTAAGTACAAATTAGCTATTTTGGAAGTGTTGTTTTTGTGTTGAATCTGTGTTGCCTTGTAATGAGATTGATAATCTCATGCGGCCTCTCCTTTCATCATCCAAACTCACCACATGGGAACTCAAAAGATCTTGGATGAAGGCCTGGTTAAAGCTAGTGAAATCTGCAGGACATATTTTTCTTAAAGTTCAAATTTTCCAAGTGAAGACCAATTTTTTTCTTGTTTGGAGTCTAAATCCTTGCAGGAATAGAGGAGCTAAGAAAACATACTCAGTCTTCCGAGTTCATGACAGATTAGAAAGTTTAATATTATCTACAAATTGGGAAAAAATTGTAAACCAGTGGTTTAAAAAAAATGTAAACCAAAGGTAGATGTATTTTGTTCACAGAGGTTACAATTCAGTGTAACTGTTCAAATTAATGAAGATACAATACTTAAATACAAATAATCGGAAAAGCATGGGCCAATCCGTGACCTAAGAGCACATCAGCACCACTGTTGCCCATTAAAGTTGTTGTTACTGGGGGAAGATTCTGAACACTTTATCTCCAGAATGACCACATTTATGTTACAGTACATGATATAAATGGGCCAGGAGACCAGCTCCCTTTAAAATGGCCTTTATTAAAGTGAATTCAGCTCGGGAGGAGAGC
>JAWWMU010000106.1:96222936-96234548 GCA_035048155.1 Cinnycerthia olivascens | reverse complement strand
AACTTCACAAACTGCAACAACTTGCAACTTCCACAACAAGAACTCAATTAAGCAACCTCACAGATTCATTCATAACAGTACACACAGCTGTATAAAGACAACTTTTGGGAAAAATCTTCAGGCGTCACACACTGAATTATCCCTTCCAGTTAAGATGTAATATTGAAAATCATATCTATTGTTCTCATAGTCATGTATGACTTTTTAAAAGTAATATCTTGCCCCACCTTTATTTAAGAATACCAACTTTATTTCACATATCAAAACCTGTTATATGCTAGTACTGTCATTTCAAATAAAAATGTTTCTATGATATCTTAGTCTATTACTTCATGTTTCATTTTGCTTGAAAGGAATTAGTTATTACTTCAAGTAAAATTTTTGGTTTAGTTTGTTTTGCTCAGAGAGGGCAAAACTGGGTACTATTACTTTGAATACCTTGTAAGATCCCTGCATTCTCAAGTGGAATAAATAGATAGTTCTCTCTGTAGGTTGCTGAGAAAAGAAAATTAAATCTAAGACCACAGTTAGATTTCAAAATGCTGTGAAATTTAAGGAACTGGCTACCAATTTAAAATATTTTGTCACATGCAGTTCTGTGGCATGAAAAGAGCTGTACCTCTGCTCCCTGTTAATATAATGAAAGAAAATGAATAGTGGGAGTGGTCCAAGCTTTCAAACAAATTCTGCAATATTTGCAAGGCAACTCTTTAAATTCGTCTAATTCTTATACAAAATAGTAATAATATGATTTTGAAGTAGCACTTAAAATTTCAAAGGCTAAAAAAGATCAGAGAAACTTTGTTTTTCCTCCAGAAATGGATACATACCTGATTCAGCATAAATTTCAGGAAGTGGAAGAAAACATCTCCCTATTAGTAAGCCCTATTAATTTACTAGCAGGAGTGTTTGGAGAATAGTGTGAAAATATGGAAATGGAGGATTTTTGGATACCAGACACAAAGCTTGAAAATCTGTTTTCTGCTAGAAGCTGATCAAGAGGTTGCGTGTGAGGCAGTAATACATTAAAGGTAATTCTGCACATAAAGAGCTGTATGAAAATCACTTCAGAGAATTAAAAAGCATCTGTTTGTAGAGAGGGAGACTTTGTACCCATATTCCTCATAGCATCTTCTCTATCTCATTCTTTAGTTAAAGAGTGTTCCACTCTTAAGTCTGTACTGACATGGCTGTCTTCCAGTTTTACCCTGAAAGAAAGATACATTCCTATTGTACTTTTGACTAAGTCAACAAAAGTTAACCAAATTTTGGCTGCTTTGGTGAGTTATACTTATGGACTTTGTTATGTGCTCAATCATTTGTTTTAGAAAGCTGATGTCAAAAGATTGGGGGTTTTTTGCTTGTTTTTTTCTTTTTATGTTTTCGTAATAATCCGGTTCTCTCTTCATAAATAAAAAAAAATCACATTTTGTTTATTTTTTGGGATTTTGAAATAAGTTAGAGGGAAAATAAAATAAGATCTTATGAAGGCAACACACCTTCATACTTTTAAAATATCAAACAAGTTTTGCAAAATTCTTAGCAAATCTGAGTTCTATTTTGTACATAGAAACATCAAAGCAATGCAACAGTGGAATTACTTATTATGTGGCTATGGCCTTGAGCGTCCTAATTTAGCTTTGAAGTTAGACGAGTTTGGACTAGATGATCCGTAACATCTCTTTTCCCTCTTTGAACGCTTCCTATGAATAGGAGCAGCAAAGAATATAACCAGAGATGGAAGACAACTCTCGAATTTACAACATCTGAAGCCATTTTAATCTCAAAGTGTCATTTTTATTTTTTAGGTGACTTAATAGAGTAAGGTTACTTTTTCCAAATGGCACAAAATATTTGGTACTACTATTTTACATATATGGGGGATAGGTTTAAGGATGATTAGGATGGTGTTAGATTGATAGCTGGACCAGATGACTTTGGAGGTAACTTCCAACCTTGATGACTCTGTGACGTTTAAAAGAAAATTAGAGCTTTTTAAGTGAGTAACACAGATCCTAACTGCCATAGGCTCTGAAGCTTTCAGTCACCTCCTACAGGAAATAGTGTTTAATTGTAAGGAATTTCTATAACCTTGAAGGGAGAACATACCCCCAAACCTAAGTGAAGTTATGTATTTCACGGAGATACATATTGTTCCTACATCTCATCTTAAAACTAAAGACAAGCCCAAAGTAAATTCATTATTATACATTTAATTGAAATGAGAATTTAATGCAAAAACACTAGGCTTCTGAGATTACAGTTTGGAGGGGGCAAGGATGTTTGTTTTCTTTTAAATACCTAAGAAATGTCTTCATCTATCTCATGATTCCACACATACACAAACATATTTACATCTGTAAAAACCTCACTGTCAAGTGAAGTTTGTTCAATTGTATCACATGCAATTGATGTTATTACAAACATGCAAAATATTTTTCCTTCCCTTTTTCCCTCACAGGGTGACATGATCTACGTTCTCCCAAGGCATTAGTCTTTCTGATGCTGAGCACCTCAGAATAACCACAAGCCTTAAGTAGAGCAGTGACACCTCATTTTTGTGCACAAATTTGTGTGTGTCTCGTCTCCTTTTGACTTTGTATAGTTTAAACCTTTAGACTTTGTATATTTTAAATGATTTCTAGCTTTTCTTGATTAGCATTGATCAGAAAGGAGCATTGCCTCCTGTGTGACTAACCCTTAACTTAAAAACCTAAAATTTGTTGGACATTCTCGCCCTCTGGAAGCTTTCAAAGGCATTCACTTCTATTTACTTAAGAAATTTCAGTATTATTTTTGATATAACACCAAGTATCACTGGATTTTTGACATACATGATGACATATCTTTACTTGGGCTATGTAGACTAGATTTCCATTATAAATGCCTGAATCACATTTTAAAAATACCTCCTCTTGTTCCATTTGGCATACAGGTGGAAAAGAAAGATTAACTCTCTAACCCTGTTTCCTTTAAGTTTAGCAGTGGGATTGTTCCCCTATTATCTTCAGAGTGTTTGTAATCATGATCTCAGATTAGCGAGAAATAACCAGCGCCACCTCATAGATTGTCAGTGGTAGGGCCAGAGTGTGGGATTCCTCCTATTCTAAACATGCAAGGTCACAAAAATCAGTGGAAAAATTTCAGCTATACTTTCTGAGACAGAGACTTGCTCAACACAGCACTCAAGTCTGTAAACTTGTGCACAGCTCCAAACAACTGCAAGCAAACCTTCCCTGAAGAATTAAACTTCTTGAGATTCAAAACTGCATGATTTAGCATGTTTTGTGAGCACTGCCTAATAAGCTTCACATTCTTATACTATGTCCTTCACATTTAACTCAAAGTAGTAAAAGCTTCCCATCTAAATACAATAATTTTATTCAGTGAATGAAAATTGAACAGGTGCTAAAATCCTTTGTGCAAAATCAGCACAGATGAATAACACATCAGAATGCTTGGTTGTTAATGGCCGCCAGATGTCCAGGCAAAGAAAAAGACAAAAAATTATCAGCTCTGTGGTATTGAAGCTCTGTAAACGAAAGATTTCCTGCTGTATTTAATAACACTAGCATCAATTTAAAACAAAAACCAAAAACAAATGAAGAAAAAAAGTAGAAATCTAATATCTAACAGGATCATAACAATTGTTCAGTCTCATAGATTTATGAATTAGGGGTAAACAGAATTACCCAATGCTGTAGGAAACAAGAATGTATATGTGCTTCACTTATCATGAGAAACGAGTAATTTGAAATCAGTCTGATGGGCAAGGAAAGATAGAGAATTCACTTTTATTTATAATCCTTTCTAAACGTCTGAGTGACCTGTGAAACAATCAACACATATTTAGATTAAACAAGTTCAAAATATGAATTTTAAAATTGTATTAATCAGAAATACTCTAAAACAATTGTTGATGTTTATATAGAGCATCCAGATTTCATGATAACATCCCAAAATGTTGTGTGTATCGGAAACAATAAATGCTGACATAGAACATCATTCAGATGAAAGTTTTTCTTTTTATTTTCCTACATAGATATAACAAAAAAAACTTTATGTCTAATATACTCAGGTTTTTTCCAGATGTCTAATTATCTAGCTATTAATAACTAAAATGGTGTCTAGAAACTGATACACTGAAACTGAGAAATTGGCTTTATCTACAGAATTCCAAATTAAATAGTTAGGACGCTCTAACACAGATTTCATAATAGGCTGAAAACCCTGACTCTCCTTTACTGTTTTCTATTCATTTTTTCCTCAAGTAATGATCTGGAAGCCTCTAGGGTAATACCAAAACCCTGTGTACTACTCTACTTGCTATATAACATTAATACCTACTCTTACATATAAATCAGATAGAGGGAACACTTCAACAGCCTCCTCTGAGGGTTTCCTCTGCTTGACCATATGTGTTTGTAGCCACCGATGTGAAGCTGAACAGGTTCAGCTATGTGAGCTCTGTGTGTTTTCCCTGAAAAACTGAGCTAGAGAACAGTGTCATTTGGCTCTCTGTAACAGAGTCTGTAAAACAGAGTTAAGTATTTCTAAAAAACAGTACGATATCATCCTTATTTCACCAGACACTTTAATTAGAACATCTTTACTGACAGATTACTAAAAATTCATTCCTTTTTTTTTTTTTTTTTTTTAATATTTTGGGTTTGATCAGCAATTCAGAATCAAAAACTATTAAAAAAATTTAGGATGGCATGGTTTCCATATGTCCAGTAGGTTAACAACTCTCTTCACTCTTCTCCCCTTCTGCAAGAAAACAGAAATTGATTGAAGCTCTCATTTTGTTTCAGTAGCTCAGAGTTTAACTACAGGAGTGCATGAACGTTACATGAGAAAGATAATTCAAAAGATCCAAAATTTTAACTACAGTTTATTCCTTTAATTAATAAATACTTTTATATTCTGAAAGGTTACCACAACTGCAAGCAACAGGAGAAAAATCCGCTGTTATAAATTACTTTGTAACAAGAAGCAATAAAATTAGTTTTTTTCTGAAGTTTTCTTCTTGAATGCAGTCCAGTTCTCAAGCATCTAACATTTTTATATCAATAAAGAAATCTTTCATACTCAAAAAGTCAAGTTACAAGTCTCCCATGATTTCAATAGCATTTATTCCACACTCAAGTTTTAGTATGTTCATACCATAATATTCATCTTACACAAGTAATACAAAAATGAAGTGTATTTTTAGGCTTTTTTAAAAACATCTCCTGATTTAGAATTGCATGTATGGAAATGATTTTCAAAAAAAGTATTGCTATTTATGTGATTGGTAATAGGCCATAAATTTAACTATAAAACAGTTTTTTAAATTATGCATCCAAATAATATGGAAAGAAGACTATGAGAAGGGAGATAAAACGCAGACCTTGCTTTCGTAGCAATGTCACTGTGGTAATAAAGATATTTTAAGCTCTTTGTTATGCTCAGATTTCTCTGCTGTTTGCAAGCTTAAATGACTATTTCAGCAAACTCTGCTATTGAAAGTAAATAATGTATCTTCCATAGTGGGTAAGTGCTGAAGTACCACAATGCTGCTGTGGCTAAATATTGCTGTCCTTAAGAACATAATTAAATTAAATCTGAATAGAGTAGTTAAATAGATAAGCAATGATGATAAATCAGGTTAAAATTAACAGATAAAACTCTGCCTTTCCTGAGACACTTAGCTGAAACCAAGGACGTGAGCACTCTGTGTTTTGAATTGTTCTTTACTGTCTCTTCTGCCTGACTTTAGTGGGAAAAAAAGACCTTTCTTTAAAGACATAATTTAAAAAATACCCAGTGGGAGTAAACAGACTGTCTAGAAAGGAAAAATCACAATGACTGCAATGATATCTCATCTTCAGAAGAAAGATAAAGTATCAACAACAGTGAGAAAGAGGAAAGAGGTGACACACAAAGATAGCAGGATTTTCATCTTCCCTTATCCAAGTCCAATCATGCAAGTGTGGAGGGAAAAACTGACAAAACAGAAAATAGGCAGTCTAGAATAAAACAAAACAAAATAAAATAAAGCAAAATAATATAAAATAAAATTTTAAAAAATAAAAAAATTATGTGTAGCAACAAAAATATAACCACCTTTATCCAAACAAATATGAATTATACACAATAAAGCCATTTTTCCTCTTGCCTGTGAAGATTCACTTCAAAGAGATTCTAGACACAGTAAAATGTACCAACTGCCTAAATTCAAGCAAGCTTGAAAAATATGACTTGTCAGTCTTCCTTCTCTGTCCTTTCATATCTAATTAAAAATCTTTCACGTAAGTACCTTTTCTTTGTGAACAGTTTGACTTTGACACTACAAGGATTTAATTTTTTATACTTCAAAGGACATGCTGACTTGTAATGTAAAGGCTAGTTTTATCCATAAACTACTAATATAACTTATCCTCTGAACTTTGAGGATTTATACTTCTTTGTCTTTTGTTATACAAACAGCTGGTTTTGAAATGGAGCATGACCTGCTTTAGATTAATCTAATTGGGTACATTTAAAATTATTGTAGACTAATTTAAAGGGACTTCAAGGGTCCAGTTTCTCAGCTGCTTAATATCAGAGAGTTTTCAATGGAAATATGCAAATTTTAAAGATGTGTCTATACCTCTCTATATGATAGAATTTATTTTTCACAAGAGTTGGATTTTAAAGTGGTCATTTATTATATAAATGTTTTTAAAATAGCACAGTTAAAATGAATAAGATTTAAGTCAAAAAACATGTTATAAATTAAAAAAGTATTTATCTCAACTTTCATGTAGAGTTTTATGTTTCAAACTTGAATATCATTAGCTTTTAGTGTGTTTAGGGCTTACGTTAATTATTAGAACAAGTTTCATTGTAAATAAGGCTTATGTGAAAGTGCTATAAGTAGTAAAATACACAAAAGTATTTCTTGGAAGTAAACACACATTAAAGTTGCAAAAGTACATTTTGTATTTCTTTATTCTAATTTTCCTTATAGATTTTTATGTTTGTTTACTTACCATTTTCCAAAAATCTGTAAAGAAGGAGGAACACAGTAATTAGTATGAATATCTATCTTGACTATATAATTAAGCAAAAATGTAAAAATAAAAATGTACACAAAAGAGCTGAATTCTCTTCTGATGGGTTTAAAGGATAGATTTAGCTTTGTATCAGGATCACAGAACCACAGAATATCCTGAGCTGGAAGAAACCCACAAAGATAAGCATGTCCAACTTCTAACTTCAAAAAGGGTAACACAGAAGTTAAAACATACGTCTAAGAGCATTTCCCAAATACTTCTTGAACACTGACAAGCTTGGGGCTGTAATCACTCTCCAGGGAAATTTGTTCCAGTGTTTGTCCATCCTCTCAGTAAAGAATTTTTGTCTAGCATCTAACTTGAACTTCCAACTGCAAATTTAGGCCATTCCATCATGTGACCACACACCAGACAGTAGAGCTCAGCACCCCACCTCTGTCCCCATCATGAGGAAATTGTCAACATCCCTTCATCCCCTCCAAATTGAACAAACACAGCCATCCGCACCCACCCATACCAAGCTGTGTCCTCCCCACCTTTCACCACTGCTGTCCACCTGGAGTCATCACATTATATTTTTATATCCTACTTATATATTTAGCCCAAAACTGTACAGAAAACTCCAGCTGAGGCCACAGCAGTGCTGTGGTTTAGCAGGACAATCAGTTCTTTTGACCCATTCTCTGTACTGTGCTTAAAGCACCCCAAGAGGTAGTTGACCCTTTTGGCTATCAGGGAACACTCATAGTTCATAATGGTCTTTCCATCAAGCAAAATCTCCAGAACACTTTCTGCAGGGCTGCATGCACACCTCTTTTCCCTCAATCTATACTTATGTCCATATAAATATGCATATATATCCATATAAGTATACTTATATATTACCAGAACTACAATGTCCCAGGTGAGAATCCAGCATTTGTCCTTGTTTCACGTGGTTATACAGGGAGGTAAAGGTAATACTGCTTTTAATTAAGGAGAAACCTGAAAGAAAAGTATTTTTAATTACAGATCATTCAAAACTATTATTACAAAGCAACTAAAAGCAAATTCCTTGAGTTATTTCATGCACGTATCAATGGGAAATATTTCTCCACTGAAATCAAAGCTGAGGATTGCATTATTTTGTCAGCCAGACAACTTCCTCTCCCAGGGGAAAAATTAGAAGCAGATAAAAAATAGGTAATAACACAGGATAGATGGCTGCTTAGAGTGGGAAATCTTAAGAAAATTTTAGAGTCATTCCCCTTTTAATGCAATGAATATTTTGCTGTACGACAAACCCTTGCTATTCCTGTGGCTGTGTTAAGAACTTGGAGCATTTTCTGCAGTTAATCCTACTTCCTGGCAACAAAATGGCTAAGCCAAGATACTTGTAGTACTCTTGAGAGATATTTTTAAAGGAGCTAGTTAATGAAACATGTTATGAAAAACAAATTGAATATTGCTGTGAGTTAAAAATAAAATAAGAACCCTGACCAAACCAAACCTACCAACCAATCAAAAACACCCCAAACATACGAAGCTTAAAAATTCTTTGTGTTCTTGCTTTCATGGTCCTTATCAGGAAATGATTACAATTTAGACAACACTTATGTCCATAAATAAGATATAGTTTAGAGGATTTTGTTTAGTATCTAAAGGCAATAGGGGCTATAGGGGCTTAACCCCAAATGGATTTTTAGACTACAGCATAAGCATTGAAAAAATAATAGCAGAAAAAGGAATTACTTTTTCACTGGGGTTAAAATGGGTTTTAGGTTTAACACCTTGCTTCAAAACCCAAGTCAGAGAAGAAAGTACCAAATGGTAACATTCTGACTCCTAAAAACTGAAATGGTCCTTGGTCCTACACATGCAGCTTCTGTCAACATTGAAATCCAAGATGAGGTAGGACAGATACAAGTGAGGATAAGCAAGTTACTGCTTATATGTTCTTTAGGAAAGTCTAATTCTAATAATGCATTCTTTGATAAAGTGAAAAGTAGTTTGAAGTAATAACGTAAGGATTTGAAAGATCTTAAGATGTCAAATATGACAGAAAGCCATCCACAGAATGTTATTTTCATTCCTTGTTATTTTTTCCTTTTTGTTAAAAACAAAAAAAAAGGCTCTATTTTACAACCATAAGGCAAAATTCACAATTTGGGTTCTTATTCTGTGTGTAACTATTGAGTTCATCTGCAATTTTAGAAAAAAGTTAGTCACCTCCAAGATCAACCAGGCATTCGATTTTTAAAAACACTGAAGAAACTGAAATTTCTTCACTCATTTTAGGGTGAACATTAGAGGGCTTCATATAACATATTAAAATTCATAAAGGCTTATACATTTTTGTGCAAAATGTCTTTTTTGGCAGAAGAGATGGGATTATACCTTCAGTTAAGAGGAGAGTTTGATGGAAATAGTGTACTTTACAAGGATTCTGCTGAGCAGCACTGTTCTCAACCCAAAGGCACTCAGACCCACATTATCATCTGCTGGTGACTGTCCTAGACACTTGTTCACAGATGATTCTGCTCCGCTTTTCCATTCAAATTTTGCTGACCAAAAAAAAAAAAAAAATCTTATCAGGATAATTATTGTATCAGAGAAAATGAATACAAGGTTTGTCAGTCTCCTTTTAATATCTAGCCTGATTACACACAGGGATAAGAACTAGATTCCCATAGAGCACTCCCATATGAGCATGTAGTGCTGTATCAGGGTTATGGCTGGGGAGTGAAACCCTCCAGTGCCTCCCTCAGAGCATCCTGAGGAGCAATGGAGCCATCCCTGGCACACGAGCTGGGCTCCTTTTGACTCACTCTGAAGATCTGCTCCCCTTCTGCTGTGCTGCTTGCTAATGAAGACATAGCCAAATGCAACTCAAATACCAGATTAAATATTTATTTGGAGAATAGCTTTAATTCCAGCCTTTTAGGGAGGAAATCCCCTTAGAGATGGAAGGTGTGTGTTTGAACTTCTCAAGATGAGGCAGTGCTTAATCTGAATTCCTTTGCAGTCTTACTCACTCTTACTCTTCTCTTGTAAAAGGAAAGCAGCACTTCTTCAAAAGAAAGCAGTGGGGAATATTGTGTTTCAGTGAAATTTAACTCTGCTGGTATGCCCTGCTACCATACTTCTCCCTCCACAACAGACACAGCAGAGCCAAAGCACTGCCATACCAGGCCACATCAAAGGCCCTCACAGCCCAGCATCCTGTCCCCAAGAGAAGCCCATAGGAAATGCCTTGGGAAGGATGTAATTATAGGACAGAAAGTAGCTCTTTACTCACTTGAAGCTATTTCATTCCTTTGATCATTATTACTGCCCTTTCCTAAACACTTTGAAGGTGTAATACTTTTAAGGACATAAAAATACAAGAATGACAGAGTTTAATAGATTTTAATGATTTGAAATGAAGACATAGGGGTGTTTTTATCATGATTCTTCTCCTAATAATCTTTAATATCTTATCTACTTCCAACTGCTACTGGACAGGGAATTTTTCAAAAAATATTTATTAAAATTCTAAGTTTAGATTCCCAAATGGCTGGTTAAACTGCATCACTGCACAAAAGAAGTTAGGTTTTGGGATGGGAGTTCTCTTTACATTATTTCACAGTCATTTATGTTGACTTTTTTCTGCCATTTTATCCCCAGCTAACTCAGGGAGATCTTTCACTGGTTCTCAGTCTTACTGTCACTTTGAATACTTTACATATTCACCTTACTTCCCATATTATTTTCCAAATAATAGTTGAATATTCTGAAAAGCATAGGTTCAGTGCAAATCTCTCTTGGAAAACATGAACATTTATTCCTATGCTTATTTTACAGGTTTGTATGCTATTACTCACTTCCCTTTCAATCCAAGAATCTCATGTTTGTAGCAGTTAGTAGCTCCCACCAAGGCAACATTTCATTGCTTTACCTTCTTTCTTAAGACTAATCCATTATTAAGCTCCATGCATAGAAGCAGAATGTTGGGCATTTAAAATACTTTCAGGACTAGCTGTAGACACAGCAGAAGTAATGAACTATGTTTGTCACCAGATCTAACTCACTTTTACTGAGGGCAAAAAACTGGAAGCACAGTGGGGGGTGGCTGCTATCACAGGCTGCTGAGGCAGTGCTATAACAGTATAGAAACAGCTAAGAGCAAGTGGAGTTGTCCCTCAGTGGCAGTATAATTCATGCCAGAGATACATTGCTCTGAGATTTCTTCTGATTCATCTCTTGAAAGTCCCAATAGCAGCTGGATTAGATGGTCCTTGTAGATTTCTTCCAACTGAAATTATTCTATTCTATTCTATTCTATTCTATTCCATTCCATTCCATTCCATTCCATTCCATTCCATTCCATTCCATCCCATACCATTCCATTCTATTCTATTCTTCCTTAGTGATCTCACCATACATTTTTGCATCAATGCGGCAAAACACCAAGACCAAATTCTTTGGCAGAAAATTTTATTTTACTCAATCTGCCTATGACTTTCAAACTACTTTTCAGTCCCCAGGGGAAAAAAAAAAAAAAAAAAAGAAAAGAAAGATACTTGTCTGTCTAGACATCTCGTGTCAGCCTTT
>JAWWMU010000106.1:96194842-96222836 GCA_035048155.1 Cinnycerthia olivascens | reverse complement strand
AAAAAAAAAAAGAAAAGAAAGATTGACTCTGTTCACTTTTGGCATTTGTACAAACTTGTCTGTCTAGACATCTCATGTCAGCCTTTGCAAAAGACTAACAGTGACTCTCAGTTTATCTAGACAGCTCAGTATTATCAGCACAAACTCCATTTCCTACCTATGCTTCTGAAATTTCATTTCCCTTGACCAGAAATCCTTTTCTGCAAGAGTACATGTCTGAAAATAAAAGGTGCAGGAAAAGCCAGCACCCCTGGAGAATTCAGTTTGGTTCAAATATCAAATAATAGTTTGGATCTTAAGATAAAAATGATTTTTCAGTCCTCCATGCAGAAAGGATTTTTTTTATTTCAGAAATGTAGAGTTTTTTTGTCATTTAATCTTCCAGAACATCCAGACTCGCCAGTAGTATAGTTTGTTAGCACCTAACTTGCCTGCCAGTCTATATCATACTCATCAAAAGCATCTGCTACCACACTGCACAAAGAGTATAACTACAGATTTCATGAACAGGTGTTTATTCAATGCTGAATTTATTTAAAAGGTATTCTGCTATCAATTGATATGCTTCCAGCAACACCAAGATGTTTCAGCAATAAAAATATCAGGCACTTAATGAGAATTCTGTCTATAACAGGTGAGAAGACTACGAAACAGGTGAAATTCACTCCTTGGCAACACTGGTTAAAAAATTTTCCTAGCAAATACCCAAAACTAAGGCAATAAAAGTTGTATCTGCTAATAACAATAACCCTTCATTGCACAGTGTCTCAACGTATCTTATACACCAAGAATGCCAAGGGAAAGTCCGAAGCCTTTCAAGGGTGCAGAAGAACTACAGGAAACCAAAACTATTATCATTAATTAGCCTTTATGTAACACTCCTTATGACTTACAGTATGAATATGTAAGAGGTGTATAAATGGATTAAATTTACAGGTTAAATGACTCAAAATGAAAAGGGAAAACATAAATTGTACACAGGAAATTTTGAGGCAAATATCTTCAGAATCGCACATGCTTATGGCACCCCTTTTTAAGACAGAGTTTACTTTATACCTCCCTTGACCTGATGAAATAATAATATGCATCTCACATAATACAATTACAAGAAAATGTGTATTTGTTGCCAGGATGATAAGAAAACCACTTCTTTTTAGCGCAGCAGGTCATGTTTATATGAATTACATGCGAAATAAGTGGAATGTTATTCCTCTTTTTACATTTACTTTTTATACATATACATATACTGGAGCTCAAACATAAACTAAAAGAGATCTCCACCTTAAATGGATCTGTGCAAAAATCTGAAATCATGGTGATTCACAAAGATCTTGAATTAAAGGCAATAATAATAATATATTCTTCTTATATTTAAATTTCCTTTGATGTGTAAAACAATAGCCATTTTTTTTCTGGCAAAAGACTGATATCTGTGACAATGAAAAAATATGAGGTTACAACAACTGATAGAATCTCATGGAATTCTTGAGCAATTTTTTAAATGAAAATATGAACACAAAGGTCTGTAGTAAATGATAACTGTAAGGAATATCCATTCCAAAAATTCTTTTGTGTCCTAACAACCTATTTGTAACAGGGAACAGGTAAGGAGGAGAGCAAAGACTAAAATAATTTGTATGTGCCCACTTTTTGCATCTTCCTCTTTTTCTAACAGTATTTCTTCTTCACTGTTTCTTTCCTTCACATTCATTTTCTTTTATAAGTTTTCTCCCTGTCAGTCTAGAAGATATGCAGTAACTAGATTCCTTGGAGCAGGAATATTGTTCGTAATTTATAATTCATTGGCACTGAAAGGTGGGGAGGAGGAGAAGAGAAAGAGGAAGAGGAGAGAAGGAGAAAACAGAAACACAGGAAAGTGGATGGTAGCCTGCAATAAAACCAATCTTTCTTCTCAAGCTAAGGGAGAAAGCACAAGCCATGAAATAGCAATGAGTTGTAGCCCATTTGTTGACTTTTTGAAATAGGACATAGCAAGCACTAGCAGGATACTTTAAAATATTAATTGTAAATTGGAACTTGAAGCAGGGGAGAGGATGGAGGAGAGAGGGGGGATCAGGTGTGACTGGTGGTACTGACAGCTGATATGGGGACTGAGAACCACCCGAGCCACATCAGTGCAGCCAACTCCAAAATGAAACTCCTGTCAACTTCATTTCATCTCCACCAGTGTCAGCACTGCACTCCCTCCATTATTGCAGTAGCCTTCTCTCTATTTCTGATTGCTATTGCAGTTTATACCTCAGGGAATAATGCCACATTATTTTTCACTTTGTGGATAATCACCTGTCTCTTTAAATCTACATCAGGTGTCAGCTCAGAACTTTCGCAACTAAAAAAACCTCTTACTGATTTGGTGGAAAGTAAGACTCATATCCTAGTGCTTAATCATTTTTTTTTTTTTAGCAGCTGCTTTATGAAAGCAGAAGAATCACAATTCCACCTGTTTTTATTGTCCTGACACCATTGTTCTGTGTGTGGAAGGATGCTCCTCTGGCTTAATTTGCTTTACTAGGACACACTGCACTGGGGCTTTCACAGCTGCTCCTGATTTGCAAAATAATTACTCACAATGACAGCAGTGCCATATTTCTGGGGGGTTTTCTTTTCCCCAGTGATGTATGGGCAATTCTGGTTGGGATAATCCAAAAATTTTATAGCTAAACATGTCTAATCAGGAACACAAAAAACCCAGTGAAAAAGAAAAATCAGGTGAAAATCACATCACTACATTTTTAAAAACCATTTACATGGTTATTAATCCTTCTAAGAAGAAGGAAAGTCTAGGAAGAAAAAATCCAAACATTGAGGAAATACAAAATGAGGCTCTGTAGATGCAGCTAGGTAATTAGAGGGCAGACAGGAACCAAGTTCTGCTGGTTGGAGAGTGTAATGGTTTAAGCCAAAACCAGCACAGAGAACCTTAGTCTTCAGGCACTGCCCCTGCCTGAGGGAACTCAGTGAGACCCAGGAACTGGCCACAGCAGCAGAAGTTCATCCAAGATGATACACATTCCTGTGAAGAGACTAACC
Organism: Cinnycerthia olivascens; assembly: GCA_035048155.1. NCBI lineage: Eukaryota > Metazoa > Chordata > Aves > Passeriformes > Certhiidae > Cinnycerthia > Cinnycerthia olivascens. The sequence continues at coordinate 96,219,785 of JAWWMU010000106.1, read as the reverse complement.
AAGGTCAAAATGTTTATTTTCTCCAGGAAGGCAGACAGTGGCACTTCCTCTAGATCTGTATTTCATGGTTTTTTTCCATCTAATGTTACTGGTTGACAGACACTTTACATATTTAAATCCTTCTAGTCAACCCAGATACGTAAGAAAGGTTTAAGAGTGTGATTTCTGCCTTTATTTCTTTAGAAATACCAGAGAGTCACTGGAACAAAGAAAGAGAAGGAGAAAGAAGAGGGAATAAGGAGAAGGACAAATTATCAAGAGCAGGTTCAGCAATCACTATCGCTCTTTTGAATGGCTCATGATGAGCTGCACCTGTCTCATTTTCAGCTAAGAAGTATTTGAGATGTCTGAGAAGATGAAAAGACTGGTAATGAAGGTATTAAAATGAAAAAAAAAAAAAAAAAAAAGAGGGGCATCATTTCCGCAGATATAAGAGGAATTGGTGACCGAGCTGCAAAAGGAAGGAACAGAAAGATTATAGGTGCTGCAGATCAAGGGGTAAAAATCTTCAGATAAAGAACAAAACTGAGGATAAAGAGCACATAAAGAAGAAATGACAGAGGAAATAAGCTAAGTGGTAAGAAATGAGGAAGGAGTAGCAAAATGAGAAGATTATGTCACAACATTCCTTGGCTGGAGAGAAAAACATGTGTTGAGGCAATCAGAGCAATTGTTGGCCACAGACGCCCTGTTCTGCCAGGTGCTAGGATGGCTCCAAGGGGTCTGTGGTGACACAGAAGAGGCTTGTGAGGGTCCAAGCCCAACCTTGTGCATCCCAAGTGCAACCCTTAGAGAAAGCACACTAGATCCTGCTTCATCACAGTGGCAGTTAAAACTAAATATAGAAATTAACTCAGCTTTTATAATGGGGAAATTATTGGCATCTTTTGTGGCATTTTTTCTTTGAGTACTATCTTTTCTGTTGTCTTTAGGAACAAGGGAAATTTACTTATTTTAATATACTTACAGTTACAGTCTTTCAATGATTGATTTTGGTATTAAGAAAAAATCAGTGAAACTTAAAAATTAAACAAATACTTAGAGAAAGATCCTTTGTCTACCTTCCCCCTGCTAACTTCATTTCAACACCTCTCCTGGTGTACAAAATCCCCCTACTTTTCGCAGTCAAATTTGAAATCAAGAAGCCTTTTATATTCCTATACATAGTCCACTGTTAATTACAGGACTAAAATTGTTATCAATGAAAAAACTCATTAATTCAAACAATAAAGACTAAATTGAATGTTTTGCTGTATATAAGCAATAAATGTCTGTTGTTGCAGACCATAACATACCTCTGTCCTATGTTTAACCTGCCAATTAACTACAGTAATTATGATTGATTTCAACACCCACCTTTCCTCTACAGTTAGAATTAATCCTTCTATTCTATGCTGATTAGTGAATAACAGTGTGCTTGGAAATAATTCCCTTTTTGCTTACCAATGTCTGTCTTGGCAGCCAAGAAGAGAATTCCTCGCAACATTTTTTAAACATAAAACTATACTTTTGGCCATATAGGTCAGTTTTGGAGATGTTGCTTTGGGGGATTAAGACACCATCATTAAATTCCTTTTTGCACAAACAGGCTCAAAAACATTTTAGACCTTTCACCTTTCCTCAGAGTTTTAGGACTGAGATAATGAGAAAATAGAGGTTTTTGTAAGATATATATATAAGAAAAAAAAGTCCAAACTACCGACTTTAATTTATACACTTACTAAATAATTGAAGAGGAGAAGGTAGTACTAGACCTGCAAAAGCACATACTCTGAGAAGAAATTAGGTCGTTTTGGATGCTTAACAAGAGCATGAGAGCCTTTAAAGGAAAAAAATGTTCTTAAGCAGGTGCCTTTATGTCAGTAGAAGTCCAGCTGCTGTGCTTTCCAAATTTCATGTGAAATGTTGAATTTCATTGAATTAGTTCAATTTCTCATCCTTTAGTTTTTGATTTCTATAAGTGTTAATATACAGAAAGAGAGGGAAGGGGTGAAAGGGAAGAGTGTGCACTCCAGTCGTGATTTCTGAGGGAACAGTTTTAAATGCTGTGCAGTGCAGTTCAGTGCAATGTACGTACTTGTTTTCTTATGCAGAAAAACAAGACCTCTGAATAGTAACAGAAAGGTAGAAAAGCAAACAGACAAACAAGTAACAAATCTACTCCCTGCTATCATGAGGCCCTGCTAGCATTTGGAAGAAATAGATTGCTTTGAAAAAAATGTTGATTGAGCTTCCTCAGAAACAGACACCTGAGCTGAGAGGGAAGGGATTATTCATAAACCAGAGCAAAGGAGGTGAAGAAGAAGGATTAGCAGAACTGGGCATAACTGAAGCAATTTACCCCTTACTGAATTTACTCTGAGCTACTTAGGAGAGAAGTGCTGTTGTGCTAACATTTGGGCCTTAAAGGGATGAGGTGTACTTTTAAGCTAAAACACTGTACAGATGTGCTTAAACACTGTTTGCCAGTCTATTGCTGTTTAACCAGTTTGTTCCCTACATCATGCACTGAGTGTAATAGAACTGAATAGAATAGGATAGAACTGAATAGAATATTGCCATGAAAAGGGCAGCCAGGCATTCTCTGGATATAACCATCATAAAATATAACCTTGGCTATAAAAACATAATAGTATTGTCTTTTGGTACCTAGCTCCTACTATTAGTAGTCTTTTTGGTAATAGAATTTCTCCTTGATGCACTGTTTTGAAAAGGTATATTTACCCACACACAGAACATATAGTTAAAAAAATTCTTTAAAGTTTTATGATGTCCTGCTGACTAACAGTACAAGTCATCCTTATTTGCTAAATGACCAGGTTAGCTGCTAAACGACCAGCTGATGGAATTAGTTATAATTTTGTTTTAAAAGCTGACATGCCACTGTTGCCCTTTAATTGTCTTAAAACAAATTGCAGATGTTTTAATTACAAATTTCGTAACAGCTGTCCTTCACCTTAGCTGCCCTACATTTGCTTGAATATGTGCAGCCACCAAGTAATGAAATTTCTGAGTCTCCATTGATTCCCTCCTTCTTACCATTTCCTCCAGTCCTCCAATTCTCCATTTCTCCAGTCACTTTGACTAACTTGAGTCCAGGTTCTGCATTTTCAAAAATAAGACCTCTTTATAATAACATGCCACCTTCTGCATGAGTTAAAGCCTTTCATTCCTATCTAGAGCATGATTAACAAAGCTAAACATACGTTTTTCAGTGGAGATAAGCAGGAAAAAAAAGAAGACAAATAAGAAAGGGGGGAGGCTTTTTTGGGTGGCTGTTTGTTTGTTTGTTTGTTTGTTGATAGGGAAGCACATTCTGTGCCACATGTTTATGACCAAGACCTGATGAATGACAAAACTGAAAAAAGATAAAAACACCTCACACACAAGTACACAGACAGACTCACACCTGGTTTTAATAAGAGGTGTCTCTGCTCCCATACATTGCCCCTGGCTTTTTTTTAATGCACAACATTGACTGTTCCATCTAAAGTCATTCTTCATGAAGAAGAAATAACTTCTTTTTATTTGTCATAGAAAGTATTGCAAAATGAAAATGGAAAGAGCATATGAAAGGCTTTCAGAGTCGGCAGTGTTATTTTCAGAGAGCATTTGTAAGAGTTTTCAGCTACAATCTAGGTTTTGATTCCTCATCCTTTTGACGGTAGGGAAATTTCTAACTCTGTTCTCAGGCCTCATAAGTACCTGCACACCAGGCTTTCACAAAGTATGGTGTATTTTGGAAATTTCAACTGTCAAAACAAAAGAATATTGCTCTACATCTTTCCACTGAGATGGCTTTGATCCACTATGGTCAGTTCTGGAAAACTTTGAAGTTACAGTATTACTTTCAAGGAGTACTGTCTATTATTTGTTTTTCAGCTGAGATTTTTGGCAGAAGTACATTTATTGGTAAGAAGAATTGCTGCAATCACATTTATGATAAACTCTGAAATCTAGATTTTCAAGTAGCTGATGCCTTTGATTTAAGATTATCAACTTGACAATCAAGAAACAAATTTTCACAATTCTTGCTTAAAAAATTTTCCTTAAAGTAGCTCAAAGTTATATAGGCAACTATTTGGAGCTCCTCATGAGCTTGCAGATATTTAAGCTCCAAAAATTTAGATGATATTACAACATATTGCATCTCAGCATTAGTTTTTCCTTCTATACCTTTATACAATATACATATATATATACACATACACACACACACACACATATATACAAAATGGCGTAACATTGTCTTTAATCATGATATTAATATCCTTCAAGAACATGTATTCACAAAAATGATTGTAATCTGCAAGGAACTGATGGAAAATAGACTCTTCACTTTTCATTAGAGTAAAAAAAATTATGCTTATCATATTGTTTCGTGATTAACTTTTAAAATTAGCCTGTGTGAAACTATTTATGCATCTTTTATGACTTATTTTTCTATTACTATTCTTATTCAGCGTAAGCAGAATATTTTAACTGTTTCCTAAATTTTTTTCTTGTGGTTTATCCAAATCACATAAATAGAACAACAAATATTCTTTACTTCTGTTCTCCTCCTGCCTGTATTTTATTTAACACAGTTCTTCAAAGAACAGTTAACACATACATGATATTGACAAAGAGACAAAAATTACATAAATCTCTAGTGTATTATAAACAGTGAATAAATACTTTTATTTCCTACTGGTATTTTAATTTTTTTGAAGGCTTGGATCTAACTACGTTGCGTGAGAAGGCTTCTGCTGAAACTTGATTTCTGAAAACATGATCATTGTTAAACCAAGCACACATATATTCACAAAACTCAGTAACTGTCTAAGTTTTGCCTCATTACAAAGGACCATCCAGATGCCAAAGCACTGGAACAGTCTACTAGAGGCAGCATCTGGCACTTTGGCAAACTAGGCTGGCAGATGGTTTTGCATTTGTTTTTGTTACTAATTTTTTTACTGCCATATCTTCTGTATTTTTTTTCTTGACGGAACTTCATTTTAGAAAACTAGACACCGTTTGACTAACCATTCTATTCCATACAAATATTTCATTGTTTTCAAAAAAGTATCAAAAAGAAAAGAAAGATAGTATAAAATAAAAAATACTGTAGTTCTGCATCTGTATTATAATTACAGCAAACTCACCCATGCAGTGTGCATTTACTTGTGTGTAGACATTGAATTCTTAATTCAGACATCATGTTGATTTTTTTTAAACAGATGAGATGTGTATCCTCTTACAAACTATCTCACAATAGATTTGTATCTGAAAAACATAAGTAAGGTTCTAAAATGGGGAAAAATTTTATAAACTTCTGTTTTCACAACAATTACCAAAAATACAACTTCTAGCTTGATTTTTAAAAATAAGTTCATTTATAGCTATGATGAACAGCTCCACACCACTGAGTTTAAATTTGTCCAGTGTTTTAGAGTGAAAATACTACATACTTCTGTTATTCATGTTCCTGAGCAAAAAGCTCAGGCCTTGCTACTGACTACAAAAAACTAACAAAAATACTGGATGTGTATTTGAAATTCAAAGCTTCACAATGAATTTCTACCTTTTCCAAGGAAGAAACAGCTAAGACAGACTCAGGGAGGTAGGAAGTCTGTTTAAGTGATTCCAGGTCTATGTCAATATCCAAGATTTACAAGAATCTTTAATGCCAACCATTTACTAACAGTGTTTGGCATCTGCAGTGTGGAGTGACATTTGCTGGTAGACATCGGTTCATCAAAAGTCATTCCATGATGCCTAAATACACAACTTTACTACTCAAACAGGAGTTACATGCTCTACCAGCTGTCATTAAATGTGTGTCTCTACTGCCACCTACCTGTGCCAGCATATTTAAAAAACCTATAGAAACAAGGAAGGCAGCAATAAAAGAAATGACGGATCAACCAAAACTGCACAAAAAGACAATGTTTTTCTATTTTCTACTGGGAAAAAAGGATCTGAATCCAGTCATACAGTTGCACAAAGGTAAAATTTTCTGTAATGCCTTCAGTGGTTTTCACCTCAAGTCTTCATCTCATTTACTTCTCAGTCTTTCAGCAAAATCACCGCAGTATACATTAAAAAGACGAGTTCCTTATACATAGAATTGATGTACTTATACATATGAGTAAAAGATGATCTTAAAAAATAATGTAAAACAAAAAAAGAAAAACTTAAGTGCAATTAATGATAATTCAAGTGAAAGGAGCATTTCTTATCCTTTCTTGAAAACAGTAAGCTTGAAAGAATGTAACGAACTTACAGTAAGGGCAACACAGAGAAGGCAGCAAGATAATAAGATAAAGTAAAGTAAAATTCAGGACACAATGTGGCACAAAAGTAGAGAAAACAAGAGAGGCAGCCCTCAAACTTGAGAGGAGTTGCTGCCCAGATAATGATAGGGCTTGGACTCACTACAGGACTGATTCACTTTGACTCATAAAGAAAGTCATTGCTGAGACTAAGCACTGGAGCAGTGCAGTCTGAGTTGGGTGGTAAGGTCTACAAATACAAATACAATGTGCTCACTTGCCAAGGCCAGTGTCAGTACCTTGTGTTTACTCACTGTTTGCAGAATATGCATTTTGTTGCCTTCAGAATTTTGGCTTTTTTGGTACATTGTTGAGCTCTGGGTACTGAAAAGTTGAATATGTGTAAAAATTTTGCCACCACTGTCCAAACATGATAACTAATATACTGAGGCTTCCTTTTATATTTTTCTAGTAAATAGCTGATAGAAAATGTACTATTTCAAAGCACAGCAAGAACAACAGCTATAGTAACTAATTTATTTTTCTTTGCAAAGCTTTTTTCCCAGTGACGTTTCGTTTCAGTGGGGAGCCAATTCAAACACTGTACTAAAGAAGAAAGAAAACACGAGAGAGAAATCGCAACAGGTCCTGAAAACATTACAAGTGGCTGCAGACTTTTCTTTGCATGTGTGAGGCCTTACAGTTTTTATGTCATTAGGTAAGTGCTACATTTAAAACAATATAATCCTGTATTACTTAACATATTATAATAATGTTGGCTTCAATTTCATTCCCAATGTACTTACAATTGAGGTGTGGAAGGCTCCTGGCAAATGCATTTATTTGTTTGTGTGAGCTAAAGTTATGATGCAGATTTTGTCTGAGAAGCTCCATACGAGGAAGTGGAAGACAACCTGGAACACGTTGACAGCGAGTGCCAATGGCACAGTCAGCACCGTGAGACTTTATTGTCACAAATTATTGACTGGGTCAAAAATGACCTCCACTAGCCAGGACAGTGCCCCTGCTTGGCAAGGACCACCAGACAGGCACTGGGGCTGTGAGGGGCATTGGAGAGCACATCGGCCAACATGGACCTGGGACAGCCCTGCTGCTCAAAGCAGAAGCTCACCGTCAGCAGGAGGTTGGAAAATGCCTGTGTGGAACTGAGTGTCTGCCAGACATTGTCCCCATGGACTGTGGAAAGCCAGCAGATCAGCTGAGCTGGATGAAGAGAAATAAATGCAGCCTTTCCAGGAGACATTCCCAGAGCAAGGCCAGAGCTACCCCATCTCCATGGATACATTGGGTTTGCATGGCAAAGTTTCAGTAGTGGGGATGGGGAGGGCTAAACTGGTGGCTTCTGTGGGAAATTGGCAGAAGCCTCCCCCATGCCCAGTGGAAACAATGCCAGCTGGCTCCAAGACAGGGCCACCACCTGGCGAGGCCAGTCAACATCAGCAGTAGTGTCTCTGGGAAAACAGAGATAAGAAGTGGGAAAAAGATGCAGTGCAGGAATAATTGGGGCCACAGAAGAGAAGAATTGGGATCTGTGAGAGGAAAAGCCCTGCAGACACCAAGGTCATTGAAGAAGGAGGGGTAGAAGGTGGTCCAGGTGCCAGAGCTGAGATTCCCTCCAGCCCACAGTGACCATGGTGAGGCAGCTGTGCCCCTGCAGCCCATAGAGGATGATGGGGATGTAGAGATCCACCTGTAGCCCATGGATGACCTCATAGCAGAGCAAGTGGATGTCAGGAGGAGGCTGTAGCCCCATGGGAAGCCTGAACCGGAGAAGACTTCTAGGAGGACCTTGCCCTCTTGGAGAGAGGGGGTCAAGCTGAAGCAGGTTTGGTGCCAAAGGGCTTGTGACCTTAAGGACAGTCCACTCTGTTCCTAAAGGAATGCACCCCATGAAAGAAACTCACACCAGAGCAGTTCATGGAGGTAGTGGTCTCATGGGAATTACCCCATGTTGGAGCAGGATAGGAGTGTGAGGGGTCCCCCCTTAGGAGGGAGGAGGAGCAAAAGCAATGCATGCCAAACTGACCAGAACCCCCACTCCCTTTTCCTCTGCACCATTCAGATGTTCTAAGGTTACAGCTGTAGCATCTCTGAGCCCAGTTTGCACACAGGCTTCAAACACCCTCAGAGATTTTGGGAGAGTGTGCAAAGGCAAGGACTGTAAAAAAAGGACTTTATAGACCATTCAGGGTAATTAGGACCTCCTTTGCCTCCAAAACTCTGACAGTTTGGATATTAATTACCTTATATATTTACAAGTAAGTGTGGAGAGGGAGGTGGAAATCACAAGACATGTGCAGTACACACCAATCAAATTGGGGTGAACGGATTCCTATGAGATCTTTGGGGACACACGGGGACACTACAGTCAGGTGACACCCTATCTAGGCTGGCCATGGTTAGGGTATTTAGGATGTTGCAGTTTGGAAAAAAAACATTTCCCAGAATGAGCTTCTATTGACAACACCCTTTGGAAAACACACAGCATAATAGGTGAATGAGAGCAGCTAATTGTGCAGAGGTACAAGGTAAACTAGTTATCTTATTGCCTTCTTCTTGGGAAAAAAAAACCAACAAAAGCATAAAAAGAAAACAACTATACATCCATGTTGTTTCAAAACTCTCATTTGAGATACAAAATACATCACACAATTTCATAAAGGTTTATTTGGGATATGTTTATTCCTCAAGGTATTTCTGTAGTGTTATTTTCTAAACTCCTGGATGGCCAAGGGTGGTACCTTGTAAAAGTCAGACACGATATTTGTGATTCTTACTTGCATGCTACACTGCGTGGAAATCCCAGCCTTCAAAAGCATCATCCAAGCCTTCCTGAGGAAAAGCTATATCTCTGTTCTCAGTCCTTCACCTCAGGAGATACACCTCGGCACCAGCAGGAACACTGCAAACGTGGCCACTTGCTGTACCAGAATGTTAGAATTAATCTGGGAAAAGTCAAGTAACCCACAGCATCCTATGAGTCATATGCAGTATGATATCTATCTCTAAAAATTCAGAAACTAAATAGTATACAAGGAGAATGTAAGATTTTTAGATAAGTGTAAAAAGCCTCACCCTTAATACCCTACTATTAGAGCACCATTGAGTTTTGTGTGTCTTTAAAATAAAAAATCATTTGAGCATTTTACAAGGTTTGAAAGTCCATTTAGCTTTGACTTACAGTTATTCTGTTAGGTGTGACTTAGCTTCCTCACTCTACTGAAGCATCTAGGAAAGACAGAATATAAAAGGATCTAATATTACTAATCCTGGATTCTATACCAGATACCTTATCAGCTTAAACAATAGTATTATTCAATACAAACAGAAAGCTCTTGCTTACTATTACATTATATAGTGAACAGTCAGAAATTTCAAACTGCAGAATCGAGTAAGACTCCCACAAAACTCAGTATCATAAAAACACCATGGTTAAATCACCATCATTTTTAAAAATACCTAGTTTAAATCAGCGATTTCAATTCTATTCTTAGCTATATTCTACCAAGGCATTTCCTTCACACCAAATGTGCAGAAATCCCAACGCCATGAACACTGGGACTATTGTACTTTGAAAAACACAACTAAACATTAAATAACCATCTGAGCAGATATTCTTGTTTATCCCACGGTATTTTACTGGTTTAAAGCTGCACAGTGCTAGAAATCTGTTGATTAAGGCCACTCTGAGTGCCCCCATCAAAGGGGGGAATCTTAACACATGCAGAATAACTCATCTGACCTCCTTGTTACAAGAGACGCAAGGGTAATACTGCAAGTGTATTGGAGAATGGAAGCATGGAATTCAGGCTTTCTCTAGCTGATGAGCAGTGCCTTGCAGAAGCTGACAGCTGGTGTGAGCTATAAGAATGAGAAACTGAAATGTCCTAAACAAGACTGCAGATCTTCTGTCAGAACTGGACAACCACAACAGACCCTAAAGACCTTCTTGTGGGACTTCTTTTAGTCCTAATTAAATGTTTTTGGAATACAAACCAAAAACTTTTAGTACTTCTCTGAATCCTTTTTTTATTTTCCCCATCTGCAACAATTTGTTTGTACATTTGTCCTACATTTGGCCAATCATGCAATTTTTGGCTGAGAATGGCTTGGTAGCTGTGACTAAAAAGACAAAAATCTCCACTACTAACCTGTGGTATAGAAAGCACACAGATATTACAGGGTAAAGGGTGATGTATTATCATCTAACCCACTTTAATATAAGCCAACATGCAGCAAAAAGTTCCCACCTTGTGTCAAGAGGAATGTACTCCCACCTTGTTGAACAGCTAGATATATAAAGTTGCTACAGATGGTAGGCAAACATCTGTTATGAAGCCTTACCTACCCATTGTCCCAGCTCAACCATTCTTTTTCTTTCTGTTCACATAGTAGCATTTGTCAGCATGAGAAGATAAAGTGCACAGAAGAAAAAAGCTGCAGAAGCAAATTTAATCTGTTCCTTCATCAGAGGAAAAGGAAATTTTAGGAGTGGAATTATAGGAGGGAAGTTTCCATTGTTAAAGCTTCCATAATGAAAAGTTTCCATATTAAAAGCTGGATATTTATATGCTGACGTTTGGAGGGTTCTGTCAGTTACACAGCACAGGAAGCCTTTTTGATCTCGGCCAATAGCCTGGCTTATGTAAAAATCAGATCTATGTTTTCTCATTATTGGGTAAGCTGAAATATCAAGTCCTGCATCTAGGTGGAGTTGCTTTTCAAAATTAGCATATGTTCCTGAAATGAAACCAATTTATAGCAGCACAAAAAGAACATGTACAGATTACATGTGCAGTTGCGCACTGTGTGGTGTGTAAACCCCATTTCCCAAAAACCGCAAGAGAGAAGCCAATTCCAGAGCTCCCAGCTGGGTCCCCACTCCCTCAGGCAACCTTGTTAGCAGCCTCTCTGCCCACTCAGTCCCACACTGCACACTCCTCAGTTCCTCTCCCTCTGTTAAACACCAGGTATCCTAATGAAACACGGATTGCCCGTCAGCAGGGAATGCGAAGCATCGCTTGTCTTCATTTTATGCTTTAAACACATCATTTGTTTCCTTGCTTTCCTTCCCCTTCCTAGTCATTACCTGCTGTCATGTCATCCTGTCTCCATTCTTCCCTGATGCTTTATGTTTCATTGCTTTTCTTTCACCTTCTCTCCATGCTCTGCTAAGCACCTTGGCTGCAGCCAGCTAGAGAAGATGCTCTCCCTCGTTCTGTAGCTTAACACACATGATGCCAAACCCTGTTCAGTTTCACTGGGTGCATTGGGATTAATAACTATTTGTTGTCTCCATGCCTTTTTTATTCTGTCTCTGATTTAATGGAGGAAAAAATATGTTTTTACTGAAAGAAAAAAATCTACAGCAAATTACATAATTTTGGAGTGTGTCAAATCCACTTTACTCCATTAATTGTAAAATATATTTTCATATCATTTCACATCTGTGCAATATGCTCAGTGCAAATGTGCCTTAAAATCTACATCAGTCTTAGGCTGAAATATCTAGAAAATGAGGGATGAACATGATAGATGTGGGAACTGTTTTGAGAGGACAGGAAGTAAATTTTGCCTGTATACATGGAGAAGCAAAAAAGGAAGAAACAACTTGTTTATCACCTTTTTTCCTTCCACCATGCTTCCAACCACACCTTCTCTCAAAGCAGGACATGCAGCAGGTTCAGTTTCCCTGCAATTGTAGATGATCTCCTGTTTGATGATTCAATGCAGCTGCCAGACTCAGTGGAATTTACATTCCAAAACAGAAGACTTGTAATGTATGTCATACACCCTGTAATCCCTGATGCTTATAAACTTGCCTGGAAAAGCTATATTAACTTCAGCTGTGCCTTTCTGGTGAAGCGTGAAGGGGATTTTAGTCATGGATTGTTTATGTGCCGACAGGGAGTTCCCAGTGACTTAGATGTCCAATCTTGACCTTAATAGTTTTTTGACCTAATTGTATAGGTTCAAGAGGTAAAAAGAATGTAAGCTATATGAGGTTTTTTCAGGTTTGCAGTAAAATGGTGTATATATGAAATACTTGGGTGATTTCAGGTTCTTTCTCCTAAAATTCAGTTAGAGTAAGGAATTAATCTTGACAAAAATCATACAGGTTTGTGTGACTCAGGAATTATTGTGATTGATAGGTCCTTAACTTGATTGAAATTACCTTTTCTCACTGGAGTATGAGTTCAATGCACAGCATATGCAATGTTACCAGTTGGTGGATGAATAAGTTTGTATCATTTTTCCACAGCATGCTGAGAGGACGCAGCATGACAAAGTCTGCTATATGAGGAATTGATAAGGAAAAATCATGCCTATTCAAGCAACCACAAACAATTGCTTCTGCAGTTGCAGTCAGGGGAAGAACCTAGAAAGCATTCATGGAAAGATATATTTCATTCACCTCATATTTTACCACAATGTGAAAGGGACAGCGAAACCAAGTCCAGAAAAAGAACAGCTCAGCTGACTGGGCAGAGGCCTTTAGGAATGTACTGCTTGGGGGTGACTACAATGCTCAGAAGTACAAGATCACAGTGTGACACATGCACATATGCTTGTAGTGTGTGCATTTGCACTAGAATTAGGGGACACAGATGTGCTTTTAAAGCTAACCTCTCAAACTTCCATTATGTGCTCTGCTTTGTATTTCAAAGTCATCTTGGAGCACATGAACAACATTTCTTTCGTGCAAGACGACCTGGAAAATCAGCTCTACCCATTTGTATGTACTATTGAAGCATATATTCTTGGGATATTGGATTCTCATCATCAACTGCTCAACTTTACCGTTTAACTTGCATTTCCATGTAGATGATCTTTTAAGGTAGGACAAAGCCACTGGGCACAAAAAATGGTCTCATATATACTGTACTCAGTGAAGCTTTTTTAGAAGAAAGAAGGCTAGCCTACCTCTTAGAAGACAGCTCGTATTTCCTGATACTCCAGTACAGGTCCACCTGGAAAAGGAAGAATATAAAGCATCAGTCACTTTATTCCTTGGGGTTTTTTTTAATCCAAAATTGCACAAACATGTTTCAGTAGAATAGTTAATTTTGAGGAATTTTTAACTTACTGTTGTGTGTCTTCTTCATTTGTCTTAATTAAATAGCATTTTTCCTGTGCTGGACGACTGCAATTTTTATTAACAGAGGAAGGATATTGGAAAGATTCAAAGATGGACATACAGACACCTGGACTAAGTTCTGAATGACAGGGATATTCACAAACAAGTCCTTCTTAAAAGCAGTGAGGATTAAAATTTGCTTGCACTGCACTGTTGTTTTTTTTCCTTCTTTCTGTATTTGTTTAAGGAAACTGGTTGCAAATGTTATCCAAGTGACTCAGACTCATTCAAATAAACATTTGCAAATACTCCCTGCTCTCACTTGTTCTACACATTTTATTAGTGAAATCATTCAGATTATTCTTACTACTTGCCTGAGCACAGAAAAAACCCTAAGCATTTCTGAGGTACATTTTTGATGGTTTTGTACATTCCATGCAGTAAAACGGGTATATGAGTTTACATACTCATATTTGCAATGAAACCTCTTATGTGTACCTCCTCGAGGGGGAGTATGGCTTTGTATTTCTTATTTTTGTAAAGAAATCTTCTAGATTGTTTGGGTAAAAGTAATTAGACTCAGAGGAATGTTCAAATACATGTTATGGTGGTAAACACACCCTGTAGACCCTCCAAAGCACAGAGCAAGCACTTCCAATAAAATGATCCTCATGAAGAGGGACTATAACTAACTCCATAAGTATCCTGCCAGTAAAAAATTAAAACTCTAAGTTTGAATGAGAAGTTCTGTTGAAGTCACAGAAATCAAAAGAGTACAATTATTTGCCCTCCTGAGTTTCATTTTGTTGCATCTCCTTATGTATATATGTCTGTTTGCCAAAATCCTTTCAGAAACAAGCAATAGTGGGAACATTTTAGCAGCAATTGTGTTCATCTAACTGCTTTCCCCTACTTTTCCTGGTGTTATGCATTACTACTGTGTAAATTATAGAATTTACAGAAAATTTATTTAAATTATAAAGACCCTGACTATTGCGTTTAAATGGAGTAGCTTTACACTGCAGTTTCATAACCAGTTTAATATGACATAAGCCAGCTCAATCATCAAAGACTCATCCCACCACCCCCTCATTCCTGGGTGATTATTTCCCCACCCATAACTGCAGGCACATGAAGTCATATGGCCTTGCAATGAACTACCCCAGGGAAGTCATCTGAGATAATTAACCTGGGGAAAAAAAAGCCAACAGCAAAAAAAAAAAGAAAAAAGAAACTCAACTATATTCAAACCTCCTTCTTCCAGCTGGTTTTTTTTTTTTTGGTTTTTTTTTTTTTTTTTTTTTTCAAAGAGCCTTCTTCAACTGCCTGGTCAAGGTTTTTTGTTTTTACAGAACAAGGGACAATATTTGGGTCAAGAAAACATTGCCAAGGATTTCAGTTAGTAGTGCCACTTTATGCAGACCTAAACTAACATGAAATGATATCATCATCTTTCAATCAACTCTGTGCACTCCAAAGAGCTATTATCTAAAATTAACACAATGCTACTTAAAGCAAAATGAAAATAACCTGCTTAAAGAAAACCCATGAAACATGAAGTAAAAAAGCATATCACGTAGACTGCATGTCATGAAAAAACATTAAAGTGCAATGCCAGTGTATCTATGGGTTAAGAAAAGAAGCAAGAAGTCTGTAAATTTTTCATATATTAAAAAAACCAACAAAATTAACTGTGTTATTTCACAACCCAGCTTCTGTTTCCTGCATAAGTAAGAAAATAAGTATCTTACATCATTGGAATTCACCTTAGCATTTGATATTTTTTCATGAAATAAAGGTGAATTTCACAGTGGGTTAAAGTTCATAAAGTGAGATACTGACAAATGCAGGTACCTACATGCAGAGTTCTGAGGACTTTTGCTTGGAGGCACTGTAATTCTGTATGTGTTCAGTTTGTTTCTTCAAACTGGCCAAACTTTGCATCTTGCACATCCCACTGGCACTCTCTGAGTAGTGTGAGCAGCTGATCTGTACCAAAGCCAGGTCAAGATCCGCAAGCTAAACATTCTTGAACACACTTGCACTGATAGCATTGGTATTCCTATATTCAGCTACTGTTTTCTTTTATGGGGGAGGAGATGACATTAGCTCTTGTATTCCTCAGGCTGTTGAATAGCTCATCCTCACAGGAGAGGGAAATACCCTGAACTAGCAGAATGATATACCACTTCATCCTAGGCTGTTCTGTGCAACATATCTAACATATCTTTCACTTCTCAGTTTGAATCCCTGCTGCTGAACTGAGAGAAATGTACGGGTCCTGAAATTTCTGAGCTACAGAGAAGTGGTGAGAATGTGTGAGTAGCCAAATGTTTAAGGTATTAGCCTAGGCAGAGAGAATCCCTGTTTTCCTGTCTACACTCCAAAATTACCTTCTGGTTTTGCTTTCCTTAGACACTTTATCTGTTACTGGGTAAAATAGAGATGCGGTGCTTAAAATCAAATGTTTCCTGCAGGTTAACATGTGTACTGTAAAATCAAACTGTATCTCAGCCTGCATCACCTACTGCCCTCCATCATTTGTTCTTCTGTTCCATACTCCCTGCTAGATAGTTCCAGTGTCCTTTGGCATGGTGAGTTAGATGGGACAGTTTTGAGACAAGCAATTTCCTTTGTTCACTGTGGGAATTTATGACATTTGTTGGTGTGTTTCGTTAAATTTTGAGGGATCTGATCACTAAAAATTCAGCACTGAAGCAATCTGTCTATCCAGAAAGGTCTGCCCTTTTTCTTTCTGGTTTCTGTAAATTATTTATACTGTACATAGGGGTCCTAAAATGCAGGGCCATAGTAATTAAAAATAATGTTTATTAAATAATTAATAATAATAATAATAATAGTTGCTATTGATACAGTTATAGAAATAGAAGTGGCAAATAACTCACAATTTAAAAGGCAATTTTTATAGAGTAAAGTTATGAGGGAAGAGGAAACAAGTTTTATTTAAGAACTTCTGCCTTTCAAGCAGATAACTTCTTCAACAGATAATGTTTTTTTGATCATGTCAAGTATAAAATCAACTTATTTTACGTCAAGTTCATTCTTTCAAAATTTCTAACATATATTTTTTTTTGTTTGAGACACATTTGCTCTCTCAATATTTATTATTAGCAAGACTGTGAAATTTACTTTTCACAGACATACATTCAGGTTGAAAATTTATTGGAGGTAGAGATGCTAACATCTCAATGCCAAAGCTCTATGCTATCCCAATTTTCCAGGGATTTTGTCAGTAATTAGTACTCTTCTGTGTCAATAAATCATTTATATTTTCATTTTCAAACATAATTTCAGCTCAGAGAGAAACTGTAATAAATACTTATTATGCACATGATATATTACTAATGAAGAAGATGATAAATTGCTAATGGAAAAAAAAAAAGTATTGTGAAAGCCTTGCTGAAACATAGGTAATAAATTACAACTAGAATACTTAGAACACAATTTTCAGGTGATCAACCATTCTTATTAGATTTCATATGCTCTTCATACACACAGTGCTCATCCAGTAAAATTCTACAAGTTTCTTCCTGCTCCACTGGATCCAGCATGACTTTGGACACTACCTGTAGGAGCCACGTGAAGCTGGGAATTAGTCAAGGAAGAAAGACATCCATCGTGATTTTATGCATCAGCAGGTTGTCCCACTGTCCCACATGATATCAGTTCTTAAATAAAAGAATACCCATCCTTGGGTAATTTCTACTTAGAAAAATTGGTCCTACAAGAAAATGGGAGGAATGAAAATTCTGTCTGGAGGTCAGCATGTTTGTCAGGAAGCTGCTTGGCAGAGGAAGCCAAGACCCAAGCGTGACAGCATTGCCACAGGGCAGGGACCTCACCAGCATGGGATCTGCTCCTGTGGCCCCTGAGCAGGAAGGGCAGAGCAGGGTCACAGCTGCAGGATGGGCTGGCAGGGACACGGGGATGGGCGTGGGCTGAGGCTACGCTGGGCTGGTGGACAGGGTCAGGGATGAAGAGGCTGGAGGCTCAGGGATACCTGCCACCCAGCTCAGGCAAGACCAAGGGCAAGAGCTGCAGCTTCAAAGCAGGTCAGAGTGAAGAGAGGGAAGACCTCACCTCTCAGTCACTTGCACACAGCTCTGCTGCATGGCTGCATGGCTGCAGGGCTGCACGGTTGGATGAGGGAAGATTTGCACACAGGAAGGCTTTGAAATGTTATGCTGCTCCTTCTTGGGGTTTTAATCACACGGTCATCAGCTATACAATAACATTTCCAGAGTGAAAGACCAGATACCAAAGCAATTACAAGAGGTCAGACAAGTAGCATATATATAAAATACAAATTCAAATTTCTTGTAATCTCAAAAAAGGGAAATATTTCCAGCAAACATCTGTCAAAGAAAGAGTTTGACATTCAATTCAATAATCTTGGATATAAATAACACAAAATGGGGAAAGACTCACATTTTAACGCAAAATCCTTAATCCAGCAAATTTAAAATTAAGGATTTTAACATTGCCAGATGTTAGACAAGGTCAAAACTTGGAGTACAAGCTCTGCATTCCCAGAAAGCTCAAGAAGATTTCCTTAATAGCAAATCAAGTATATTCAATGCAAATCTACTCTTTTGAGTGTATGTAAATTCTACCAGACATTGAAAAGTAGATGTCAAAATTTCTTAATTAAAGAGGATATTTTAGCATCATTATATACTTATTTTGTACACTGGGAATGTCTACAACAGGATGCCAATTACTTCCTTCCAAATAACTTACTTCAATGCTTTGATGAGATTTAATTTTAAGGTCCTTCACATTCAATCTCTAAATATTTCTATATTTTAGCGTTATCTCTCAAAGTGTTTTTTTAATACAAAAACAGACCTTTTGGTCCTGCCCCCCAAGTCACTTGAATTGTTGAATCAAGATACAGGACATTTTCTATTTGGAGAAAAATAAAAATATTTACATTAGGAAGTACATTACGTTACCTCTTTTTCTGTTTAGTATTACATTGATTATTTTTTTAATAATAAAAAATGTCACTTGTGTATTATTCTATATTGTTTTTAAACAAAACCAAATAATTATTTTCTTCCAATCCAGTATCACAAACCACCTAGTAGTTTTCCTTCTATTAATATCTGAGACATATTCTCATAGAATTATAAGAATTAAAATGCTCATATTTCACTCTATTATCTTTCAGATATAGTATTCACAGCTTATTAACTAGGGATTCATTAAACCATATGGTGAGTAGTAGTTTCACATCAGGTACAACTCAGTCAAATAATTAAACAGTTGCTGTGTTTTAAATGCACTTTTCAGTCCCAATGAGACAGGTGAAGATAATGCTTACTTAAACATTATTCTATTTAAGTGCACTTAAAATAGATTCGTATCCTGATTTGTAGTAGCAACTCAAACCCAAATAGATGTGTGCCCAATGTCATTATCTTTTAATCAAACACAACATTGTGCCAAATAATGAAGTGGGGCTCAGATCTGTCATTAAAGAAGAGCTCCTTTTCTTTTTCAAAATAATAATAGGGGGGTTATCAGCTGCAATTTACACTTTAATAGTTTCTGACAAAACTCTTGTGCTCACATAAAAGCTTAGGAAAAGCATCTTGAAATTTCCATCCAAACTGAGTTTGCCTCTTCAAATTTTTTTTATTGATGCAAAATGTCTAGCTGTGTTAAGTACAGGTTGTCAAATTTTGTCTTACTCCTACACCAGTCTTAAAATGATAAACAATTTGCACTATATCCAACATGTATTGCTGAAAATTCTGGTGTTCTTAGCTCTGAAGTGCTTTAAAATTAAATTATAACAAAAAAGTACACCTTCCTTTCCATTATCTGCTTCTATAATACATCAAAAAGATTTGATGTTTTTATTCCTATTTTCAGATGTTTGCTGATTCGCACAAATAAAACCCCAGATAATTTCACAATTTAAAATACTCTTTACAATTTTAAGAGGAGTTTAACTGTTTGGGAAATTCTCCCCCATAGAGATGTCAAAGAATTATTTACATTGCAATTGAAAGTATAATCTTTTCACTTTTTGAGATTTATATACAAGAGATTTTAGATCCAATATAGCAATATGTGTTTGTCTATACTTATGAAAGGAAGATCAGTGCCTTAGCCCTATTGTAGTTTATTTTTAAACACAGGACCAAACTGAGTAGAACTAAACGTTTTAAATGAAAATATAGTAAAAAAAACATGAGCTTTAAAAGTTGCAGAAAAGTATCATCCTCACATCCAGAAGTTTTTACCTTACTCTTATTAGTACTATTAGCATTCATTTACTAATACTCTTAGTATTAGCAGTTGTTCTACTGAAATTAAAAAAAACAAAAGAAAGGAAAACTAAGTCAAAGTTACTTAGTTGTTCTGTATAACCAAAATAACACAAATGTAAATTATTTAATACTTCCACCACTTGGCCTTGAATAGAGATTCCAAAAAAATTTCAAATTTGCTTGTTCTCCAGATATGGATCCTCTCTATTCAGAATACCTGTGTGTGCTAATCCTTTAGTCATGGCAGCAGTAGGCCCCTGGAGCTGGGGGCATCTCTGCATGACTGAGATTCTATTGCACTGACTGAAAGACTGCAGACTGCTGCTGTGAGGAAATTTTTTACACAAATAACATTTTTATACTTAATTTTACTTATGCAGATGGAAATATATACATTTTGATAGGTATATTTGTAATTATAAAAATTATTTCATCTTTAGAGGCAGTACCTGGCATGCGTCTTTTGCAAATATTTTCCTCTGTCAGCTTTCTAGAGCTCTATCAGCCAAGATTCAGAAGACAAAGATGACATTTACAAGCAACTCAAGTAATTTAAATCTTTACAAATGAAATCTTCTTGTAGATAGCCACTTGCTAAAAAGCAGCACACAGGCCAAGCTTTGAAAGAAAACAACTGAGAAGAATGAATTTAGGACAACAGAGGTTGAACCAGAAACTTCTACTGAGTAAACTATTCCTTTTCTACATAATCTCTGTAAAGACTGATGTTTAGGAGCCTTCTCCCTCATTAATATATTCATTTTCCTCTAAAATAAATGAGGAATGTGACGCTATCTGGATGGCAAGTGTGTTAGTGGTCCAGGAAAGGAGCCAGGAAATGTTAGTTAGTAGTTTGCCTTCAGCTTTCTAGAGACACCCAAGAAAAAAACATTTAGCACAGGAGTAGGTGGAAAAACTTTATACTATGGACCTTATGGACGCCACTCAAAGCAATAGGTGTCCCTCTGGGTATCAGGAGAACAAAGCTAAACCCTTCTTTAAGCAGAAAACCAGCATCAAGTGCCTGGGAAATCTGCATCAAAGTGTAGTTTCCTATCTGATTCTTTGCTTTCTGGAATTGAATATGTCCTTTGCCTCCAGAAATGCCTTTCCCAGACAGACAGAGAAAATTACTGTCTCCTCTCTAATGGGGAACAGAAATACAGCATCCTTCTGTTACAGATGGGAAAAAAAGATTATATCATGGAGAAACATAAGGAAAGTAAATCCTTTGGGATATTGATAGTACACTTAACTCTGTCCTAGATTTTGGGTCTAGCTTGGAACTGTAGTCACATTTGACATTAAAGATGAACATTAAAGTGTAGCTTAAATATAAATGATGAGGGCTATTTATAAACTGTGCAGATATGTGCAAATATGTGATATTCATTCTGAGCACAACAAGGATTAGACCATTTAAAGGAATTTGGCCTGGCTTCCGGACCTTGACTTGACTTAAGAATAATGAGAAGTACACCGGGTTCAATGCAGAACTCACTGGCTCATAAGTTGATACATCTCAACACCTCCAAACTTTAAAAATAAGCAACAAGGCTACTGCAGGGCTTGGATAGCAGCAGATTTAAGCAGTATCCATCACAAAAAGTTCAGAATTGTAGTTCTGGGCATTTAGTGTCTAAATTTTGCCTTGTGTGAAATAACCCTTCTGTATCTTAATTCTGTCTGATCCATGACCTTTAAATAAACTTCATAGCTTGTTTTATAAGAGCATACAAAGTTTCACTGCAAAGTTTTTATAAACCAGGTCTCAATCAATCCTGTTTATCATTCCTTCTGCATTGATACTGTCCTTGGCAAATGGCCTCAGTCAGTGATGCAGAGAAGTGCACTTTAGTACTCAGCTAATGTACAATTGGGACCCTTAATGACTCATGCTATTATAAAATTGACTGAGATCATCTAAAGGAAAGAAACGAGATCATTACAAGAACTCAGTATTCTCCTGTAATGCTTGTGCTCTGAAGACAGAATTCCCTGTTAGGTACTCTGAAATGTCTAATTAAGGCTGTTGTACCAATTTTGATGATATTTGCAATAGAGGAGTCTCTAGCTATTCTAATTGTTCCACCTGTTTGGAAAAGAGATGAAGGGCAAAATAAAAGGTCAGAATGAAATTAACAGATAAGCAAAAATTAGAGATGAAGATGCTACATTTAGCTCAGTCAGAATTACAGAGTATTTCTAGGTCAGGGTTAATAGCAAGTGTCTCAGCTCTCTACCCAGAAACTGCTGTATGATGGATTAAGTTTACTGGTATATTAAAATAGATTGGAACAGCAAGGATTCCTGGTAATATTTATCTCAAAAACCAGTGTTTTCTTATTTCTAATTAATCTAGAGCCAACTTGACATATTGTCATAGTTTTAATGAAATTTGAGGTTTGATATTCAGAAAGAGGAATCAGAAAAACAAGAACAGAACAAATTTTCAAAAAGGAAATGGTGTATAGTGGTGACATTTATTCACACCATGAAGAGTTTCCCTACTTTACACATAACTCCTGATTTCCTAGATATTTAATTTTATTGTTTGTTTTCCAACCAAGTCATAAGCAGCAGTGAATGCTCTTTATCCAAACCCTGCAGCAATGATGGAAAGCCTGCACTAAACATGTCTTATGGAGAAAACACTGATGCATTTCCAGTGTATGATGGCTAGTGAACACACAAAAAGGCACAGGTTGCTCAAATAAGTAAAGCTATCTACTGAACACTATCATCAGCATCTTTTCTCAGGAGAGAAGAAGAAAAAGTTATGAAGAGTTGAAAAGTTGGACAGGTGTAGCCAGTTAGAATATCACAAAACATAATTTAAAAGCCAAATTAATGTGGTAGCAGACTTAAATTTCTATAAACAAGTAACAGAATAGTAATGAGGGTTCAGCTGTTCACATATGCTGTATTTGATCCTTGGGTTGAGAACAGTTTCTGCTTTTAGCCCTGCATTGTATCTTGTACTAAATGTTTATTGGATATTACTCAGTTTCAGAAAGTTACTCAATACAAATAAGCATAAAAGCACAGTATGTACCATACCATGCAGTTCAAAGACAAGGAAGAACATATAAAGGCATGGAAGAAACCTCTCCCATCTAAGGTATTAAAGGAAGAAAGAGCACAGATACTTGTAAAGTATTTGAATAGGATTTCCTTCTACAACTAAAAATATTTTCCTTATAAAAACACTTCTGCAAATGCAGCATGAAGAAATCAACTTATAAAAAGTCAGATATAATGGAAGTATACAATAGATGACATAAAACTGCTGCATGACAAATAAATAAATCTTTGTTATCTTTTGCATTTTGAATATTTTCACATTTTCCTGATCAGTATATTTAATTGCTTTATTTTTATACAATTCATAGTATATATTCCAAAATATTTTATTTTCATACTAAATAAAATTACTACAATGTTTCCCTAATTTAATTTTCTTGTCTGATACAATATACAAAATTTAATTTACCTCTATAGCTAATGCTTGAAAGGAAAATTGTTCATTGAGTTATAACTTTCAACATTTTTTTCTTGCAGGTAATGGAATATATAAAAATAAATCACATTTCACTCAAGCATTTTATAGTATGCTGTCAACAAATGTCCAAAGAAACACAGACCTAAAGCATTAAAAGTGAAACCATTGGCTTGCAGATAAATCATAGAAACTTCTCATTTAAAAAATGATTTGTAAAGGTATAATGAACAGTTAGGGATAAGAACTGAAAATTATCACATATTAGAGTCTTCCTCATCTCTAAAATAAAGTCAACCTTATTTCAGTTGGACATAAATTCCAATCGTCCAATTTATACTTTTAAATCACAGAAAGGGTAACTATAATGGTGCATGAGCAAATATCTTTTTTCTCCTTCCTCACCTAGGGAAAAATGTGAATATATTTCCTTCATTTAAATGAAATCTATGCCTGAACTGAGAATAAAATTAGAAATTTATTCCTGAATACATAAATATGACAGTACTATATCAGTACTATATTTACTTTCTGATGACTATAACTGCCATGCTTGAGTTGGCTTTTAATTCTTTAAAATAGACTTCTTTATGTATCACACTACATTACTGAATACTGTTAATCTTCAATATATTTAATACATTAGGAATAAAGAAATTAATTTCTTGTGGGTTTTGCTGCAAGGAAGTATACTTGACACAGTCATTTCAGTCTGACTTTGCCAGTTATGGAAAAAAAAAACAAACTACAAACAAACCAAGCCACCACAAAACAAACCAGAAATTTCATGGAAATTTAAACCATGTCTCCTGACAAAGAAACTGTCTTATGAAACACAAGTTAGAGCCTTCCACTCTTCCAACGCTTAAGAAGGAGATAATTTAAATTCTATTGTTTTGTGGGTTTTTTTTGTCATTGTATATTTGGGGGCTCTTTTTCTTTAGTTGTCCACATGCTGCCCACCCCTCAGCTCCCCCAGTGAGCAAGAGACTAAAAGACAATGGACTTGGATAGGAGACTTCGAGCTGCCTTTTTTTAATCTCATGCTGCATGATACAACAGCACTCTCAATATAATTTCTTCTGTATTAGAATAATTTTGAACTTCAAGGATTTCTGTCTTCTGCTACGGCTCTAGCTAGAATGAATTTACTCCCTTTTTCAAGAGCAATGCATATTCAGCATATATGGGAGGAAGAGTGTGAGTGAAGGTTGCACACTCTCTCAGCAACGCTAATGATCAAATCTTTTCAGTTTCTGAAATATGCAATCAGGCTTTCTCATAAATCAGGAACATCAGAGAAGTCATGCCACTACTGGGAAAAGGAATTGGAAATATTATTTGAGAATCATGTAGCTACCATTTACTATTAACACTTTTTCAAAAAAAAAAACACCACTTTTTTTTCTTAAGTAAACACTGTATTTTTCTGTCTCTTCTTCAGCCACCCAAAGGTTTGTTCATTTTGACATTTCTGTGGATTAAAAATTTTAAAAAGCAAAGGAAAAACTCACGCAACAAGTGGAAAAGTTTATTGGGAGCAAAGAGGATGTCTTCATTTTTCCTCTAATATCCAAATGAGTATTTCAGGTAAAGTAAGAAATCTATAGATCTCCCCTAACTTCAGATCTTATTCTAAAACCTTGTTTTTGGACCTTGAGGAAAAGAATAGGAAATTTTACAGAAATTGAGTGAATATTTCTCAAACCAGCTCACTTGCAGAGATTTAGTCCTCACTTTTTAAGAAGTATTACCAAAAAAAAAAAAAAAAAAAAAAAGAAAAACCCAA
>JAWWMU010000106.1:96152218-96166085 GCA_035048155.1 Cinnycerthia olivascens | reverse complement strand
TTTACCATTATGCAGCAACTTACTCTAGAAAATCATTAAGGTGCTGATACTTAAATGGAATGCAAAAGTAATAATAGTGAAGTAAATTAATTTAGAATTCTGTTTCAACCAGTTGTGTTTTAGAAAGTTGAAAGGGAGAGGTTATTTTGCTTTGAAGAATCTGTAGAAAAATTTCTGTTTAAGTTACATATTACCTTTGTCTTTTATCTTGCAAGATCATGGTTCAAATATTTCAAGGAACCACAGATTACTAGACCTCAGCTACAGTGCAGCAGAACCATGTTAATACAATTGTTTTGTGAGAGACTTGGGGTGTGGCATAGCCTAAAAAACACCATAAAAATATTGAACATTTCAGCTCATTGCAGCAGACATGGATGCTAGAAATTACATTAACTAGCAGTCTTAATGCCAAGACTTAATGAACACAGGCAAATTAACTTCTGTGATGTTTGGGGGTTGCATGCCACAAGACAGCATTTGCTGAATCATCATTTTTCCAGTTGCTTTTCTGTAGGTTGCACAGAAATTTAGGGCTTGCACCACTAGAAGTTTGCTAACACAAGACCACTGTTAAACAAGAAATTCACAAAAAAAAAAAATCTTGCAAAAAAATAATAAACTACAGTGGTAGAAACATTTGAAAAATCCAAAGAGATCTTAAGCATAAACTATTTGGACTAATTGGGAATTATTCTTATAAATACTACATAAGCAGTGGTCATATTTCAAACAAGGAAAATGAGATTTTTCATTCTGAGAACTACCCTCGTGGCTCATCAGTTACATGGGACACAGTAGTTTGTATCTATCCATGTCAACAAAGAAGGGGAAGGAGAAAAGTCTCCATGATTACACCTTGGCTATTTGAGAATCAGAGCACCATTACAGCATTCTGGAAAAACAAGGAACATTAGTTCTGCTCAGTTAAAATAGTTCTGCCAAAAGAAAGAACACCAACTCTTCCACAGCAACCTTTGTGTTTTTCACAGACACTGTGCCATTGCATTAAAATTATTCCCTTCTAGATCACATCATCTTCTTTCTTTAGATTTCACTCAAAACTATAGAAACAGGAGACAAGGAGGAAAGAAAAGGACTCTGAAGAAAAAAACAGAAACCCACATTGCTTTTTAAATCTGAAAAAAACGTGCTCTGCATACATATTCTAATTAACAAAACATAAATTGCTAATCCTAAGATTATCTATACTAACACCAAGAGTAGCAGATAAGTTTGTTTCTACAGTAATTGCGGAAATTAATAAATGCCTATGGAGGAAGTAGCTTGCAAGACCATGTTTATCATCCGAGTTCAAGATAAAACTAATCAGCAAATGCTTATCTGTATGTTCATCACTGAAGGGGAGCCTTAAATCCTGCGTTAACTGCGGAAAGAGCAAATATAAAATTCTACTGTTTTCCTAAGCAAAAGGTTCAAACACATGTTTTCTGTACTGCACATAAATCTGTTCAATCTCAAATCTGCAAGTTACCTGGAACAAATTTTTATCTTATTTTAATAATAAAATAGGCTATTATTTTCAACTCAGCCAGTCAAAATTAATGAGCAAATCTATGTAAAATACTAGAATATTGAGCATGTTGGACTACTAAGGAAACCAAATCCTTATTAAACTATGTGAGAGGTCACACAGTAGCCTGAATGAAGATTTCCAACTATTTATTGTTATCTGTTTTTTTAATGTATATTTATCACTGCTGTTATATAGGGATGGAAATAATGAGGGATTCAAAAAAAAAAAAAAAGAAAAAAAAGAACCCTGGAAAAAGATAGGGGAAATGAGATTGCAAAAGAACAAGAATGCAAAATACAAAAGGAGACAATGAAAATTAGAGCAATTGGAAAAAGAAGTGAAATAAATCAGAATAAATTGCTAGATATAACAAGCAAGTGATCAGCTGGTTGAAGAAAGGAGTCTATTCAGTCACAAAGAGGGATCAATGCTGTCACTAGTGGTCGGCACACACATCTGGCCACTGCTAGTTAAGGATACCTCTTGCTTTTCTGTCAAGTTAGTAGGAATATAAAATATATAACATTTGGTACTGTCTCCTCTGCTTCTTCAAGATTACAACCACATTGTTCTCATCTAGCTTGGGAAGTGTTTCCAAAAGAAAGCATTTCAGACATTTGAGATTTTCATTTGACCTTCTCTTGCAACAGTCTTTAAATCTATCCAGCTCATAAAGCTATTGGATTCTTGTACAGAAAATTTTAGCAAAAAATTTTACAATTGCTACATGCCAGATGGATTGGTCTAAAATGCCCTTAGTTGTGTTCTCTATACATGAAACAAATTTTTCTTTTAAAATGCAAGTTTGAAAATCCTGTTCCTTTCTATAATGTAGTTCCTGTTTCTCTTGGCTATTTGCATAAATATTCATGCACAAATGAAACAGATTGCTGAGTCTGGACTCAGACTTCAGGGCTTTTATGGTTTGAAATGCACATGCAGAGCTCTAAAGCAGAATTTGTCTACAAATGTATAAACTAGTGAGTCATCTTATCCCTGTGACAGTGACTCCCCACGGTTATGCTCTGCACATCCTTCCCACTCTTACCCAGTTACATCCCTCACAAGATGCATTTTGTCTAACATGTCAAGACTTCAGATTTTTCTTCCATTTTAACTCTCTCCTAGAAAGGAGATGTTAAGAGATATTACAAACTATATTATTTCACTTCTTTAAGAGAGATTTTAGGGCAGCAAGCCACAGTTTCTTCATTGTAAGGATGTGGCCAAATCACCTTTGGTTTCTGGAGGGGCAAGTAAGGGGCAAAATAAATTAGTCAGCTTGTCGTGAAATTCCATTAAAGTGTTTCCCACTCTGCTGCTTCTGCCAAACTTTTGTTCTCTCATACACTGTCACAATATTCTGTCCAAGGAGTTGTATCCACCTAGATCAGTTCATTGCTCCACTCACTGCACTGCATTTTCCAATAGCCTGCCTGGCCATAATTTGAAGGACAGTCTACAAAGGTATGAGGATAGAAACTCCTTAAGCCAGCACTGTCATTAAAGTTGCAGTATAATGAAATTATGGCCTAAGTAACACACTTAAAACTGCACTTCACGTCAAAGGAAGATGGCCAGAGACCGAACGTAATGCTCCATGGCATGTCTACACTCTAATTGAAACATGACAGGGCAAGGCTGCTGCCCAAGGACCAACAGGCACAGACCAACCTCCGTCTATGATCATGAACTTGCTGTCCCCAAAACAGAGTGGCCTTGTCCCAGCTTCAAACAAGCATGCCTGGGCATGAGCAGAGGAAATACCCCACAGGCTTTTGTGACTGCTCACCTCTGCACCTTATGTATTCTTCCTCACCTCGTAATACATTATCACAGCAATGCAATGATGACTTTTTGAAGTGTGTAGAGCGTCCCTTCCCCTGTGCCTTCACATGGCCATTAAAGCTATCCACAGCAGCAGACATCTTGGGTGTCAAAGCTGGGGCTCCTAAAGTCTCTGCTACCACCACTTTTCTGGCTCCTGTTCACTGTGGCCAACTTCCAATTCTTTCTGAAAACCACCATGGGGTGACCCAGATATGTGCAACACAGGCTATCAAAGCTGCAGTTCACCAGAGAGGCTGCTTTGTGCAGTCAAGCTTCTGCTCCTGGGAAGTGGTGTGGGAAAAGCAACTGGCTTGGAGATCAGCAGTGCTAATTCACACCAAGGGTCAACATGGAGGCTTTCCCTCATCCAAGGGAAGAAGTGAAAAAAGAACTACCAGTGCTGTGGAAACTTCCCTTTTTCTTTCCATCAAGGTGCATCATGTACTGACATAACCGTAGGCTTATTAACACTCTTTAAAGATGACTGGCATGGTAAAGTAGCATATCATTATTTTATTACGCATTTACTTCACAACTCTCTCCCAGCCTCCGTTGCAGCTAAATATGAGGAGTAGCCTTACTTGAAGATCACCATATCTTTAGCCTTCATTGCAAACTTCATTGCCTTACGAGCCTTGCTGCACATTTCCAGCCAAGATCACACCTTTTAGATATAACAGTTAAGGATGTCAGAATTAAAAATTCCTCCCACCTCATAACCACCATTTGCAAAACCAAAAAAAGAAGGCTTGCAACTTCTCTTCTTGAGACTCTTTAAATTACAGATAGTCATTCTCCATTAGCTAACACACAATGCTGGAGTTGGATTAATTTTCCATACATGGCTTGAGCCTTTGCAAAGCTAAGTGAGCAACTCAGTGTTATTTTTAGTGTATCTTAGCATTTAGATTTCTGACATCTGAGGCTGAGGCAGCTACAGCCCACAGAAAAAAAACATGCCTCTGAACTATGCTTGAATTCCAGGCGCTCTCTGGAAACTAAAATGCAACACAGATTCACATTAATGCACTGACAGCTTTCCTAAGACAGACCACTTAAAATATAACAACACATATGCAATATGTAAATCAGAAATATACTGTGTTCTAGATTCATATCTTCTTTTAAATCCTTTTCTAGAAATCAAGTATTACTTACCCTCCCTCTGCTAGAAATCCCTCTGTTTTAAATCCTGACAATGTGATACAAGAAGATCCCAGCTCCTCAAAGATCCAAAGAGAACCTCTCATATTCTGGTATTTCTATCTGTCAAAGGAACTGAGAACAATACTTCTATTTATCTTTTAGAAAATGCTACCTCTTCTCTTTCAATCCACTCCAAAACACTTTCAATCTTCTTACCTCACATTAGTACCAGATAAATTCTAAGAAGTAAACACGACAATATATTGAACACTCTCTTGCAACCTACAGGATTTTTAGATGGAATTGACATATTTGGAGATTTCATAAATGAGCCATGAAGACTAAAAATATGTAATCTTCCTGCATTTGTTTTTAAAAAAGGTGTTTTTAAAAGATAGGAAAGCATAGGGGAAGATATGTAACACGACAATGACGTCTCAAGGTTTAGCTCAATTTTCAAGTGTTTATTTGCATAAAGCACAATTTTGCATGAAGGCACAGCATAATTTATAATTATTTTGTCCACCGGGAGCCAGACACAGCTTTTACATGTTAAATCTGCTGAAGGCAATTTATCCCCTCCTCCATCTTAGAAGCAACTAATGCATTGTCAAGAGCTTGTCTGGGCCAACAAGTATTTCTCCCATCTTCTGCAAGAAATACCTTTAAATTTAATTTTCATAGTGATGCTTTCTTCCACTTTATGTAAAGATGATGTCTTTTTTTCACAGTGGAATTTAATTCCAAAAAAATTTATATTCCTATACAGACCATCTACACCCTTTGAGATGCAGTCTATCATAGGAGCACCCTATTGCTGAATTATCTCCTGTGCTACCAAATATTCTGTTCAGGGACAGGAAAGTTATTCTGATACTTGAAGATTTAACTGTTTGTTGACAAAATAATCTCCAAAAATGTCTTACAAAACCACTGATATTTTGATAATGGCATCTGCATGGAGCTTTTATTTTGACTTTAGTCTGCTTTCAGAAAATGTTATCAAATAGATTATAATATAGACCTGAGGACAACAGGATATGTTTAGTGAATTGCCTGATCCTGCAAGAAGCACTAAGGAGAAGCAGCTCAATAAGCAAAGTTAAGATCAAAAAAAGACAAATTTTACAAAAGCAAAGAGGAAATAGACAAAATTACCCAGTAGCCATCCATATCACCAGTCTGTGTTTCAATTTTTTAAGTACAGTACGTTGTCACGATACTCAAATGCTTTTATAAAAGCATGCTAAGAAAAAAAAGACTAACAGAAAAGTTACAGACAGTTCCAAGTCAAAATGACTCAATGACAAAAGAGAATTACTTTAGGAGGGGATTAAAAACTTGGGTACTGAAGTCATAAAGTCTTTTTGTTTTTTTTTTAGCGTTGTGACAAAGTTTTAACAGTCTATGAACAGCATATTGTCTCTTTTAGATTGAGTCAACATGTACTATTCAAGTAAAGAGAATAAAATTGCAGCCACTATTGCAATATATTTTTTTTTTTAATTTAGAAAAACCCAAGGCACTTCTTTAGGATGAAAATACATATCTTACATTATTGATTAGATCTTTAATTCCTGAAAGCATGAAAACTACAATTGCCAAGTTAGCACAAATTTAAATATGCTACAAATTGTCTTCCTTTAAAGTTGTGGTGTAGTAACCTAAGACAAAAGAGAGTTGGGGTTTGGGTCTTGTTTTGAACAAATGATGACCATTAAAGTATCTTATTATAAGTAACTTGGGGTGTACTTCTCTGTGGAGAAACAGCAAAAACTACCACAAATTACCTTGAATTGGTAGCAATGCTACTCGTTGTATGACAGGCAAATTTAACAGACAAAGGCTTTCTGTACAGTAAGTACAGAATAGATTTCTTTTGGAAAGACTTACATGCATACCAGTGGGAATTTATGTTAAAGAGAGCTCATAGCACAAGACACTGGTATGAAAACATATGGACCTCCTCGATTCCTTTCTCCCATTCCCATTGCTTTTGTCTATGCATTTTCATCCCCTCCATGTGTCAGCCACAGAGCTTAGCAAAGCTTCCATCTCTTAATTCAAGACAGCCTAAAACCACCCACCATTTTGGGTGGCACAGTCATCAACCCAGACGAAGACTACACCAATCTCACAACCGAGCTACAAAGCAATTCTGTTCCTCTTACCAGTAATCACTTTAGATGTTTCCTTGCTTCTCTTTAAAGGTTTTATTGTTGAAAGCCACAATTCTCCATTCAAAAATGCTTTGTGTAAAATACTTGTAGTCTATGTATCCTTGCTATCCCTTTCATTTTTCTACTCCTCAGTGTATAAGCAGAAGGAAATTTGCAAACAACAGGAGAGTTCACATCAGCTGCTAAATGGTGCTTTATGTCAGTAAACTGTATACAGGATAGTCGCAGTAATCCCTTAAAATGGCTATAATTTCAGAAATCAGAGAATTGTTTCAGGAACATATACACTGCCTAGGCAGCTTAGGGAAACCTCCCAGGAGCCAAAGCAAGCATCCAGTACAATACTGTCAAAATTGTCTTTGTTGGTTCCAGCAATGTCAGATGCCACAGCTCTGTGTGATTTAATCTGCTAGAGATGTGCTCAGTGATGAGAACAAAACTGCAGAAAGTGGCTTTGCTCCCCGAGAAGATCTGAGAGTAGCAGTCTGTCACAGGATAATACAGCCTGAAACATCTGTAGTCTCAGGAGATTTCAACAGCTTAAGGGAAATACGTTCTGGTTTTGCACCCTTTCCACTTACTTGAGCTTTTGGCTGACAACAGAACAATTCTCCACCCTCCCACTCCTCCAAATACAATTGCTTGTGCAAACATGCTGACAAAAGAGGAACAGGGCAAATTAGTTCTGGACCAAAACAGAGCAAGCTGAACCTTTTACTTAAGTACTTTATGAGAATTAAGCACTTCTGTGCTATCTTGATCACATTATATGTGTGAGTGCCATCCTCCCATCCTTTAAGCAGTGAGCACCACAGTGTGGACAAGAGCTGTTAGAACAGCCCAGGTGAACAATGAAGCAGCATGAGACTGTGCATCTCCAAGTGCCAAGACTACTCAAGGGCTTCCAGAAGGAAATGTAAGTTAGGACAGGCTGACTCAGGTTCCCTTTGCTACAGAAACTCCTGTAGGTTTAGTATTTGAAAATCTCTTATTCAGAAATTCATTTGTGTTACACTGCTAGAATGCTCACTAAATCACAGACAAGCAAA
This sequence comes from Cinnycerthia olivascens, assembly GCA_035048155.1. Taxonomy (NCBI): domain Eukaryota; kingdom Metazoa; phylum Chordata; class Aves; order Passeriformes; family Certhiidae; genus Cinnycerthia; species Cinnycerthia olivascens. The sequence continues at coordinate 96,158,343 of JAWWMU010000106.1, read as the reverse complement.
TATAAACTCCAATCTCCAGAGACTATTTTCAAAATCCTGCAGAATACCAGCTGCATTTCTGCACTGCGTGACTGGAGGCCTGAAGTACACTTACAGCAAACATCCCAGGAAACAGCCTCCTACACAACATGTAACATCTAAGTTTGACACTGTAAATTAATCCAAAGGAAACAAGCTCTTTTAAATCCTTTTTATTACAGAAAAACAAAAGGCTTACACTTGACTTAAAAAAAGCAGCGTTATTTTATGAATCCAAAGTTATTACAGTGAAGTTGTTATAAGAAACCTCTAGAGACTAAAGAAATAAAATGCCCCTCCTCAGACAGCGTTCTAGGTAACTTGAGTGACCACAGCAAACCTTAATTTCACATCACTTCTGACACTCAGTATATGACCTGTCCCACTTTCTTCTCCCCACGACTTGTTCAGTGTAGCTGAGGCAAGGATTTGATGGAAACAGCAGTACATTTCAAGTCTAATTTTCAACAGTTCAGTACACATCTGATGGATATTAGAGTTCAGAAATGACCAACATAGAGGCTTTCCTCCCAACTCCAGCTATTAAGTGCTACAGTTTGAACAGATCCCAGTGTGATCTGTTTCTTCCACAGTATTTATCATTATTCAGATACATATCTCAGAATATTTACCAGAAAGTCAACTGGCTACTACTGATTATAAACACAAACAAAAATAACCATGAAAAAAGAAAGCTCCATGTTGAAACAGTTCTTAGCAGTGCAGCAGAACTCAGTTATTATTTTTCTTTTCATTACACTCCAGAGATGGAACAGCATTGTTCCAGTGACCATTTCAGGCTTTTTTATTAATTCAAAAGCTGCAGGTTTCCAGCCTGAGCCAACATTTAACACGTAACTGATCTGTACTGAAATCTTAAGAAAAGAGACAAAGAAAACATATTACTGCCTTAATAGTTCTACATTTTGACTATCAGCACTGAGTTGTGCAGAAGTCCAAAGAAATTTACAGGTTTTTCATTAAGTGATTTTTAAATTTTTTTTCAATAAACAACTCAGGAGCTCAATATGATTTCAATGGTATTCTAATACCTTTCTAAACACATTTTTAAGCACCTATTCCTCGTGTATATGCTAAACCTACACCTCTAAAAGGTTCTACCAAAAAAATAAAACATAAAAAAAAAAAAAATCAAGAAAACTCAAGTCACTATGTACAACTTGCTATAATGACAAAAATGAAAAAAAGGCAATTCATAGAAAGAAAATAGAGAAAACAAAAAAGGGAAAAAAATGTATCAGATACCTGTTACTCAGTGTTCTATGATCTCATTTATAATCTCTTCTCCCAAAAGGAAGAGGTTTGTATTCATAGTCACATACGGAATTTTACATGTTGTTTATACTGTTTGAAAACCAAAATCTTTCTAGTCAGAGATCTACTTAAGGTACTCGGCATAGCAACCTGAAGCCAGCTGTTACCAAGCTATTTAAACAGAAGAAACAAGTTTCTTTCCCACAGGGAAAAAGGATGCAATACATTTTCCCTGATTATGATTCTACAGCATCATCAAATTTACTCAAACACAGAACCTGTCTTTACTTACTCATGGTTACTATTTAAAAATCCTTAATTTAGTGCTATAGAATAGCAATTTCTTACATGATCAAGCTGCCTTATAAGGAGGACACAATATTTTGTATTATACAGCAATATAGCCTTAAAAAAAGAAAAAAAAAATAGAGAAAAAAAAAGGGAAAACCCCAGCATGAGTAATTTGAGGAGGAGAAATATAAGTTTTGGTTTTGTGGTACTTTCCATGACATTGATACCAGAGGCTGCTTTATAGCTCACGGTTGGAGAGTTTTAGCCCTGGACACAAATTAGTCCTTCTCGTAGCCACAGATTTGTATTAAATGTGGCTTTTAGGATGAAACAGATAACAAAAATGCTTTATACTGATCAACCTCTATCAGTGTAAATATTTAGCTCCATTAACTCCCTCCTTCAGAGCAGGCAACATTCTCAAACAAAACTACCTATCTCAAAGATACATAACAATCTCAAGTAAACACTGTAAAATAAATATACACCATTCACAAAGCTTGTCATTAGAGAGTTATACAAATAGTCAGAAGGTGTCCATACTGATGTCTTCCTATATCAAGCTGTGCTGCAGATTCAGAAAACTTACAGACCTTTTGCACTCAAAGTGTGCAAGCACTCACAGAAAGTAATTAACAGGCAATCATGTTCTAAAAGGTTTATAACATAATTTTCCAATGTTTTTAGCTGCTGAAGTGCTAATAAACACTTAACTTAGCATATAAATTCCATGTCCTGCATCTAGTAAACATTCTTGACTGCTAATAATTATATTATTACATGGTAGAACAGTTCTCCAATTCCCAAAAATTTACATTTATTTTGATGAAACAGAAAAACTTGTTGTTTTGGTTTTGTTTTTCTTTTCCCATAATAATGTGCAACAGGTAGAACATGTGACTTCGTAGAAAACTTGTAAGTTGTCTTCAGCTATCAGGCTATACAACACTTCACGGCTCTCTTAACCTTTCCTTGTTTTCAGCTTTAATTTTATATGAATGAGTGCATAGCTGGATATTAGTAGCAGCTCATCACATATAGTAAGATCTATTCTGGAAATGAACAATTCAAAACTCTTACAAAAATGGTGCAGAACTGTACCTGAAAATTTCTTCAGTTTAAATTGCTCTTTGTTAATCTACTAAGGACAATTAAGAGAACATCCATTTTTTTTCCTGTCAATTTCTGAGAAAATGTGAATACATGCAAGTCAAAGCTACCATTATGCAGATAAAACGGTCCTCTTTCATGAAGATAATCAAGAAATGACAATCGCCAATAAATAAGTCTATTTGGAAATTCTAGAGAATTCTCTTGCTAAACAAGTTAGTCTTTTTTCTTTTCCATAATGTCTTTCTGTTTAAGCTCTCCATCTGAAAGTTCTGTGTATTTTCCATTCTTTTCCTCCTCTTGTTCCTCCTCACCGCCTTCATCTGTGAGCTCCCGATCACCACTTTCCTTTTTAGCTCCCTCGTGCTCAAACACCTCTCCCTCAGTATCAGCTGTGCAGATTCCGTAACACATGATGCTGATGACCCCCAAGGGTAACCCAAAGAGAAAGCATCCCAGCAGTGGTGAACTCTTGAACACAGACTGTTGAAATAGAAAGTAAAAACCACTTTCAGTGAATATATAAAATTACTGCATTGCTTCTCTTATCACTCTGTGTATTTATTCAAAAAACATTCAAAATGCAAATCAGTGTTTTTTAGAGGGATCATGGAATCAGCTAGATTGGAAAAGACCTTTCAGATCATCAAGTTCAACCTCTGACATAACACCACCAACAAGGGCACAGCACTAAGTGCCACATCCAGTCTTTTATTAAACACGCTCAGGGATGGTGAACCCCATCACCTACCTCCCTATGCAGCCCAATCCAATGCCCAATCACCCTTTCTGTCAACAACCTCTTCCTAAAGTCCAATCTAAACCTTCCCTGGCACAGCTTAAGACTGTGTCCTCTTGTCCTAATGGATGTGTTATTTTAGTTTTTCTGCTTGTTTGGTTTGGGTTTTATTATTGTTGTTGTTTTGTTGTTTCTTTTTAATAAGGTTCGTTTGTCTGCTTTCTTCTGCAAAAACGGCAAGAAGACCTCAACTTCAACAATTTCTCAATAAGTTCATAAAAAAAGACACAGAAGTTTAAAAATTACAATATTGCACTGGTATAAGTAATGTTTGCATGCCAACTGCATATCTTAGGCATTCACTGAAGCTTTAGAAACAATTGTACTATGAGTGTTAAAAAACAGTTTGAAGAAGAAGTTTCATGTCTCACTTGTGTCTTGTTCTCAAAAATTAGTCTGCAGAAAAATTCTACAGAGCTTCCTGTTGAGGAGTAGCTTAATGGCACAGAAAGAAGGATTTATGGTTTCAGAAACTGGTGGCTAGATGCTGTACTTTCACACAAGTTTGGAAGACATTCATTTAGTAACAAGTGAGTTTCAACTTAAATTCACAGCACAGATTTATTTGCTTGTGTAGGACAAGGGACAAATGGATTTGTGTATATTTTCCCAACAAAATTTTGTTAAGCATAATTAAATTATGAGAAAGATGATAAAAATGTTTGCTTAAAAACTAGGCAAAGAGTAGCATTTAATCCCCTTATGCTCTAAGTAATTAAACCAAAAATGTAACATTCCTCAGAACAGTGAAGTGGTATCAGTTTCAGGAAAGAATGTCAAAAGGGTCAAGGGGAAGATCTTGAATTCTCTCTGTTCTATACCTTAAAATACATGTCAGGCATAGAGAAGAGCAGTGAAAAATGAAGAAACTAAGATATGTTGAATATTTATCACACATACTATCAAAACTTATAATCAAGAAGTTAGTTTGGCTTAAACCTGTACATATACATATATAATACATACACAATATATATAAAATATGAAACCACTCATATAAAAATATTTTTTAACTCCTCTGAAAGTGTATTTGTATCCTGATTGACAAGGGCACCATCTAAGTCAATGAAAAATAAAACTTACCACTATAGTAGACTTGGCATCATAGATTATTCTCTTGATTCGTTGCAGAAGTCCATCACCACCCTGTGCCTGAAATTTCAAATGGAACCATGTCAAAACTGCTGACACTTTTCAGTTATGATTCCAAAAGTTCATTCTTCAGACCTTGCAATCTTAAGTCCCTTTAGAAGGAAATGAAAAGTAATTATTCTTATATCTCATGATGCCCAGACACTCCAACTTGCCAGTCTTGGACAAAGATTATTCAGTAGTCTCATGAAAAGGTCCCTTACAATTGTTTTAAACAAACCATGTCAACTTGGACAATGGGCTGACACTTTCTCTTACCATAAAGAAACACTAACAAAAACTAGCTAATGTTCTGATGTAACAATGGTAAAACTGCAGAGCTCTTCTGAACTTTCCTGCAGCTGTTGAACATCCACTTATGGATTATGACAGCACAGGTAGAAAAATCTAAGAACCAAGCAAAGAGAAGATATGAAGGTGTAATAAATAAAACCTGTGTCAACCAATGACAGATTATACCTATATTGCCCCCTAACTGAGCAAAAACTATGAGCAAAATAACTACAGATTTGTCTCCTCAACAGCAAAAAAAAGTCCACAAAGATGAGACAGACTCACAAAAAATTACCTATAGAGTCTTACAGAATAACACTAAAGTCCAGGTGAATAATCCAACACTTCCCAAGGAAGAGAAGGGGGAATGCCAGACTTGTCAGAAATTTCTCTGTGGTTCAGAAAGTCTGCATCCTGTTAGTTGTTTAACAGCATAATTTGAGGACTCTCATTCCTCATCAGCTGCACAATTTCTTGGGCAGAGAACGCAGCCAAAGTAGTGTCATTTTATGTCTATAGACACCTTAAATATAGGCAACTTAAATGAAGTCATACCCTGCATTTTTGTACTGTACAGAGATGTGAATTTAGACTGACCTTTAATCACTCTAGCTGAAATACTGCAAACAAAAGATAGAAAGACCTATGTGACACTATGGTAACAAACACGAGGCATCACAAATTATTCTTCTCCAAGTAAAAAAATAACAGACAGAAACCAATTACCTTTGTTGTTTCAACCAGAAAGATACATACAAATAGATTCTAATAGATGTTGATAACTCAATGCACTTAAAAACCATTAAAAAAGTGAGAACTCAAGAACAAAGAACCAAGTTAGCAATACCCCTCACACTGCAACTGAAAGCATGGCCAGTAAAGTCCTGAACAGCACATAAATCCACCCATATCATGTTCTACATCAACCAGGCAGATTAAACGAACAAAACTACCCTATTTGACAAATATCTTCTGCATTATTTGCCATTACCAGCCAAAGACCTAAAACTGCTGGCATAATGTAAAGTGGGATTCAGCTAACATAGGAAGAACTCAATATAAAGTCAGTTGGGGCTTAAACCAAAAACAGGCTTCTGCCACGAGGCAGCCAAATTACCAGCTATCAGCTGCCCTTTGCGGCAAAGCCTTCTTTCCCCAGAAGCACAAATGAAAGTTCTGCTCCATGACCTCTTTCCTCATCCACACA
>JAWWMU010000106.1:96131450-96152118 GCA_035048155.1 Cinnycerthia olivascens | reverse complement strand
CCCTTTGCGGCAAAGCCTTCTTTCCCCAGAAGCACAAATGAAAGTTCTGCTCCATGACCTCTTTCCTCATCCACACAACACACCTTCTGTCCAAGTATTTATTCCACTGAGGAATATACTCACAAATTATCCAAGTTATCAATTCCAATTGGCTTATTAATTTTGTTGTTTTAACAAAAGACAACTCTTTTTTAGTTTTAGAGAAGAGAGGAGTAAGTTTGTGTCCATTTCTAACATTCAAAGCAAGTATAACACTGGTTTTGGAATCTGAAGTAGTCATTCCTCCAGCTGTTTGATTTATTAATTTTCCATCCAAAAGAAAGAAAGGGTGCAGTTGAATTATGAACTATAATTCAAAATTTTAAACAAATGCATTTAATACAAACCAGGAGATGAATAAAAATCTCTCCATTTACAACTTCACCAGTAAAGGGAACATCAAAAGAAGTCAGCTAACATTATGCTATAAATAAAAGAAAGCTGGCTTTGTACAACATGCAACAGCATGACTCCAGAATTTACAATCACATATTCAGTGACAGCACCCAAGACAGTGAGACAGGACAGGAATATTAAATACATGCATAACTATCAGAGCAACCAATTTCTTTCCTTACTTTAGCATCTAAGGAAATAAACACTAATCAATATATTCCAAGTCACTATGAAGACTTACTTCAGCTGTACCATCCAGGATATTGTTAATAAACTGAACCATGTCTTCTGTGCTCTCAATGTGCCTATCTGGTAGAAAATACTGCTGATTGGAGGTATTCAATACAACAATAGTAGGGATTGTCAAGTCACTGGAAACATAAAACAGACAGTTTATATGTTTAAAGAACCACCGTATAAAATATTCCAATTCAAATAATCCCTATATAATTTCAAAAGGGAATCCATTAACCTTCACTTCATGTGTGTTTTTCATAGTAATTCTTTAAAAACAAGAAAGCAAGAGAAAAGGGGGAAGATACTCACCCTGGTATGGGCATGGTATGGATGTGAATGGTACGGGCATGTTTGTCATTAATATTTTCATTCACATCTGTGTCAGTGTCACTATTGAAGTTTACAGCATTTTACAAATCCAGAGCAACTGCAAATCAGGTACCTTATGGCTTTCCAGATAGTAAGAGATCACAGATAGCAGCCTTCTATATAAAATGCAGTAAGTATTTCAATTCACAAAGGCAGAAGGGTAACTCAAAAATTTAATCTCACACAACCATTGTCTAACTGATCACCTTTATCAATGAACCTCTGCTGGTCAAATCAAAAGAATAAACCACGTCAAACATAGCTTTTCTACAGCTCTTTTAGATATGGCTAATGGGGAACAGAGTTTTTAAAGAATTATTACTCAGCAGCTAATCTTCATGTGCATGTGCAATACATGATAATTGGAAAGAAAAAAGAAAAAAAAAGTTAGAAATTATCTCTGGACACAAACCAGTTTAATCTGTTCATTGTAGGACTAAACTCAAAATAAGATCAGGTTAAAGAAATTTTAATACTGCAAAAGTACACTGTTTGAAAAGAAAGACTGAAATACATTAAAGAAGTTTAAAATCTCCTGTAGTCTTTATTAATCTTCTACAATTCTGTCAGTAATGAATTCAAGTACTTTCTTCACAGTAGAAGCAATGCAAAGCTTGCTTTTCTAGGTTTTTACCCTTGTCTAATAGTGCCCCATCCAAGTATGTTTGAAATTCATCTAAAATTAATGATGATTTCAGTCTTATCTGTGGCTATCAATTCAGAGTAAATTATTTAATGAAAATACTGGTTATTTACTCAAGATGCCCATATTTCTTTGGAGTCACTGAAATGATCCTAAATTTTCTCTCACATTTTTGGTGGAGTTTTTGGTTTTGATTTTAATTCCAATGCAAGCCTAAAAGTGAATTTCAATCTTTATATATAACAATTTTCTGAACTCCTAGAAAGCTGAATACTTTAAGGTACAGACCCTGTTCCCAGTACTGCAACTGAAAGCATGGTGGCACCTCAAAAAACATAAAGACAATTACAGGGATAATAAAATAATGCCATCCTTTAAATAGAACTTTAGAAAAAATCACCAAATAACACAATTTTGTACAGTGGGGTAACCTGCAATATTTCAAAGTTTTCCCTTGAATTTTTTATTCTTTTTTAACTAGGGACAAAAAAGAAATCTAAGTAGAAGGCACTCAAATTAAGTCAGGTGTTTCTGCAAGTGTCTGGTAACAAGTTATCTATTTCTGCCAAAATATGTCCTCCCAGTCAAAACAGAACAAGTTTTATTAATTAGATGCATTTCTGTTGCATTTAACAGTCTGGTAACTGATGTTCTTGGAGTAGGTTGTAGAGACCTGAAAGCAATCTCCATATACAGATTCTTTATGCTATACAAAAGTTCATAGAAGGACATTTAAACGTGTTACTTTCAAGAGCTTCAGAAAATAGTTCTACATACACCTCTAGGTGACAGTGACACTATACACCTTAGCTTATAAAAAACTGTATTTTTGCTTTCAGTAAAATACTGAAAAGCATTTTAAAGTAAAATTTTGGATAAAATTATGCATTTTAATTAAAATACATAATATTCTGATTTCTTCTAAGAGAGTTACAGCCAAGTTCATAAATGTACTTTTGTTAAGGTCTAATACTATCTCCAGAAATCATACAATATTTTATCTTTTTTAAAGAAAACAGAATTTGCTCCTATGTGCATCTGGCACAGTAAAAAACTGTTTTGTGATTCATTTTTCATTATTCAGATTATTTTCTATTTCCACTTGCTGCCATCTGGTGACAAACTGAAGCAGTTGCGGTATTTTTATTTATTTATTTTTTTTTTAATTCAAATGATTCATGAAGAGCCACTACTTTGAATGCAATTTGCTGTATTCATTTGCAAGTTCCTACTTATGCTTGAAAGGTATACACTGGGTTTAGAAAATAATTAAAAGCCAGTGAGAACTTTCCATGTACTGTAAATAAAAAAATCGGGCATTTTGCAGATTCAGTTAAACAACCCAGCTGAACAGACCTTGCCACTAGATCACTACCATTCCAAGTGGCAGTTCTGCCTTCTTTCTCTTCATTTCCTTCCTCCCAGGCATCTCATCTCCCTCCCTCCCCTACTTCTCTGCACATCCGTGCTGGTACTCAGCAGAGTAGAAGGGAATAACACTGTTGAATCAGCAAAATAACCTCCCTACTCGCCCAGACAAAAAACCAAACACTTTTCTGACAGATAAACAGGATGAAACAGCTCAGCAGACAGACATGAGAGCCTGCACAGGAGAAGCAATTAAGCAAGTGAGGAAGGTCTCACTTTTGGCAATTTTATAAAGCGCTAGCTCAATCGAACAACGTAATTTTAATGGACAGACAGCTGTTTTTAAATCAGGTGTTAATCTGCAGACATTCTACAAAAATACAGACCTTGTGCTTTTGGGTCCACATGAAGCTCCTAGAATCTTTAGGGGCATGAACTCATGCTTAATTAATGTTTTGATCCCCAAGAAATGGATTTGGAAAACTTACTGACTCCTGGTTTTCCTTTCTTTCAAAACTCCAAAGGCTAGAGGAGAAGTAGTTAATTACAAATGCCAAGCAACTCAACTCTCTAATTATGCATTTTTAGAAAAGGGTCATAGTAAGGGCAACTGTCAAGCACCCTGTTAAACCACCTATATATTTCTAAATATACCATGTACATATCAAGTGCAGACAGCATCTTCTATCATCATCATGCTATGCTTCTCTGCAGAAGTGCATTTCTATGCATGTCTTAAAAATACATCAAGAATGAAGGCCTCACAATTTTAACAGTTAGTAATTTAACAAAATAGACCTTAAAGATAAATTTTGTCAATCAGCATTATCAGTAAGCCAAACATCTAACATTAAATTATACATTTATACAGTTTAATTTAACAAATAATTGAAACTATGGTACTGGTCGAATTCTGATGACAATGATTTTTTCTGAAGTCATGAAAGTCAATAATATTTTTAAGACTATTTTCAATGAAATACACTTGGTAAACACAGGAAAAGAAAGAATATTCAAGTAAGAATTTACTTACTCCATTAGTAAACTATTAATGTAATCATTTCCATCCATATGGCCAAACTGGAAATCCCTGTAAGAGAAGCAGTTAAAAATAAAATGATAAAAAAGAAAACTCAATAGTGGCTTTCAGCAAAAGTTCTTCCTTAAATATTTTTCCTATTACTGTAAATGAGAGCATACACTCAGCAATGTAATTCAAAAAAAGTGATCTAGAACATAGCATTATGAAACACAGTCACTTAATGAAATGGGCCCATTAAATATCAGTACAAAAATATAAAAGCAGGCACTGTTATGTTTTTCACTTATGAAAAGAAAGTGACTGCTGTCTTAGAAAGATTAATGCAGAAGTCAAATTAAAACATCTGAGTACCAGGTGTGCCTACCTGTGAAAGTGATCCCGATAATCTCTGGCAACTTCCTGAATAATAGACTTTAATCTGGAAGGAAAAAAGTTGGCATTGATAATCCAGGATAAACTCTTTCTAAATACAAACAATAAACGCTGAGATTTCCCCAGTAAGCAGCAATTCATACCTCATCAGCAACAAAGACTAACAAAAAACACCTTTTTCATCTTGCTTAGTTCCTAAAGGTTGAAAATAGCATACACAGTACTTGAACAGTATTTTTTTAGTCTGTATATGCAACCAGAAAGGGACAAGGGATGGTCTTGTTCCTCTCAGTCTCTTCAGCAAACTCCAACCCCAGCAAAAAACATCCCTTCTTTAAAGTTCCACAGACAACTAATAGGTAAGCATCACTAGCTTAATTTTCAATGTGAGTGGACTGAAGTACAGTCATTTGTTTAAACTCACTGAGTTCATCTCAAAGTCATCCAAAGTCAAGCACTTTTGTCTGTTTACAAGGTGACACAATAGCTTTTAAAAGCTATGAGATCACCATTTGCTCCTGTGAGCTCATTAACGAATCGCAGAAGAGTGATACACGAACTCCCACCATCTCAGTGAGTACATGTGCTTCAACCAAGCCACAAATTAAGTAAAGTCAGTGCACTAAGCCAGAAATTAAACAACATTGACAAGTAAAACCCACTCATTTAACCTATATCTCTCAATATTTAAGAAACTTCCAAACTTCCCTATGTCATATCAATACATTTCTCCCAGAGTGTCACCAATACTCAATTCTGTACCTGGTATGTTCCACTGAAGAGTTTTTATCATCAATGACTGCAATAGCCACAAGTTTTCCTAAAATAAGGAATAAGATCCTTGAAACCATTTAAAAAGAAACACACATTCTCCGATAGGAAATACGTTAACTTAGAAGATCAGGTACTCTCCAGGGGCAGGAATTAGATTTTAAGTATAAACCAGCCTCACAGCCAGAGACTCTCTTCAAACTGACCAAACTGTGGTCTTAAAGCTACTGAAAACAAATTAAGATGAGGCTTAATGCCACACCACTAGTATTGTATGAAAAGCCTATCTATAGAAACAAGTTAAAAGGGAGAAAATGCAGATATTTCCTACTCAAGCTGCATATTTGCATACACCTAAATACAAGGTTATGGACACCTGTATTATATAGCAGCAACTACAAACTGATTCTAAGTGATTAAATCACTATTGTACGGATTTAATAATGACTATTTTTCACACTGTTGTGCACATTATGGAAAAAAAATCTTGGAAAATTTACTGTCAGAGCCCAGAATTCATGACATCAGAAATATAATTTAGTTCCCAGCCCTCTGTTAGAGCTTAAAGGTCAACACCAGAATATACCGATCTTCAAGATTTACTTTGTGAAGTTTGTCTGATAAAAAAAAAAAACAAACCGCCAAATCCAAAGAGTGCTATGGCCAATCAGATGAAAGTATGTTTAAAAGGCTGGCCCAAGTTTCTCCAGATCAAGGACTTGCAGTTAGGAAACCAGATCTGTTAAAAGTACACTCATCAACCAGATTAACCCAAGGCTCCAGAGGGCTGATTTTCCAGTTCTCTCCAGATGCCACAATTCACTCAAAATCCTCCCCCACCAAGCTAACCTCAGTTCCCACCTATCATTATGCCACAAGAAGTATTCTCCTCAAAAACAGAGTCACTCTTGTTCAAGTAATACTGAAGGCTTTTAAGGGCAAGACCTATGATTCATTCCCATACTTCCTTGTGAAACAGCAGTAGCTTTGCCCCACTCCGCTTCTTCCATACATCAATTCTCACTTTTTCCCCATTTCTTTCCACCCTAAGACTCTACCTATCGAATACACTAGGAGACAACTAATAACCTTTTAGACTGAAAGAGATGATGTCAATTAATTCCAGTACTATGTGCGGAATTCAAAGAGCTTTAAAGCTCTTTAAAGTAAATGATGGCTTCTCCAATGTATTCATATTTTTTTTTTTTAATATTGTTTGAGGAATTGTTAGTCAAAAATGTAACAGGAAGAAATATGCTACATTTAAACAATTTGTAACAGCATTTCTGTAAATAATCATTTAAAATGTAGGTGTAACAATATTAGCTTCATAAACATGTAAGAACATAGATGTTTCATATTCTTTAAAACCTGAAGGAACTCAATGTTGATTGAATGTAAGTATTTTGAAATGGAATATAGATGATACATGCTCCTCTCCCTTTCTTGCCACATCTATTTCAAATATATCTAAATCCACTAGATGTAAGGTATCTGGGCAATTCATATTTGATATTTCTAAACCTAGAGTTAAAATTCCCTGCATGTACTCCAAAAGGTAATATGCAGCTTATATAAAATGTAAGATGCTCTTAAATAAAAAGTCCTACTAAATTTTGTGACTACCACAGGATTAGACACACTAACTTTTATGTTGTGAGGAATGCACTAGCGTGGACTGTGCATGAAACCTCCACATCGGTCAGTCCAATATCAACAAAATACTGCCACTATCAGCTCTAACCTGATATTAATTAATTTTTGAAGTTTAAAAACATGTTCTTAGTACCCTTTTGATTCTTCTTACTGTTCAGTACACAATGTCAAAGAGTTTAGGAGCAGCATCATCTCACCTGTATCTCCAAGTTCATACAGTGTAAAGCCATCTACGTGAAGGTAACCTTGAAATCTTTCTCTGTTTATCCAGGATGACAAATCACCATCTTCATATTCTGACATCAAAAAAAAAAAAAAAAAAAGAAAATTTTAAGAGGTGGGCCATCAGATTTACTATTTCAGTACTATTGAGGCAACCACTACTTTTTCTCCTTTTTTCCTTTTATTCTTGTTAGACCAATTATCACACTTTTACAGGCATTTCACACTTTAAAACTTCTAAAGCAATTTTCAATTGTTGAACAAAAAGCCTATTATAGAAAATAATGAAAAGTTGATTTATTTCATTTTCTAAATCAATGATAAACAATACTATATTAGAAGCTAACTGTGATCCAGTGCAGAAAGAAATGGGTTCAAACCCTATTTTTAAAGGGGTGTGTGTACATAACTTGTCAAGTCTCAAAGCAGAGATATAAAAATATAGAAAGCAGTATTTGTGAGAGTCCTTAAATGAAACAGAAAGATCAACAAAAAGCAGATGCATTAAACAGCACTGTGAACGTAAATGAACAAATAATCATGTATGACTGACAATCAGTTATACTGAAGGCTAGTTTAAGATGCTACATGTTTTAAACCTATTAAGAATTAAATTCTGATATACACCATCAATTTGATCTAAATCACAAATAAAAAAGAAAAACATATATACATATATGTTGCATTTTATGTGAATAAATGCACAATAAATAATTTGTCTTAAATCCTATTGTACAGACTGAACTATCAATAATTTCAGGTTAACAATTATCTGCTGTAAGGTAGTAGCAAGCAATTAGAAGCATCTGCATCCATTTCTCCTATCATGGAGAAGGAAAAAACCCAAAACAGAAGGTCAGAGCACTGAAGTGCCTTTTGTTAGAACTTTTTCCTCATAGTGAGTTCTTTAAATTTCTGCCAGTCATAACAATTGCACATAAAACCTTATTCAGTCTCTTAAACTACATCTTCGTTATTTTGTTTGACTTCCAAGAATGTTTCTGGTACATTATGATAATGTAAAATTTTTACAAAGTAAATTAAAAACCTGAAGTATTGCAGCTTTTGCATTTGTTTTAGACAGTGCAAGTTGTAAAAAAAGCAAGTAGGCCACACAGCAAAAGAAGTGTTTTTCTGACAAGCTTTACTAAGAGAGATAAAAAAATTAAATGCAAATCAAGGAGGCTGTAGAGTGAATTTTTATCTGGGGGCCACAAACTGAAGAGGAAGACAAGTACATCCATTCTATGAGATCACAAAGAATACCCAACCTGAAATATTTTGCTGTGGTACTACTTATCCTAAGAAATTAAACCTGCAGAATAATCTGAGTGATATATTTTCAACTGGAAGTGAAAACTTGCATTTAAAATCATCTAAATCAAAAGTAGATGCTTTTGCAAATAAATGGTGTGCTTATCAGCCCAGGCTATGCAACGTAACTGTGAGTGTGTGTACATCCTTCTAACATGCATGGGCCTCATGGTACAGTCCGAGTACAATATATTTTTATATGGATATGCACACATATATACAGATATACATTTTTACAGAAGTGGCAGGTGTACTGGCCTTATGTACTGCATATCAGCACTGTAGAAATAGTGGTGTTAAAAAACTTTACTAGTTTCAGGTGGCCATTCTACAGCCTACACACTGAACAAGCCAGGTAAAGCAGTCTATGGATATGATGAATTTGTACAGTGAGGAGAGAAGTAACTTTTCTAAGTACATTAATGCAGGCAAAACTGTAATATTGGAAGGTACATCTTACAGAAAACACAAAGCAAACATCATCACTTCTACTTCAGTATTGCTAAACTAAATTCCTTGCATTTTGTTGAGGAAGAACTAGTAATTTTTTTCTCTTTTCCTTCATGAAGGAGCTGCTATTTATCCTAAAAATGGGGAATTTCCCAGAATCCCTACATATCCTTCAAAAAATCCCAGCTCCTCCAGTTTCTCCATATATGCTTTAAATATCTTGTCTTAAGGTAATGTCCACTTTTACTTACCATCATAAACAAAGTAAGTTCCATCTTTGAAGACCATAACAGCAGGCAATTCAGGCAATGTCACATACTGAAAGAGTCAGGTTTCAATTAATCCATGGAAGATTGAAAGATTTTTAAACAAAAAAAAAAAAAAATCTGAAAACATGTAAATGTAGTTCATGGGGAAAATCTCTAAAGACACCTAAATATTTTCTGTCTACATGTTCTAAGATAAATTTATCAGCTTCTGTATATAATAAGTAACACAACATAAATGTATTTCTGAGAGGTGGATCTCACAAAGCGTAAAAGAAACATGATTTCTACCGGTATCTGCAGTAACGTGAAGAGTAGTTTATGGATTGGATATGGACTTTAGACAGGAAATTGTAACTTGAGGGTTTTATCAATCATGCTCACTCTCAGTTCCCTAGTTGTGCTGTTGTCAGCATACCTGTCATACTGCTACTTCTACTAAATGGACACTCAATTTTGCAGAATAAAATAGTATCACTAATTCTGGGCTATTTCCTGTGCTTCAGACTTATGGGACTATAAAGAAACAGCTTCAGCACACAGGGCTGCAAACAGATCTAATTTAGACAAATAACAAAAGACTGCATTACCATGGTAAACATGATATTTAAGATGGTCAGCAACATACTAAAAAACAAGCTGCAGAATTTTTTTTTCTTGGAACTCAATTTTATTCAGCTCATGTTTTTAGTGAACTGCCATAGAAAAAATACTACATCTACTTCTTACAGTTTGCTAGCATTCTAAACTAAACTTTTAACAGCAAGCATTTGTGGTTAAGAAAGAACTGCATCATAAGCTTAGTTTTGATCATGTCATTTGAATTGTCTCATTTACTGATATGTTTTGGAAAGGTAAGGACAGCATCATTTCCAAATGACATGCCTTCTATCATTTTGCATTAACTTTCTTGTAAAAGCAGTAATTTATAATATAATAGCTGATATGAATAAGCAAGGTGTCCCACACGATGTTTTGCTCTCTTACTTGCCCAAAACATAATTTAACATTTCTGAAGGACAAATCAATCTGTGTACAGCTTAAAGCTTGCAAAAGATTCCTAAACTTGGAACAATGTTGCCTAAGGTGACAAAACAGAGCCTGACAATGAAGACAGTAATGCAAAGGCTCACCACAACTCACAGCCAAAATTTTCTTAACATTTTTGTTTCTCTCCACAGAATACTGAATACCATCACTACTTCAGCTTAAATGACACTGGTGGGAAATTACCTTCTGCAGAGAAAAAAAAGCTCACTGCTTACATCAGTGTGATCACAGAACCTCAAAGCCTTCCAGTCTTTTTTACTCTTTCCACTGCACAACTGAACAGTACTTTCCTTGCTCAGCTGGAGCTGAAGTGCAAATAGCAATATTTAAGACAGCTTTGATACAAGGCTTCTGGAGAACTAACAGTACACTATTTATAATGAGGCGAGTTCTACTTATGGTGTTGTAAAATGCAGCTGCCTAAAAAAAAAAAAAACCCCAAGAAACTTAACAAAACAACAAATCAAAATATGCTAGTTCTCATCCCTTTAATCACCAGATAAATTCCAAGTCACGTTAGTAGGCATGGGGCAGACTTAGGTCCCATTTGGAGATAACAATAAATGAAAGTCTTTTAATTTTACTAAAACAAGTAAGCAATGGTTAGACTCACTACAGTAATAATATTTTTTTCCACTCTTGTGATGAACTATAATTTCCTTGTCACAGAATCTTCAAAAAAAGCCACTAGAGAATTCTCCATCCAATGGACTGGACTGGCTGACCCCTGGGCAGACGGTATTGATCTGGGCTGTATTGTACAAGGTGATAATAACTTACCTCTTCACTTACTTCTCATTACTGGGGTACCAGCAGTAATTCATGCTAAAATTCCTCTAATTAGCTTTAAAAGCCTTTGGTGAAAGGACTGTTGGGAGCAACAAGAGTTTTGCGTGGCTAAAAATCCAAATATCTGCTTTCTTGAGCAAGTTGTGTGGCCCACATTGAGTTCTGCTCATCCTCTGATTAATGTTATTAATATGACTGAACAAGTAATTTGGCCAAAACAAAGCAATGACTGAATGAAATTTGGGTTGTATTCTTTCCCCATATAGACTCAAACATTCATGTTTCAGTGTAATTACTTAGATATCTACTAAAGCCAAACATACTGTAAGAAGCTATCTCTGTGCCACCAAAACAGCAAACTTAAATAGATGAGGAGAAAAATGCCATTTCTGGGGAAGCAGTAGGAATGGAAACAGCTTACCTCAGGCAGCACATCTTCTGAGGCAGAAAAAAAGTATGTATAAACTATTAGTTCTGAAGCAACCTCAATGTATTTTTCCTGAAAAAATACAAACAATGTTTTTTTAATTTCTGAACTTTTAGTGTGGCTGAAACAAAAGCTTTGTGATATATCTTGTCTTCAAGAAGCATTTAGAAAACATGTTTATGGTGTAAGATTGTAAAAGTACTTTAATAAACGTAAAAACCCCCAAGAATTTGTTACACCCATGCACTTCAGTCCTTTCAAAGATTTTTTAAATCACTCCCTAAATAGCCGAAAGAAGTAAGTTTATTTAATCAAGCTTCAAACCTTTAAAGGAGATTCACCACCAACATACACAAAAAGTACACGATGTCTCTTTTGCACATGCTCAAACATATGCTGGCTAGGAAGTGGCCTGATAAGAGGTCTGGAAAGGGAAAAAAAGGCAAAGAAAAATCTCAGTTTGTGCAACCTGCAAAGCCCAAACAAATAAAAATTCACAAGAAAATGTCATACAGTTTTTTGTGCTGTTTTTAAAAAAATAAATTCCAAAATGCAAATTTATTTAGTTTTTCAAGTTATTATTCTATTTTATACTGAAAGAAATAAAGAAAATTCCCAGCCACCCCACCAAATGATATGTTCCTCAAATAGCACACTTAAATTATGAAATTCAGATCTTACTACAAAATGCTTCTACGATGTAAACATGCATGCCTTTTACTGGTCACAGAATCACAGAATGGGTTAGACTGAAAGGGACCTTAAAGATCATCTGGTCCAACCCTGCCACCATGACCAGGGACATCTTTCACCAGCCCCACCCATACTATCCTTGAACACTTCCAGAGATGGGGCATTCACAGCTTCCTTGGGCAACAGGTTTCAGTGTCTTACCACTCTCACAGCAGAGAATTTATTCCTAATATTTATTCTAAACCTATCCTCTTTCTGTTTAAAACCATTGCCCCTTATCCTGTCAGCACAGACCTTGATAAAAACTCTCTGTCTTTCTTAGAATATGTCTTTATATAGTGGAAGGCCACAATAAGGTCTCCATCATTTGAGAGAGAAAATTCTGAACGTAAGTACAGCAGTCAGGAAATGTGGCCTTAGAAATAAATAATCTTAACTCAGCACTAGTCTCCCATGCAGCCACACATATAGTACATATAGTTTTTAACTTCAGTATCTTTTTCTTTTTAAATGAGTCTTGGCCCACCTCAAAGTCCCACATAAATTTGAAGTCAGTAGAATCAGTCTCTGAGAAGAGTATACTTACCCTGCCACTCTATTAGCAAATTCAATTATATCATCTTTGGTTCTAGGTCCTCTGTAGTTGTATGCCAAGTCACCTTTCAAGCTAGATAAATACAAAGACAAAAAAAGAACAGAAAAACAATAATCTAAACTACATTCATATATGTAAAAATTCTCAACCATCACATTTACTACAGTCACCTTATAGCAAATGATAAGCAGAAGTGTTCAGCAAAATATAAAACTCAATAATGCAACACAATGGAATGATGGAATAAAAGCTTATTTACACAGTATCTGATTTACTGACTTGTTGAAACACTTAAGATTCTTTTACAATTATTTTTTCTAGTGCACAGCAGTCATTCACTTTGTAAGCACACAGATCATTTAGAATACTTGTTCATGACCATATTAAAAAGCCCCTCCAAAATGACAAAACAATCCACAGTCAAACCAAACCAAAAACACTCAACATTTATACTACTCAGAGGTTAGTCCTTGTAAAAGGAAAGCATATAAACTTATTTAATGCTTTTTTATAATTGAACTGCATCAAATAATCTGCAAAACCCTTCAAATTTACATATTAAGCTTCAGTGAAGTGTTGGTCAGCTTCCAGTACTCTGCTGAAAGGAGAGGTAGCATGATAGCATTAGCAAAGTATTCAAGTAAGTTTCTAAAAGGCCTTCTTTGAATCCATATAGATTTAGGAAATTCAGAGGAATTTTCAATGCCTCTATGAATGCCATGGAAGTTTTTCATCCCTAAAGATTATTAAGCTGAACATCTCTCCTTCCTTTTTTGAGAAAACTAACTTGACAAGATTTATTATCACCTATTAGGAATACTGTTTGCTTAAACAATAATCTGCTAAAAACCCCAGTATGTCAGCAGTAAAAAGTACTCAAAACTATTGAGTTTTTATTTGACATGACATTGTACTGGACTACACATTACATGGGTTTGAGACTTCTAAATGGACTATTTTTAATTTTTTGTTATGGAATCACTGACAGAAATCCAATAGGAAGAATCAACTTACAGCTTAATGGTTGGATAGCCTCGCACTCCAAATTCAGATGCAATACCTGAAAGAAATGCATTAACACCAAAGTGAACCAAGACTTCTTTTTCTCTCCTACCTTAATCTTTAAATATGGTTTACTATTCAAACCACGTAAACAAATTAAAAAAATGCCACTTGGCTCAATATGAATTACTTTACTTGTTATCAAGGAAAAGCTTGCTGTTATTAAGCCACAGCAATAAATTTTGGACCTCTTTCAGAGGTGCTGTGGGGTCCTAGGATAGCCTTCCAGTTCATGTGCCACAACTCAAAAGTCATGAGAATCCTCTGGACAGACATGCTTGGTCTGCTTTCACTAAAAGAAGCATGCATTAAATATGCACATACAATTGACTGAAAATATAAGAGGCAAAAAATAAGCATTGAGGACGAAGAGCTGTATACTAATGCTTAAAAGAAACATAGAAGACAACTCGTGCTAGAGTAATGGCTAACGAGAAGTACAGTATCATACCGCAGTTGTTACAGAAAAGTTTTGAAATCATATTCCCACAAGTAAATGTCTACTGTCATGAACCTTACCAGAAGTAGGCACTTTCTAAGCAGATACTTACCTGCTGCTTACTAAAGTGGTAAAAAGTAAGACAACTGCAGAACTTTTTCACCCACCTGAGATTTGTTTAAAATTCTATCTTGTTCCCATCAATTGGAGGAGTACAATTTGTGACCACCCTCTCACCTGTGAACGTAGCAACTGCCACCTTAAACTACATTTTCCAGCAAATTCCGTTTTTTTCCAAATTAAACTGCAGTCTCAAAAAAGGATTAAGTAAGTCTAAAATTGTGGCAATACTTACGCAATTCCCTGTTGAATAACAATCCCTGAACTCAAAAAGCACCTAGAATCAACGCTTGTTACAAAACCATTCTGAAGCTACCAACGACGTGCCACAGCAAGCAGCTGTCTTGTGTGCAAAGTTCTCAGCAAGAGTTTAGAAACTGACCCTAAGATTGTTCACTTGGATCAGGTTCAAGTACCTTATTGCACAGCACTACAAATAAAACTAGCAGCTCACCTACAGGCATCTAATCAAAGACAAGTGTTCTAAGAAACATGCATATGAGGATCAATTTGATTGTGACCCTCCTCTCTCACAGCTCTAGTACATGGACTACAATGCATTAAAATGTGTATTGGAACATTCAATCACGAGCGCTGTCAACAGTTCATTTCTCCTTATACAGCTCTTGTGCGTACTTAGGAGAACTAGAAGAGACAATTTTCAATACTTTTTTTAAACATTCCAGCCATGGGGAATACCAAAATTCTCTCAACTTCATGAAAATGAATTATTTACATCATCATCTCCACTTCTTGATATCAAGAATACAGTACAGACCAACAGGAGCGATTGTGCCAGCCCCAGGTGTGATATATTTCTACTCTGCTCACACACAGTGGACTCCTGAGGCCAAACCCCCTGAAAATTCAATTGATAACCACAGCAGGTGACTTATCTGTTGATGCAAGAGCTGCATCCTCATTCCCCAGAGCTACCAGAGGTAACATTTACTGGATGATTTATATGTCCACCTGTGATCTCAGCTCTGACAACAAGCTTCACAAAGTTCAGCTCTTTCTTTCTACTTCATATTCCTACTTTAAACACAAACTATGAGGAGCAAACCACTCATGTTCCTTCCTAGTGACATGCACACATTACAGCTGCATCTCCTTCTAATATTTTCAAGATTGAAGTATTTTGATTTCAGAGAAACTTTAGATTGCAAAGGTATTAAGAAGAGTTGACTTGAGTTTTTCATATCCAAATGTCAAATTTCCGTTTCAAAATGAAAGTATAAAACTATTTCAAAAGATTTATCACACACTATGAAACTTCTCAGCAAATCTGAGAAGAAAAACTTTTCCAGGGCACAAAGGAATCCTTGCAGCTTTTAGTAATTTTTATATAAGTAAAACTTAATTATATAACAAAAACATAGTAACAATTCTGTTCCAGGTATTAAGTACAAGATTTCAGTAACAGGATGACAAATACATATATTTCAGGGTAAGAGTTTATACAATTGGTATGATTTAGAATGTTATATACATGATTGGAAAGTTAAGAGAACCATGAAATCTATTCCCAGTTTTGAAGTTACCTGGTTGCATGAACTTGAAACTTCTAATTCTCCAGAATTAGTTTTCTATAGAAAATAAGTATCTTTAAGATGAAAGATGAAGTCATATTTATTTGGTTTGATAGAAAAAGATCAATTTGTCTTTGAGACAAAATCATTTTAATCTCAAAAGACCAAACTCTCCTATATCTAAGCACA
The DNA here is from genome assembly GCA_035048155.1 of Cinnycerthia olivascens. Classification (NCBI taxonomy): domain Eukaryota; kingdom Metazoa; phylum Chordata; class Aves; order Passeriformes; family Certhiidae; genus Cinnycerthia; species Cinnycerthia olivascens. The sequence continues at coordinate 96,136,077 of JAWWMU010000106.1, read as the reverse complement.
GGAAAAACTAGAATACCACTAAGAAAAGTATTCTGGCATAACATTTTAGGCAAATACAACAAACCTGAATAATCAGATTTAATGAATATTAACTAAAAACACTATGTGCATTTACAAAATTTTATTATATATAGATCCCACTCCTCCCTATACCTTCTTTTTTAAATATCCTCCTGGTTCAACACAGATTTAAGCAAATTGACAATAAAGAAGCACACAAACATAAAGGAAGTACTGTTAAGCATTCAACAATTCTCTCACATATATCCAAACCACTTCTCTGAGTACTGCAGGTTTGGGGTTTTCTATGAAAAGGTTGGTAAATATGAAAGGCATCAGCAAAAAAAAAAAAAAAAAGGCACTGAATTTGGCTCTTTGAGAAGACATTTACAGAGAAACATGGGAAGAAATTGGCTGAGCAGTGATCACTGATGTAATGAATTCAGTTATTTCAGCAGGCTTTGTGTAACACTTTCAGGACCAATTACCTGAAATAAGTAAGAGCAAGAATAAAGGCACTCCTACAGCAGTAATAGAAAGAACCTAAAACTGGATGCTCTCAAGAGACACATCACATAAAAGTGCTTATATAACAGTACTCTAAGAGGTGTATCAAAAGCAGATCTTTGAAAAGCTTTTACCTTCCATTTGTCAGGAAGAATTCTCTACTCAAGCAGAAACAAATCTGATAAAAAGCACATACTACAGCAAGTTGTCACTTCTAGAAAGAAAAACAATCGGGAAATTTTTCTACAATTACTGTTTGTATATTTGTGCTATGACACAGAAGAACAACTACAAGGAAGAAAAAAAGAACAGTTTCAAAACAGAGGCTGTGATGCAATTACCCCTAAACAAATCATACTTACTAGAAAAGGAAGTTGCATCCATCTTCCCAACTTTTACTGGAGAACCCATGTTTCTCATTTCCATGCCCACTTCATTCCATACAGGCTCTAGTTTCTTACAGTGGCCACACCAAGGTGCATAAAACTGAGAAGCAAATATATTTCGTAAAAGAAAAAAAAAAAGTAGAAATTGATTCGACAATTAACTTTAAAATCATTAGCAAGACTTATTTTCCAGTCACGGTACTCCTTATGTATTAATAAAATTTTAAGTTAGTTACAAGCTTAGCATGCATTTACGATTTAGTCCTACTTTTAATATGAAAGCACAAGTTTGAGAAGTATACATTAAATTGCTGCACTAGTATATAATTTCTAACTTAGGAATAGACTGCACGGTAACAACATTTTTTTTTGGAAGTTAAAAGATCATACAAACAATCTATCCAGGACTATGAACTTGTCAACAGGTAGAAGATATCAATGTTTTGGTATAACAAGATAAGGTCACAATTTAACAAAAGTTGAATTCTGTTTTGCTATACACAGCTGATAACTCTACATTAGCACATATAGTCTTTCCCATTCAAAAGTCAATAATCTGGGTAATACAATTTTGAGAATTTACAGCACATATTTGGGTGAGAAAAGAAATGTTACCTCATTCAAAAGGAAGCTCAATCTTTTTAAAAACTATTTGTCGCTGAAAAAAGGGGCATTGAATCTCTCCAAATAATTTAGAAAAGTAAGAGAGCTCTCATATATTTGACCTTTCAGTGCTGACAGAAGCCTAGAACACAAATCAGCTGATATAACTAATGAAAGGAACTATAAAAACTCTGAACAGAGGTCATCACCTCCTGAGTGTGTCAGGTAATACGCTTTCTGTTTTTAAGGACTGCAAAATACAGACTGAAGCCTATGCAGCAGTGCATTCAGCCAATTCCTGGTCTGCCCTGAACAGCAGACAGATTGCTTATCTATCCTGTCAGAATTACTGTCATGAAGTTTTTCTGGACCATGTACAAACAATTTTCCAAGTGATGAAGCAGCCTGACTACAGGGTGTAGCACTGTGCATTCTGCCTTTTGATTTCCACCAGCAGATGTTCCCACTTTTCTGATATACTCACATCTACAAGCCAAATATCATCTTTACGACTTTCTTTAAACCTAGAAAGGGGGGAAAAAATCAATATATTATGTATCTGAAAAGAAAATAGAGAAGTGCATGTGTGAAGATTTCTGTTTTACTTCTTTCTTTGAGGGTGGGGAAACACAGGGGATGCTTATATTTTAGTAAAATACTGCCCCTGTACATGATACTACACACACAGCTGTGCCAAATAGGTTTCGCTATTCCCTGTGACAAAAAAAAAACCAAAAACAAATCAACAAAACAGAAAAATGGCAAGAAATAAGAATACACACCAAAACACACAGAAGATATTTGACTAGCATGTAGAATCTAGGGGAAGTATTTTGCAGTTATCTTAATTATAGTAAACATGTTTTTTGTCGTTGCGTTTTTATGTACCAACTAATACAGACTCTTTGAGCATTGGTTTAAAAGGTTAATCTCAGCTTTACTAAACGTAAACTAACTCAAGTATCTTTATATCGGTATTAACATGCAAAGCAATTTTAGTTCAACCTCCTTAAACATTCTACTATAGGTGTGTCAATTTATAATTCTATTAAAGTTGCACACAACCAAGAAACTAACACAATGGAATAAAAATGACCAAGTTATTGATAAAACCCAGAGATACACAGGTACTAGTGAATTTTCTTAATGCGAGACAAATGGCATTTAAATTAACTGACTGGTTTTAATAATTGTAAATCTGTCACTGAATCCTAAAATCTCTAATACAAAACTAAGTTTGATAAATCAAAGTTCTTTGGTACCTCTCAAAATCTGCTCAAACATTTCACTGTTGTCACTATAAGATCATATGAATTACTGCATTAGTTAACTAGTTCTATATAGAGAATTAAATTAACTACAACTTGAACCTAACGTTTATTTTTGTAAAAGACAGGCTTCGTAGAAGTGACTAGAACTGAGACTAGTCACACACTATAACATACATGATACATTCTTACTGCACCACTCTTCTTGCAAACTGAGATATTTACATATAATTATGTAGTAAGTGTGGATCTACACTCTAAGCTCCAATTAATACAAGTTATAGTCCAACCTGTCAGTTCCCAATATGCAGCATGCCTATAAATGGCTCATAAGCAGTAGGCAGAATTTATTGTATTTCATTTGAAGTCGAATCTGTAATAGTCCGTAATGGTCTTGAAGAAATACTAATGCTGATATTGGCTTACTGTTTGACAGAAAGAATTCAGAAATCATGAATACAATCTAATTACAGTGTTGAGTGTTTGAAACTTAGAATTGCAGCATTTCACTGGTAAATTCCAGCCTATTTTATTGATGGCATACCAAGGCTGCAATGCCTGAATAGTAGCAGGAAAGGTATTTGCAGAGACTATGCTATGGAACTGCTAAAGGAAAGCAGCATTTATAAGTCACAAAATTGCTTAGTTGACAACCTCACTAAAAATTTACTCCATCACCCTAAGCACTATAGAGCCAATGAAAGAACCAGTGAGAACCCAGCATCTCCTGAGAACTCTAACAGAGCTCCAGCTAACTTCCAATTACAATGCCAAATAATTGGCTATGATGCAAGAGTTACTGAATCATAGGCTGTGCTTCAATTTAGAATATCACTTTTTCTTTGCATAAGAACTTACAATTAAATGTTCTCCTTCCTCTGCCACAGTACAACTATTATGGCAAATTGTAAAGAGCACTAAAGTACCAAGAAAGATTGCTGCAACCTTGCCAGCAGACAGAAAAGAGAGAAAGAATGAAACATCTGGAGACTGAGCTTTCCAACAGAGTTCAGTAACTTTGACCTAAGATTGTATAAAAAATACTGGAGTTTTTATAACAAATTTCAACGTACGTCTCATCTACAAGAACCTATTTAATCAACTTCCACAGAATCTAAAATCTGAAGTGTAACAGAACCCCAACTATCAAAACTCATTCTAGTTTTCCTATCGTCAATGATTAAATTACTAGACAATATTAAGAAAGTTCAACACACTGCTGAAGAAAAACAGAAATCTCTGTACAAATGAGCAGTCAAGATTTTTTGAAGATGCTGTTTCTAGGCCCTATAAATCCAAGCACAAAATTTCAGTGTCTCTTTTTAACTGTCCTGTGCAATTCTCTGTCAGCTGACAGAAACATAATTGCACTAGTGGAAAGATGGTGTAAGTGTTGCACATCCTTGAATCAAAATTATTTGTCTCAAACGCATACGTCTTCCCAACTACGAGATCGAATGTTCCCTCAGCCCCCACTTAAACCAAGCACCCCACTTACTCGTGAACAGTTAAAAGAAATCAGTATGAAGAAAAAGTGAACACCAAGGTCACAATTCCAAGGGCCTTAAAACAATCCAGCTGCTGTATCTATTCCTTGCTTTCCCCTTGCACCATTTCTGATGCTTCTGATCCTGGTTTGAGCCACCCCACAGACAGAAAAGCTCCTCCTTTTTAAGTCAGGTTACTTATCTGCTTCATTATCACCCTAGAACAAGTCCACACCCATCACAAGATGAGTACTGACCTGAGCCAGAAGATCTGCTATCAGAGCAGCACAAGCCAAGAGGAACCACAGCTCTTTTTGTGCATCCCCCCCACAGCTCAGATGGGCACCTCTGCCAGCTCTGCTCTGCTAGTTTTCCC
>JAWWMU010000106.1:96092425-96122234 GCA_035048155.1 Cinnycerthia olivascens | reverse complement strand
GCCCCCGAGCGGCCCCCGAGCGGCCCCCGAGCGGCCCCCGAGCGGCCCCCGAGCGCGTTCGCCGTGCCGGAGGGCGCCCCGGGAGGCGGGGAGCGGCAGGCGTGGCGCCGCGGCATGGTGACGGAGCTCGGGCTGGATGGAGTCTGTCATCTCCCCAGAGAGGAGACTCTCGTTCAGTTGTATGGACGCTCTGCTTCTTTGGAAGAATAAGCCTCGTTGTGCCGCCTGTCATGTTGGCGGCTGTCTGCCGTGGGTAGAGCTCACCCCCTGCCTTCAGCACGGGCGCGAAACTTGAGCACTTTAATGTCCGTGTCATTCCCTCGTTCCTTTAAATCTCTTCTAGTCTTTCCTATCTTCAGCTACGGTGTTTTTTCTGTCAATGCAGATCTGCAGGTCCTGGTAGGGCAAGTAGTCCTGCTTGTTTAAAAACTTCAATTAAAGCAGGTCTGGGATTGTTCAGCCTGGAAAAGACGAGGCTCAGAGGAACCCTGTGTGTAAATACCTGAAAGGGGTTGCCTATAGACCAAAGCTGGGCTCTTGCCAGTGGTGCTCAGTGACAGGACAAAAGGAAATGGGCATAAAGTGAAACACAGGAGATTCTCTCAGAACGTGAGAAAACGCTTCTTCAATTTGAGGGTGACTTGTGTGCTGCCGACCCATCTCCCACCTCAGAGACACTCATAAGCCACCTGGACATGGTCCTGAACAACCATCTCTAAATGGACGTGTCTGAGCAGAGGGTTTGGACCAAATGACTTCCAGAGGTCCCTTCCAACCTCAACCACTCTGATTCTATGATCTATCCCATTTAAATTTTGATTTCTGTAGTGTAAACTCTTGTCCTATATTAGAATTACTTTCCTCAGCTGTACGTGCAAATGTTTGAGATCTTTATCGGAAAAGGATAGATTCTGTCCAGGGGCCATCCAGTTCCTCTGAATTAAGTGTTTAAGCCTTTTCATCTAATGATAGGGTCTATTATCTCTTTGAATAATGTCTACAAGTAGCAGACGCTGAAGTTGCTTCATTTTTGGGCTCCTCTGTGTGTGTGCACACGTGTTAGTACATGGATGTAGATACAAATTCTCTTGGCTACTCATTACCTTCTGCAGTGGCCTGGGCTGGGTCTGGTGAAGATGTACTGTTCACTCGTTGCTTTGTGAGTATGGCCTGTTGGGTTCATCAAATAATCCCTAGAGTTGCAAAAGCCAGCCCTTTGCAAAAGCCAACTTTTTTATCATAGGCTGAGAAATAGGTCAGAGCCTGAGAGTATATGCAATAGTTCATGTTAGATTTCTAAAATACCTATGGCCTATGGTAGACATATTTTTTTCCTTCTCACATTTTACTGAAGGATTTTGCAATATTAAGAGTATTTCACTTTTCCTTTTTCCTCTTCAACCCTCAGCCTTCAATGATGGGAGAGCTAAGAAGTTCCTGTATTGGATAAACAGTGACAATTATTCACTGAATGCAGAGAATTTCTGTTGCATAGCATTTCACCTTCTGTATGCCATAGTTAGCTGTGTGGCATCTGTGTGCCTGACCAAATGAGAGATGGCATCTTTTTGATCCTAATCTAACTTCTGTCTAGACTGAGACAATTGAAACAATTTACTCCATCAATCCGTTAGTAGAAAATCCATACGGGAGAAAATGGGCATAGCCAAGTAATGTTAAATTAGTATAATCCTGTTATCTTACTCAGACAGTTCATGACTGGCTTTAAATAACTTTTAAAGAGAAATAAACATTTTATATAGCTTTGTAGAGATTTGAATGAAGCTCTTTGTACACCCTCTAGGGTCCTATTTGCCAGCTCTGAATTTTTTTCTTTTGCAGGTAATGGAATACTATTGTTCTAACTTTTGCATTTAGTGAGCCAAACTTGTCTCCTTAAATAAAAACAGCCTAATCACTATTCTTGAGCTATTTTATCTTGAAATGGGGAGGAGTTGCTGTATATTTACTTCTTTGTAAGTAAATTTACACTAACATAGACACCTCTATGCTATATTTATTTATACAGTTTTTGCTGAAGCTTTAGTGCGTAAAATCTGTGTAAAAGATAGTTCTTGCACTGCAGCCAAGTAAAAGTATCATGGGAAAAACATGTAACATGCAAACCAAATGATCTGGATAATGATAGATGACATCCAGAGAAATGTCAAGGAGTTTTTGTGGTTTTATTATTTCTACTATGAATATTTTTTTTGAAGAAAATGCAGGATTGATGTATCACTATTAAGAGATTATTAAATTCAGTGGAGAATTTCATGTAGAAAAGGGGTGATTTGGTATATGAACTGAACAGGACATATGAAAAGGAAACAACACAGTGAAGGGTAAGAAACAAAAACATTAGAAATTGAACATTCAAGAGTTCAAAGACTCCTTCCAATCCATATTGTGTGGAATGATTTAATGGTCCTGCTGTACCATTTTTTTTTTTTTAATTTTTGAACCTGATAGATGGGGGATTTCTACAAAGACAAGAGCCAGGCTTTGCCTTATCTTGCCTTGAAGGGGAATTTGCAGAGGAATCTTGCTGTTGCAGCATTTTCAGTCTGTTCGTGCAGGTTGTGCACCCTTCTTTCTCTGTATGAAGGGCATGAAAAAGGATTTATATGTAACTGTCTAAATTATACAATGTGGATTTAGTTTTACTGGAATGCGTGAACTTTTACTTTAGGAGAAATAATCTCTTTCATATAATTTCCTGTCTAAGTTTCATTAACGTTGTAAATGGAGTATCAAGGTTGATTTCAATACACATTTGCATAAATAAAATACTTAGAAATTGAAAATTCTTTGTGATCATCTTTATTATTATACAGTGAATAATGTGTCCATGGCACCATATTAAAGGAGACTTTCCTGGGGGAAGGGCCCAGGAAAACCAAAGACAATGCAATAAAAAGGGTATCATAAAATGAGGCATGAGGGAAGCATGTCTTGACACTACCACTGTCCCTGTACTAACAGTACTGAACTTGTGGCCTGTGAGCTTGGTATGATTCAGCAGAACAGTCAGAGAATCACAGAATGGTTTGGGTTGGAAAGGACCTTCAACATCATCTGATTCCAAACCCCCTGCTCTGGGCAGGGACAGCTTTCATTAGACTGGGCTGCTCACAAGCCCCATCCAACCTGGCCTTGGACACTGACAGGAATGGAGCATCCACAGCTTCCCTGGGCAACCTGTTCCATTGTCTCACCACTGGCCCAGAAAATAATTTCTTCCCAATATCTAATCTAAAACCACCATCTTTCAGTTTAAAGCCACCCACCTTGTCCTGTCACTTACATGCCCCTGTAAAAAGTCTCTCTCCAGCTCTCTTGTAGGTCCTGTATATATAATAATACACTCTTTATTTCTCTGTTTCAGATGCTGACATAGAAATATGACATACTATACAGATTTTGAAAAGAGGTGACCTCCTTTAGCTTGTTTGGAAACTGCATAGATAGCCTCAAAGTGAAACTTGAAGAATGGGAAAAAGCAAGCACCCCTCCAATAGCATGTACAGCCCAAGAGAGGAAACTGTAATCACTTTCAGCACCAGAATAAAGAACACCATGCAGACATGATTGTGGGCCTGCAAGGGATCAGCTGAAGTGTGCACAGGCCTCAGAAAAATACACTTGTGTAGTGTTTCATATGAGCAACTACGCCCTGCAGAGTACAGTACAGAGCACAGTACAGAGACTGAAATGCATCAGCTGTGTCAGCTGTGATCTCTGTGGGTGAGAGGTGCCCTGCACAGCTCATCAGACTGTCAGCACATCCTCCTGTGCCTCTGCTGTCAGGATTTTTCCACCACCCTGAGCACTTGAGCTCCATATTTCAACCTCGAGCTGACAACATCCCTGTTCTTGTAATTTGTGGCTCTTGCCACACGTGGCACAAGAGACTGAAACGGACTTCCTTCCTAAAATGTCTGTACAGCTGCTGCCAAGTCCCTGCTTCAACACCATCAGGGTTGTATTCCATAGAGAGGCAAGGTTCTCCAGATTTCTTGTGACACAATAATGATGTTTCTTTACACACACACACAAAATGATTGCATATGGATCAGAGTGTGTCTGGGTAATAGAAGGTGCAAGGAAAAGGGTACTGAAATGCCACTTGTGCAAGCAACAAAGTGATAGAGGAGCTCATGCTCATGTCAAAAAGAATAATTATCAAAAACCAGAATCTCATGAACAAAAATGGCAGATTTCCTGCAATTAAACAGGAACAGTTGGTACCATATTGAATAAGGATTCATAAATGCATAAATACATTGATACAGTTGGCCATGCAACTGTGAGAGAATGGAGGAGATTGCTGGCTTGAAACATCTTGGATGCAGGTGTGTGAAGGGAAGGGGCAAGTTGGGCCTTGCTCTTGGTGAGGTGATGCCCTGCCCCACACCCTGTGTCCCTGGGCCTTATCCCAGCCCAGCAGTGGCCACCAGTCCCTGGCACACTGGAAGCAATGCTCCACACTTGCCTCTGGAGCCTCCATCTTGGCCCAGAGTGGCCAAGACAAGGGAAAAGGAGGAAAGAAAGCAAAAATGTGAGCTTGAACAGGAAAAAGAGACATAGAGGAAGATGTAAGAGTGTTCTGACAGGGGCAAAGTTTTGGAGCTAGATTTGGTGGTTAGTCGTAATGCAGCCCCCATCAAGAACTTAGAATAGAGATGGAAGAAGAGAAGTCGTGAAAAGCCAAGAAGCTGAGATGCTGTCTAATGAAGAAGGCAAACCAAGGAGGTTACAAGCTTTCTAATATTGCCTCCAGTACTATCCCTCAATGAAGGTAATATTTTTAGGTTATATTTTAATAATTGTTTTATATGCATTTTGTTGTATATTTTTGCTCCATTGTTTATTATTTACTAAATATATTAGCTATCATATGGATTGTGTAAACATCAGATCAAGTTTACAAAATGCTATTTCTGAATATTTACATAAAGGTTTTATACAAAATGTTTTCCAGCTATTCATGGGTTTTTTGCTGTTATGTGAAATCTGAGAAAGTATAGAAAAATATATATTTCAATTTTAATAATAATCCAAGAATTAATTTGCTAATTTCTAAATGAAAAGATATTCTGAAAGTATAGAAAAATATATATTTCAATTTTAGTAATAATCCAAGAATTAATTCACTAATTTCTAAATGAAAAGATATTCTGAAAGTATAGAAAAATATATTTTTTCTCTTTAATTAAGTAGAGGTGTTCTGTACTTTTAGAATATTCACTCCCTTGGTTTTTACCTGATATCAAATGGTTGAGATTGCAATGCTCACAATTAAGAACTGCTGTCAGACATGTTAAGCAGAACAATAATCAAAGTAAATATTACTCAAGTAGCCTTTCACATGTATCAGACTGCAGCAAGGAATGGGAAAGGAGGATATGTACTTTAATTTGAAAGTGCTAAGTGCACATTTGTGAGCAAATACTTCTTGTGTTGTTATATTTTATGTGTTTTTTATAACTACGTGCCACCTACAGAAGTGTTTGTCATTATGTGCAACACCAGTACTGTCACAAACAAGCTTTTCAGTAATTGCATCATTCTGTATTGAATATTTTTATAGAAATATGCAAATTTATGATGCTGTAAGTGTTTATAACATTACTTTTTTTTTTAACTACAAGAGTAAGCTATTCTGATACGTACTATCTTCCCATAACAACTTTCTCTTTGGTAGTGAGTTTGTACCACTTTAACTGTATCAGTACCCAAGTGTGTGCCATAAAATGAACTAACCAGTAAGACATTTGTCATAAATCATAATTAAATTCAAAGTAGTGATAAACTGGTAGTGAGATAAATTCATGTCTAATTAGAAGACCAGATAATTGCACATGGTTTGTTTGCATATTAAAAAAACTTTGGGGTTTTTTTAATATGCTTTGTGTAAGACACTTTTCAGTTTTTGCAAGGGGCATCATAAAGTACATTCTGAATTAAAAGCATAATTTTGAATGCATTAATAATGCTGACACTGGCAGCAGGGTTTGCCTGGTCTTGCATTAACGCTTCACCTTTCCATATAACCCTAGTTTTTAAAACAGTTTGAACTGATCACTAGAGGTTTTTTTGGTTTGGGGTTGTTTTGGGTTTTTGGGGTTTTGTTTTTTTAGCTTGGGTTTGTGTGTGTGTTTAAGATCGAATTTTTTTAGAAACTTTTTTTTAGAAACTATTTTTTGCATGTATTTTTATATATATTCCTTTTATTACAGAGACATCTGGTGGTCTTTGGGTGTATTTACAAAAATAGTGTTTTCCTTCTTTATGGCTGTATCTGTTTTAAAGTTTACTTTATCATTTATATCACTTATTTAGAATCTCCTACATTATGGGACTATGTAATTTGAAAATGAGACTAAGAACACTTTAATCCAGCATGCACTAGGTTTTGATTCTCATGGCTGATCATGGGTGTATCTCTTGAATCTTTCCTATCAGAGCTATAAGGGAGATTTGAGCTTTTTGTTGACTAAGTAGTGTAAAAATATGTTTCTTCCAAAATTTATTCTTAGAATAATGAGTGTTTGGGTTTCATCTTTTGAGCATTCAGTTTGTGTTTTGTTTCTGATTTATCTGTTCTAAGAGATTGAAATGATGACCAAAAATTTATGTCAGCGTGAGTTTAATGTCCAGATCGGTGTGTTAGTACATAAAGGAAAAGCTTTCTACACTAGAAACACCGGCAAGAACAGGAGTATTCTACTGTAGAAAATTTTTAATAATTCTTCTTACACACAGCATTTTCTAAGTGATAGACAATTACAGGTAATTACACAGTATAATAGGTAATTACATGGAATGCTGATGTTAGATCTCTTCTCACACCACTCCCAGGCTGTCAGGCAGACCACGTCAGTCAGGTCCTGGAGCAGGGCCTCGGGTGTTACAGCAGCTTCTCACAGTTTCCATGACTGTAGCTGCCCTGTCACAGCAGTCCTGACACCCATCCACAGCAGGGCCCTGCTTGCACAGCTCCAGCAGGTTCCTGACCTCCTTGTAGCACAGCTGGGCACGGCCGCAAGCAGCTGCGCTTAGGTGGACGTGCTGTCGTCCAGCCATGGCATTCGTAACCAGCAGCAAGGTTTGGATTGTAGGTAAAAAAATCCCTTTACATTCACTCTTTCCACATAGGCATGTTCTGCAAAGTTTCAAATGCTAGGTATCTATATTTTAGTCATCGTGGTGTTGGTGGGAGTCAAACTGATTTTTTCCTGCTAAAACAAACACTATTCACTTCAAGAAATACAACTAACATAGGAACATATTCTTCTCCAAATGCAGAATGTGCTTTTACCTTAGTGAAACAAAATAGCTGCTGTATTTTTGTTGGTAATTATCCTTGTGGTTATTTTTTTTTTTTTTGGTCATTCAACAGTTATCAGGTCTGTGCCCATGATGTAATTTAATTAATGAAGTTTTTGTTTTTTTTTTAAGAAAAGTTTACAGACACTTTGAAGTCATTTTTTTTAATGCTTACATTTACACTTCAGTTGAGGAGTGGTTTTCACATCTGAATTTCTGTTTTGCTTAGTGCAGTGATTTTCAGTATGTTGTCACACTGTTTTATTATAATTTGAAACTCTGAGAGAATAATTAATGCAAAAGAAATGTATGAAACTCTAGGGAGCTGTCCTCTGCAAGATTTGTGTTTACCTTTATTATACTTTAATTTTCACCCTTCTACTGGCTGCTAGAATGCTTGCTCATCACTGTAAGAAACAGAACGTATTCATAGGATTTTTGGGAGATACAGAGGAAATATAAAGATTATTTCAACAGTATTTTCTTCCTAACTTGGCCACATCTTTTTAAAGTAAAAATATTCACCGTATAGGAGGCAAGAACAAAAAAACAAAAGAAAATATGTTTTATATTAATGTTAGTTAACATAGCTGCTGGTGTAATTTAAGTCAAAGCACATTAGTAATAGTGTTGTTGGATAAAATTACAAGTATTCTTGGTGTGCAGGAGATGTTACCTAGCAAATAAAACCCTCGCAGCTTGAGTCAGTACACAGACAAATACTTCAAATTGCACATGGACAAAGTCATTAGTGAATTCTTGAGGACCTGATTCAGATTACTTGTACATCTTGATGATTTTTAGACCCGGCCTAGAAAAACTGAATGCGTGTATTTGCAAGCACTGTTTTTTATGACAGATAAAGATGATTGCAGGCAAAGAAATAATCCTTTTGGAATTCGCATCGAATTGTTTGACAAGTTCTTCTTTAACTGATGGAAATGTGCAGAATCCAGGACCTGAGCAGGCTTCCGTTGTTGTCACTCAATAAGGGAATGATTTTTTGTGCTAAAAAATGAATGACTTGTATGCTTCAGAACTCACACTGAATGTAAAGTTAAATTAGAATACACTTTCTCATTAGGTTTTTTAGTTTAAAAAAAAAAGTTTCATTGTTTCTTAGCACTAGTAGAGTTATCTTTCCCCGTTCAGACTTTTCAGTTATATCTGTATTTGAGATGATAGCGTTCCTAGAGTAAAGATTCCCTAATGATAACAATGTTACACAGCTTTTCTCTGATGTCCTGATGACTGGTTGGGTGGTGTCATGTTAAGGATGGCACTTGCATGTCAGAAAGTTGGAAATCTAAAAGTGGAGCAGAAGCCACCCTCTGAGTGCCAGAAGTAACCTACTTCCAATCTCTCTCTCCATGGGAGGCTCCATTTTCACACTTGATAAGCACAGAGTCTGCCTGCACCGCCTTCATTACTGTACATTCTTGAAGCTGCAGTAGAGATGAATCAGATGTTATAAATGACCATCATGTCCATGGCTACTACATATAAAGGACCATCAGCTCTAGACACAGGGGCTCCTCCTGCTTGGCTACTGAGGAACATCCCAGCGTGCCAAGACACACAAGGTCCTCTGTCCCAGACTGGTCCTTGGCACTGTCTCTATTGTCCCTTTCTGTGACCATATTTGTGTCTCTGTGGGCTCTTGTTTATGGTTTCCCCTTTTACTCATTGAGTAAAGAATAGTCAATGTATTGAAAAGGTTTTTGATCAGATTATGATCTTAGCGAAGAAGACACTCCCCCCTTTCTCGTGACCTTAATTCCAAACTGTTTCTCATTACCTCTGATGCTGCACAGTCTGGTGACTCCTGCTGCAGACACTGCTTGGTCACAAGAGCAGGCTGGCAAGGAGCCCAGCTCACCTTGTCCCAGTCTCAGGCAGAAGGCCCGGGCATCCCTGAAGCCAAATCCCTGCAGAGCTGGAGTTCCTTTGGGAGCTCGCTCTGGGTGAAGGCGTCTGCTGTGCAGGATCAGTTCCTCCCATGGAGTTTAGGAACTGTGCCACTACTGCTGAGCTCAGGAAGGCTTTTCTCAGCAAAGCATCTGTCCCCTCCTTTCAGTTCAGCCTTCTGTGCTAACTGGTGCCTCCCCAGGCAGTGCCCTGTGTCTGATGGTGCTGCTCACCAGTCACACACAGCTGCTCGTGAGGCGAAGAAGCAAATACACTGAATATGGTGCACTGCAGGTTACATAAGAATTCCAGTCATGGCCTAGGGGCAAATGAGGTTGGTGGAAGGGGACTAGTGCCATTAAAGGGAGTGAGGTGGACTTCAAAGACTCCTGGGATAAATCATGCTCTAGCCAGCTGACATATGGTCGTGCAGTCAGAAGGAGGTACTCTTGGGATACAGCCTTTACAGAAGAGGAATTCTCTCTGCACGAATGGTCTGAACATGCTGAAGATCATATTTCTTTGTTTTAGGATTTCCATATAACATTTTCATTAATCAAAAGAGTGATAAAAGTTTGATGATAAAGTTTGCATGTTTACCCAATTCTGTAGTTACAGGGAATATTTCAGGTTTTCAAGTCTCTTGCTTTCCTCTTTGTTCCCATAATGGTAACAGTATGTAGATTCAATAAAGAAAAATTCTTATAAAATATTAAAGCATTTTCCTGATTTGGAGATGGGAAGTCTGAGGCACATAAAAAAAATAGTCAGGTGTCTGTGCACTACAGCTTTATGAGATAACCCAGAGCCCTGTAACAAGACCATGTCAAAAGCCTGAACTAGCCCCTGGGGTGCAAAATCACTAATTGTAAGAAGTAGCCATTTGACTAAACCTTTGGGAAATACTCTGCATTGGTAGTAGGAGCCCAAGGTGTCTTACAGGAAAGACATAAATCTACAAAAACTATACCAAAGGCTTTTTCTTCTGTGATGAGTACTGCTGTGATGACAGCATATGTTTAGTGCTTACCTATATTGTATCTCTAAATTAGTGACAAGCACATTTGAAGTATGAAAAATATATTTTCTAGTTTGAAATACTGCATTTTGCTATATATGACTTCACTCTTATTTCACCAATGCTGGGACATGGACATTTTGATCGTGCAGAGTCCAGATAATAATAACGATAATGATAATGATGATGATGATAATGATAATAATAATAATGTTATTTTATATAATTTTCATTTGAAAAAAATTACTTATGCCTGTTCAAACAAGCAGACAGTTTTAGTACCTATGGAGCTAGTAGATTCTGGTTATTTATTTCTTAAATATTGTATTCAGTATAGGGTGAATAATGAGATATCCTAATAGTTTTCAGAATTAATCAATTTGCTTAAAATATACTTTTAACAATTTTGAAGTATTTTATGTGCTCAATTTAATTTCCTCATTAGTCTTCAGTAAGCAAATCTGCATAAATATCTGAGCTATTGACATAAAATGCAATAAACAAGCACTTGTATTAGAACCTGGGTTTTAATTTTATCTGACCCTACCAGCCAAAGCTGTCAGTGAATTCACAATTTACTGTATGCTCAGAATGTAAACTAGAAAGTGTATAGATACAATTTTCTAATAATGCAAAGGATAAATGGACTGAAGGAAAAAACAGTAAGTAAAAGCTAAGGAAAAAAAAGGTCAAATTTCTTTTATTTTAATAATTTGCTATTTGTTGTTATCCTGATACTGTGAAAAAATCTGATATTGTCCCTCACATAAGCAGAAAATATTGTCAATGAGACACTATGCATCACCTGCAAGAAGAATTGGGACAAAATGTGATTACAGTTGTTCTGTAGCTTCCTTGGTCTTTTTTTGGCAACTCCACAGTTAAAATTTTCTACAGTTAAAATGGAAAATGATTTTACAGTTTCAGGGTAAGATGCCATATCAGATTAAATGTGAATAAAAATAACTTCATTATACTGAACTGTAATCTGTACATCTTAGTTCCTATAGATCTCAGCAACCACACAAGAATAAAACCTCTTAGTTCATGCAAGTTTGTGTCGCTATGCATATGATGACTGCCACCCTTCTTGAATCGAATAGGTTAATTTGTGATTGTAGATCTGCACCAAATACCTTTGTGCTTTCTTTCTCCTTCCGACAGAGGAGGTTAATATACACACCATAGCATGGCCTGTAATATGTTTACGTGGTAAAAAAAGAATAAAACAAAAAAAATTTGTTTTAATAAAAGCAGTATTGTATTGTTTTAGATGGACATCCAAACACATTTTTTTTTTCTTTTCAATGGTTCTGACATTTTTGCTTCTTCAAGGACCCTTTGACAAAGAGGGTGATTAATTCCCAGGGTTCCTTTTGTCTTTGGTGAAATAGTTTCTAAATTGTGGATAATAGCAAACATCTGCAGAGCTCTATTTGTAGAGCCAACAGGATGCAAGTAGATTGTGTGGTGCTAATTTAATAGCCGTGATTAAAAACAGACACTGTATTAAAGAAAACCAGCCTCTTGGACTGGTAACTATTACGATTTTCTGTATTACATCTCTCTGTATACTTTTCACTTGAGAAGGGTTGTCCTCTTTTGAAAAAGAGAGTCACTGCATTATGTTATGCAGAGCTCAAACCATTTTACCTGCAGGACATCTTTCCCTGGTTGCAGATGGGCTGGAGAGCTGAACCATGTGCTACCAGGGCATCCAGCAACAGCCTGAGCCTTTGAGTCTGTGAAATACCAGGGGAGAGACCCTCATGCTGCTGCTGGCCCTGGGGGCTGATAAGGCAGGGGGGACTCCTTGTAGGGGTCTGTCAGGGCAGGGCATATCAGCCAATGCCTGTCCCACTTCCCTAGCACTCCTTGGACCCATGGGTGGGCTGAGCAGAGCTGTGGGAGGTGAGGAGCAGCCCTGCTGCTGCAAGTAGGATTCTTCTGTGTGAATAGAAGGATGCAACAGGACCAACAGAGATCATTCTCCGTATTTGAAACATCCAATAAAACATAACAGCACTGTAAGAGTTGTTACTCCCACATAACCCTCCCCTGATAGGGGAGACTAGTCTTTTAAGTCCTTGTTTAGGTGAAAAAATACATCGGACTCTTGGTGTATTCGTTCTCCAGGTTGTTTATTCTTTCCTTATTAGCAATTTCTGAACACAAGGCCACCCTAGCACGAAGGAGAAAGGGCACCAAAGAGCCTCTAACACACAGATTCAAGGTTCTCTTAAAGATAATTTACCCAATTATCACCCAAAACATACATTATTTCTACTTTTCTACCAATTACTAACTAAACTTCTATTCACATAACACTGCACTGCAGCAAATTCTGACCAATCACCCTTTGCCACCAATACTGCAGAATATGGAGTAAATGAAGAAGAGGGAAGAAGCCTAAAAGCCATGAGGATCCTCCATCTTGTCTTCATTTACTTACCATTCTAACAAACCCCAAATCTACATTTCTCACCCTGTGATAAATTACATACTATACTACTACCTAATTTACATTCCTGATAATTCTGTCTAATCCCAAATCCTAGGAAGCCCTCTTCATGGACAAAGGTTAAAAGCAGTATTTTTCAGACGGTTTTGGTCCTTTAAAACATGCAGAGGAATATTCTCTATATTCTGGACTCCAACACAGTACCACGGGTTTTCTATCACTAAACAACCAGTGTTGCACTGTGATGGCCTTTGCTCTGTTCTAGCTTTGTCATCTTCTGTTGGCCTGAGGTTGGAGGCTTAGAATTAGGGTTTATGCTTTCCCATGGTTCAAAAAGCAAGATTTGTTTTACTTTGATGTAATCTGAAGGTATTAATATATAATCTATCCCTTTTGATGTTTGAGACACAATTTAACAGACAAAAATTCAGCATTTGCTAGACAAGAATTTTAACAGCAATCTAGAGAGATTTTTAGGTTTCCAACCTCATGTAGTTGGCAAAAAAACAATTACAGAAGAATTTTCTAAATGTTGTCTCAAACTACCAACATTTCAAAAGTAACATACTCATCAGAAAAACACCTGCACAAGATACAGAATTAGATAGACCATAGACATGAATAAAATATTACTGTTTTACATATCTGGTAGTGCACAAAAACAGCACACAGCTGGACACCAGGCTGAGGCCCCTAAGAAAAGCTTTCTCAGCCTATTTTTTTAGAGCCTGTGTAGAAAACAGCCCTGTTGCCAGATGTTTTGTTGAGGTTAGATCTGTGATATCCTCTCCGGAATGATGGCCAGCATCTTCGTAATGAACAGTGTAGCTTATGCCTTAGCTTTCCAGCATCCCACTGATTTTCACAGAACTCTATGTCCTCCTTCCAGGCTTTGAAGCTGCAAAAGACAGTAATGTTTTGTTGGCTGGTGAATCAGTCTGTCAACATCTTGGGACTGTAAATTACAGCATGCTCTCTATGGTTTGCTTGGATTGGCAGAAACTAGTTGTACACATGTCAGCATCCTGTGATTATTAGCAGCAGCAGAAAATGGAAGAGCTAACATAATATGGGAGTAAAGGAGATAGCTGCTAAAAATATTTTTGAGGGTTGCTGTTATCCTGCTCTGCTTCTTCTGTTCATGTGAGAAATTATTCTGCTTTTATTGACCTGAAAACATTATGTTCTGGCAGGCAATCATACAGTCTTGATTGAATTTCAAGAATAAAAAGACCCTCCCAGCATTTTTGCTTATCGTCTTTCAAATTTATTTGCTTGTTTTGGCACTCTCTTTTTCTCCTATATCTGAGATTTGGGTTTCTGCACATTTTTTAAAGATTCTTATCTGACAGCGTCTAGGAGTCTGAATTCCATATCATCTGTCATTTACTTCCTGTGTGACATAGATGATATGCATTTACTTCATAAAGGCACAGAAAATATTATTATCATAAGATTGTAATGGATGTAATATTTATAAAGGCTCCTCTAATCCCTTCCACTGAGAAATCTCATGAGAGAAAATTTACACTGTTCAGAACATTAGTTCTGAAGAATATGGACATATAAGCCAAGCATCTAATTACAAATCACACTATGAGAAGATTTGCATTGACTTTGAGTTAAAGAAATCAGTATTATATATGATCTATAGATACTCCGTGCATTAGACCAATATCAATCTGAAAATCAGTATTAAGTAGTTTAAGTATTTACATAATAAAAGGGGAATGTGGAAAAAGTTGACACATTATATGAAAAAAATTTTTGTAATTTCTGTCATTCTTTTATCTCAGCTATTACATTTTTCCTGATACAATTGTTTATAAGGTACACTTTAACATTTTTTTTTTTTTGTATTTGTTATAACATCTGTCTTTATAAGTACGATTTTATCATTAAACCTCATAATACAGTATGGATAAGTTTGAAATATTCATGAACATCAAGGAAAATGTGAGAGATAGATGCCCCATGGAAAATCTGGAGTAGGATTTAAAGGACAGACTTTAATAACCTGCCATGCCAGAGACTTTCCTTGTGAGAAGTCACAGTCACTGTGTTTTATGGTCTTAGTTTCAAGAAAGAGAAACAGTGTGCTAACATTAATTTGCAAGAATTCAGATGCTCTGAGAATCTTGTTTCCACCTACCTGCTGGAATTTCTTAACAGGATTTCATCAGAATGGTATGAATCACTTCATGCTGATTTAGATGTACTTCTATTAGCTGCTTACATTGAGAACATAGGTGCCAGTAACTGAAAATTAGTTTCTGTGTGGATTCTTACATAGTGTTGCTAGGTAGCTTTTAAAAACTTCAGTGTTCTAAGGATGGCATGCTTTAGTCTTTTGTATTTTAATGGAACACCCACACCAAATCCAAATAGATAACAATGTGTTTCAGCAAAATGTTTTTTCACTGAAGAATGCATGTCAGCAACAAAACTGTTGATGCAGAAGTTTTGTCTTCAATTAATATGTCATGGGTGCAGAGAAAAGAGGGCTTAAATTCAAAAAATTATATTACCTTGGGTATTTATAAAATACTGTTATTTTTCAGTCACCAACTTAGAATTTTGAGATGGTTACATAAGGACCTTGAGTGCTCTCATTTTATCCTTTCTAAATTTCTGCTCTATATTTTTTTACATTTGATTGTTAGAAATTTCCAGATAATAATAGCTTTTTTTAGTTTAATTTCTCATAGGACAGGAAAAAGTTGTGCTAGCTGTACAATAGCCACAGCATTCTTTCTCAGATACCATAAAACCCTTATTCATCACTTCAGTTGGGCAGCTTTCACCGTGAGACTCCAGCAAGATCCAGCTGAGGGGTATGAAGGGATTTTTTGTTGGAGAACACATGTGACAGCAGGCTAGAAGTAGTAAGCTCCTAGGTTAGGTGTCTGCAATCCCTCTGTGAACAGCTGAGTCCTCTTGGACCAGATAAGCTGTTTTTTGGGGTAGGGCCAGGCTTCTCCAAACAGGATGACCTGCCCTGCTGCTGCTTCTGTTGCTGCTGCTGGGTTATTGTCTTCCAGTTCCCTGGAGCTGCCAGGAGGGGAAGGTCTTACAGTTTTACTCAGTACTTTAGAGTCTTGGAGCTGTTAGCTGTTGTTGCTCCAACAGTTGCACTTCCATCTGTTTTTACTTTCCATATCTTGCTTATTTTAACTCGCCTGCTTTCTCACACCTCAACAAGAATTTTCTCAGTGAACCAGAGCCAAGGTCAGGCAGAGGGGCTTGTACAAATCAGGGACAGCTGAACCCTGCAGCAGAGAGTCACACAGCTACTAATGAGAAAAGTTACTGTGAAAGAAGTACTGATATAGAAGCCAAGAAGGCGGTTAAGCAAAAAATCAAAGTCAGAGATGGGGGGGTGGGGGGGAAGAGCAGTATAAATTATAGTATTATAGTATATAATACTAAAATATAGTATTATATTATTATAGTGTAAATTTTTAAGACACTGGATTCATCATATGAGAATAATCTATTCAAAGTCTAGCTTGGAATTTCATGTCCCTGAGTGCAGATGTGAAGTCAGGACCAATTATCAAGGTATGATAAATGAAAGGTAATTGTCAAAGGTAACAAAGACCAAGAAAATATTTTTAAATTTCTGTATGCAAGTAAGTTGATTTGTTTAATACAGTTCTGGCTTATATTAATTTGTTTTAAAATATCCAATATTAACTGAATTTGATAAAAAAATACAATATTGTCCCACTCTCATGGCAAGTTCAGGCTAGGTATAATTCCGGGAACGATTTCGTTCATTTTCACACTTCAATGTCTGCTCTCAGTCTTCGTTTCTGGAAATGAGCTAGGCAACATTTCTGTCTTATTAATTATATTATATTTGATTTTTAAGCTTATTTTGACAGCACAAATGCTTTATATGGTCATACAGTAATGGTTAGTTTTGATACCATAGTCTGATTCACAGTGTATAAAGTACAATGTGTTCCACAGAAAAGAAAAACAATGTTTGTTACTAATTTTTAAGTCTGGTAAACATAATTATGGATACATAATTTATCAAGTTACTTAACTGTTTATCAAAATTTCCTTGGTATCCTCCATTTAAAACATTTAAGACATTTAAAACTTAAACCAAAGTGCCTGTACCATTGTCTCATCTTCACTGGACAGCTCCAGTCAGGACTCTTAACTAAACCATAAGAATTGTTAATATAACTGATATAGCTGATGTAATCTTTTCCCATGCAGGAGCCACATAGAGTCAATTTGAAACACAATTCGTTTCTAAGTACATGGAAATATCCATGAATGTCCCTCCTAAAATGTAGCCATATAATTGAGCAACAAACATTTGAAAACACCAATATGTTCAAGTCCAGCCTTCAAAAAGTGACAGATGTTTTTGACATGACTAGAAATGTTGGCACATGTCCTGATTTGTCCCAGAATATTTTTTCTGCTGAGTTATTTTTATTGAGAAATAGATAACTTTCCATTTACAGCGTTTTCTCTTTGTATTTTGCCATGGTGACAAAAGCTATCATTTTAGTGTAACTATAACCAGCATTTCCTTGTCAGAATCTGAAACTGTAGTTGGATTTATAAAGAAAAAAAAATTCAGCAGCACAATTATTGTTTCAGAAGCAAGTATTTCATAGAAAATATTTGGTCACACAAGAACAAAATAATAAAGGTAAATGGTTAGGAAAAATGTTTATTTAAATATTCAATAAGCAACAATACAAATACAAAATTATTGTTGTTTCCATAACTCAATACAGTTCAGTGTTTCAAGCTTGCTAATTATTTGTGTCATAGTATATATGGAAGATTTATTGAAGCAAAAATTGGTTTGATTTCAGAAAAAAATTTATAGAGATAACATAGATGCCTGTTAAATTGCTTTATTTGTTATGTCTCTTGAAGTTCTCCGTTATTTCTTTTAGAATACTCTTAGCAGAAACAAATTTAAGCTGTGATTATGTACTCACTGGAAAAAAAAAAAAAAGAAATACCAGAAGAGCTTTTAACCTTAGTCCATTTCAGGAAACATTAATAAAGCTTGCTCACAATTTTATCCTGCTTAATATTAAGACAACCTCTTTTCTTTCTTAGTTGTATTCTGTTGACTTTTATGAACCTCAATTTGTTTGCTATGTTATTAGGGCAACTGACACATCATATATATGGTAAGAAATTTATCAAATCCATAAATGCATAAATTTTGATCAAGAACCTATTTGCACAAGTAGTTAATATTTTGTTATATGCTGGAGTGCATGACATAAAAGCCTCTCTGAGTCCCTCAGAGAGAGAAAAGAATACAGGGATTAAAATTAAATCCTTTGGAGAAATTAAAATATATTAAACCACACAAACATGAAGTAGAAGTGTAAGTTTTAGTTTTAAGTAAGTTAATAAGTAAGAATGTATTTTAAGTGCCTTAAGAGGGTAAAATGCCCTAAAGCCTAGTTTAATTTTCAGAAGCTTAGCTCTAGACACAACGAAAACATAGCAGAACATTGCTTGCATTCTTAGATAAAGCAGATAGAACCATTTATGTGAATAGATGGAACTAGACGCATAAATATGTGTAAGAACTGCTTTCATACTTTAGAATTTATTTCTAATAGGTGTAGAAAGAATATTTTAGAATCATATTTTTAGCTGATTAGGTGATTTATGAATAAAAATCCCCTGTATTGGGGTGTGAACGCTCTCTCTCTCTCTCTCTGGCACACACGCACACACAAACACATACACACAGAAAAAAGGAAGAGGATATACAGAGATGAAGAAGAAGAAGAAGAAGAAGAAGAAGAAGAAGAAGAAGAAGAAGAAGAAGAAGAAGAAGAAGAAGAAGAAGAAGAGGAAGAAGAAGAAGAAGAAGAAGAAGAAGAAGAAGAAGAAGAAGAAGAGGAAAAAAAGAAGAAGAAAGATGCAGGAGCTGCTATTACTTATGCTCCTGTTCGGGACTTTATACCAAAAGCTTTAGCATGGACTTTAACATTCTGAGCTCTTTGCCTTCAGGACGGATATATTCATGCAATAAAAACCTTTATAGCAATGAACAACTGCTCTTGTTTCTTTTGAAGACTCAGACCCATGAAAAACTCAACAGTCATAGACATTTTGGAAAAAAAAGTCAGCTTATTGGGCAAGCTTTTGGAGGATATGTTGCCTCTCCCAAAGACCTTCTTTCATATATTTAAATGATAATACATTTATCAAGGCTTTGATAAGCACTTGAATAGAACATCTAATCAGGACATGTGTTAAAAATGCAAAATTGTTCAGTGTCTTCAAACATTAAAAAAACTATACTTAAGCAGGAACAAGTTATCATCACTTCTTTTCAAGTTGCAGTTGCTGGCACTGGTTGGTAGCAATTCCTTTGTAGCATAAAACATTAGCATGATCATAATGCTTTCTGCTTTTTAGCCCCAGTTAGAAGTTAAAAGGTTTCTTTTTGTGTTCTTTCTGATTCAGTTTAATCTAGTCTTCCTCTGGCACAGAAAATATTTTATTTTAGTCAAACATAACTCTGATGAAATGTTACATACTCGTAAACTACACTAGAACAAATTAACTGTGTGTTCAGCCCGTTATGAAAAAAACGTGGAACAGACTTTAAGAGAGGAAATTTTGTTGTGTATCTCCTTGGTTTCATCTAAACATTGCACAAATCAGAGAGAAAAAAAGGTATGTATTAAGTGATTGGAAAAGGATTGGAATAAAGTAATTTTCCATCCTTGTAGAGAAATCTAGTGCTCTAGTGCAAGGCACTTGAGCCAGGCACCTTTGGTATTTTTTCTCTGACAGAAAGGATCTTCAGTTGGCTGAGTGTCCTCACAGCTGCCCAGAGAGACCCACAGCAGGAAATGCAGTACAAGCTAATGCAAATGCAGGTGTTCTCACTCAACGTGACAACCAGACCTCCACAGCATTATAATCTGCTGAAAGCAGTTTTTTCCATTTTCTCTATCCTGCTTGCTAATTTAACCTGTATTTTCACATATTGCTCAGAATTTCAAGCTCTGGAAGATAATAATCTTTCAGATCAGATAAAATTAGAATTTATGAAGTTGGAAAATACCTCTAAGATCATGAAATCCAACCAATAACCTGACACCACCATGTTTACCGCTAAACCATATCCCCAGGTGCAACACAGAATGACAGAACTGTTGGAAGGAACCCCTGAGGGTTACTGGTACATTGACATATCCATACATGTTTGAACACATCCAGGGGTGGTGATTGCACCACTTTCTTGGCAGCCTGTTCCAGTGCCTGACCACCCTTTCAGTGAAGATATTTTTTCTTAATACCCAATCTAAACCTTCCCTAGTGCAACTTGAGATTGTTTCCCTAAACAAGTCGTCACTTGTTTATTGGGAGAAGGAACCAAACCCCCACCTTCTTTAAGGCAGCTGTAGAGAGGGGTAAGATCTACCCTGAGCCTCCTTTTCTCCAACAAACAACCTCAGCTCCCTCAGCCACACCTCACAGGACTTACCCTTCATAAACTTCATTGCTCTTTCTTGTTCCAATTATATATGATGTTGAAACTGGAAAAATCGATAAGTAAAGACAATAATAATTTATAACAATTCAATTTAGATTCATAAAGCAGAATTTACTAGTCAGATCTCAATTTACATAAAGAGCAGTTTAAAGCCAAAAGCATTTAGGGGATTTTAAAAAACTTGAGGTAACATGTCTCTTCTTGGAATCTAGCACTTACTAAACCCAATAAGGAACTAAAAAAATCACATCAAAGATGAGATGATTTTGTTATTTCTTGAGTATTTTCATGACTATGAAAGCCTATTAGGTTCAGATTTATGAATATTTTTTATTCATTTGTGTTATCCCTGCCTTATAATCTTAAATATTCTCCTTTTATTTATACACACAACTTTCAGGAATGGTAATCAGCAGGCAGTATGTTTCATCTCATCTTTAAGTGAATATCACCTTGCTGTCTAATTTATATTTTCATATAAATTAAAGTACTTTGCAGCCTAACTATAACATTAATTTTAACAAAAATATGCCCACAGTCATTTACATGAGCATGGGGTTTTTTTCTTAAAGTGAAGAGATAATTTTGTCTCAAAATACATACCAGAACACTGTATTTAATTGTAAATAAAGGCCAAATCAAAACCATACATAAGTTGACCTAAAAAATTTAGCTTCTTCAGGCTGACCTCAATGATTTGAATCAGCCACAGATTAAAAAAAAAAAACAAACAAAAAAAAAATAGAAACATGTGCCTATAAAAAATGGAAAAAGAAATGTTTTATTTTTTAAATCTGTTCTTTTAGTCATGAGACTGTTGACAACTGGATCATTCAGATTCAGGGTTGCCAACAGATATACTTAGCCAAAGGCAAACTTTTACCACTTACATTTCTTATTGCCAGAGGAATAAAAGCAAATACTGACAAATTTAACAGAAAGCAGCATTGGGTTTTTTTTCCTTAAGAAAAATGTTATTATATCCGGTGTTCTGAAAGCAGAATTATAATTGCTTTTCTAAACACCATATACATTAGACAAAAATATCACTTACTTGGGAAAGTTTCTTGTTTTGCTTATTTGAAAAGTCAAAAGGCAATTTCCATCTCACTTGGTCCTGTTGTCCCTTTACAATACTGTCTAAATTTCAATTTGTCTGCTTTAGCAAAAGATAAATCAGATAATTTTTTACTAAATCTTTTCATTGTAGTAAACTTAATTGTTACAATGCAATAATATATCAAAATACAAGAGAAGTGTAATGTTGGTGGTTTTTGGTTTAAAAACTACTTGTGTTTTCCTTTCTTACCACCTTTCTGTCTTTATTAGCTCTCTTGGAGGGTAAGCAGAGAGAGGAAAAGCAAAGAATTGAGCAGGAAAGTGCAATATAGAAGATTGAACAGATATTGAATATTTCTTAGTCTTTTGAGATCTATCACAACCAACCTTTTTATACAGATCCTTTGACCTTTCTAGATAAAAATCTCTAAATGTACAGATATGATTACAAATCTCCTTAAGCATTTCTGTAAGAATTTTTGCAATTAATTTTAATTACTAACATTTTTCATTACTATATTACGTGGAAAACTTTACCTATAACTTAAACTTCTAACGCAAGACAAAGTGATACTTGGTTAAGGCAATCACTCACAGTGATATTGGCCTTAGCCCAACTCTGACAAGTGAAAAGCTGATCACCTATTTAGGTATAAGCAGGCCTTAGCTTTCAATCCCTGTTTGTAGAACAGAACTCAAGACTCTAAGAGATTCAACGCTTATCATGGTGATAGGCTGATAGTGGGCACCACCCATATATAAAACTAAATTTATCAGTAATCTAAGTATACTTGAGTTAGTATTATATTAGTTTATAGACAGTTTCTGTTTCTAATTTGATAATTAAATGGGCCTGCATATTTATTCTTCTTGCAAATTCATATTTTAAAGCATGTTTTTCATTAACGACAACATAGTTTTTAGTGATTATTAAAGCTCAGTCCTCATAGCTAAATCAAGAGGGGTAGAGAACAGAACTCCTTTTGTGTTAGGAAATTATGTTTTTCAAATCTAGGTAATGAATGGAGTGGAGATCTAACAGAACAAGGAATGGAATAGCCTCACCAAAGAACAACTTCTGACTGGATGCTTGCACTGTAAGACAAAACTATTTTTCTTATATTACATGTAAAGATGCTGCTGTAAGAGTGAAGGAATCTTTACTTTTAGATATTTTCATACATAAATGTGGTTGGTTTTCTTTAGTTTCCCCTCCTGCACACAAAATTTCCATATATTATTCCCACTTCATTTGTCACAAGTATTCGATGAGTGAATAAGTTACTAATATTTTATGTTTTTGAAATGAACCTCGTAGCTGCTCACATTATCTGTCTGAATTGCACTAATGAATGAAGTTTCCACAGTATGGTTCTTATTCTGTGTCTCTCTTGCTCTGCTCTTTTCATCTGAAAGAAATGCTAGCCATCTACTTAGGTCAAGTTGAACAGTACAGAATGTATTTCTTTGGCTTATCTATGACAGGATCTTGGATATTGGGAAAGTTCATCCTTTCATTTCTGCTGGGCATTCCTGTGCTTAAGTATGATGGAAAGTCACTAAGAATAGAAAGAGAGAATTAGATTAAGCAGAATACATTAGAGAGAGGATAATCTGAAGCAGTACAAAATTGTGCTAAGCAGTTTGCTAAATTGTTGAAAATTGTGAAGAAGTTGAACTTGAAAAGAAGGTGTTAAGAGACAGAGTAGATATATTTTAATATATAGACATCAGCCTTAGTATTTCTTTAGAAATTATGAAGACACTTAAGTACCTGACAAAACCAGAGCACAGGTAATAGGCAGTGTCCTATTCCATTTCTGTAAAAAAAGTTGTACAACAACACAGCCATAGCTTTAGTCACAATATGAAAAACAAAATTTAAATGGGACTCAGGTTTCTTGTTGATATGTTCCCATTGAACATAAACTTTCAAAATAAAATTCAGTCAATTCAGTGATAATCTTTCCTGTGAAATGAATATACTTTTCAGACTAGCCCGGAGCAGTCCGTTGCATATGTGTTAACTTAGGGGTCTCAAGAATATAATTAGAATAGCTTCATATACCAAGGGGCTCCTCATTACTGAGGGATTATGTGGAAGAGATTTTTTAGAATAGATGAATTGCAAAAAGTGTAGGTTGCCTTAGGGATGCGACATTTGTGACTATCTTGACCCTCACATGTATCCTTCATCTTCATGGGTCTCCATCTGTTTAGACCATTGCTGACAGGTAAACTTTGAAATATTAGTAAGTGTGGCTTTGAGACTGTATGGAAAGAAACAGAAAAAATTGTGCATTGTACTTTTAATAAGAAGGTATTTTAAATTAAAAAAAAAAAAAGGGGGTCTTCAGATGAATGTCATCTCTCTTTTACAACCTCTTCCTGCAGCCTATTTGCGATATACGAGTACAGCCACAAATACTGTTCCCGCTGTCATAACTGAAAGTGATTTCCACCACAACTTTAATTCAAGACATCTGCCTGACACTCTGCCCAGACCAATGCTTTTTTTTTTTTTTTTTTTTTTTCCCAATGCTCTTCAGTAATAATGTTGGAAGTAGATGTTTCTCTCTTTTTTGTACTCTCTTATGTTAGGTGATTAATAATGTTTCTTTTGAAGCTGTGGTTATTTTTTCTTACAATAAAACATAGGATAACAAAAAATAGAGTAAAATTTTGCCAGAATATTCTTGCAAACCAAACCAATCAAAATTACACTGATCCTATCCAAAACAAAAAAACAGGCAGATGCTTGAGTTTCTACATATAAATGTGTTCTGGGTTCCAATTTCCATTTAATCCTGGGCAAGGACAACTGTCCTAATCAAGATAATCACAGGAATGTATAGAAAGATCTTAAATATGTTCTTGCTTTTTATGGCCTCTTTAACTGCTGTTGACCTATAAGAAGTACTAGGACACTAATTTTCAGCATCTGTATGCTGCTGATGTTCATCTTCGTTTTGGACTACAGAAAAAAATCAGAAACACATCTTTCTTCCGATGTTATTTATATTCTGATGATTCAAAGACCTAATTATTGTAGCTTCCTTTCTGAAATAGATACAGATGAAGTCCAGATATTTAAACTTAAATAAAAACATTCTTTTTATTAATAACATAGAAGCTTCCATTTTGCCAAATTTTGTCACTTAAATTGCTGAAGATACAAGATGTTTTCGTTATTGAGAATGGCAGGCTTAAAGACAGAGAGATAGTGTTTCATGTAAAAGTGAGTAAACCACTACTTTTTAACTCAGTAACTGTTTTTAGAGTGATTAAGGTTTTTGTGGCAGTCACTGTTGATGTTTGAATATTGAGTGCCAGCTGTAATGCTATCCTAGTAAAAGGAATAGCTACTTTTAGATCAGAAAGGAACATGATGAATATACTGTGAAAAATTGTAATTTTTTGTTGTTTTTTTTTTCAGAATGGGATAGGCAATGTTTGTAGTACTAATTTAAATATCTTTCTTGCTTCAGGTATGGCCAGATGACACACTAGTTACAGCATGCTGCTGTTACCATCCCTTCTGTAGAGCAGAGGTATTCATGTGGAGTACAATGTTATTCTTAGAATATAGGAGAGGGAGGAAAGAAAAGGTTGTTTCTAATGCTATAGTTATTAATATTACTCACATCCTAAGGATGCAAAGTAGCATCTCATCCTGCAGCCTTCCCAACATGATGCTGGAAGTTTCATATGCTTCTTGTGCACCTCATTGTAGTATTTGTGAAATTTTTCGGAAAAAAAAACCCAAAAAAACCCCAACATTTGATTTATAATTAATATCTGAGGAGGAAAAATTACAAAACCTAAGCATATGAAAGACTCATCAAGAAATGTATTTCCCCTAAGACTATGAGATTTCATAATTTTTGTGTGTTGGACCTTTTGCATTTTTCATCAGAGATATATGTGGAAATTACTTGATTTCTTTTATATGAATATGTTGATTAGCATGATATATTCAAAGTCATATTTTGGGATTTGAAGGTGGTGAACTGAAAAATCATGCTGTGCAAATTTCTGTCAATTGTCTGTGCCTTCTTTGTACTCACCTATGCAAGTCTTTCTAATCAGTGCTTTTGTGGGCAAATCTAGAAACCACAGCAGAATCATGCCTGTGTGTAGTTAATAAAAGATTTGGCAGCGTAACCTCTCCCTACGCTCAAGTTGCACTGAAGAGCAGGAATAACCATATATAACCATATATTTTTTATTTAATTCCTCTTAGTTTTCATATTGAAATATCAGATGAGAAACAATTGTTTTCTTTCATTAAAAAAAAGAAAATTCTTAATTTATTCTTAATTTCGTTTCTTTTTAAATTTTTTTAAATTATGTTCCTGCTATTTCAATATTACTTCAGCATTAATTAAACTGTAGCCATAAATGTAAATTATGAACTTTTTCTATCAGATATACTAGAAATTTGTAATGTTATTTTTATTGAGACTTTACTTGGAAACTATTTTGCTGAGTTATTTATAAAGTATGGAAAGGGTAAACATTATGTAGGTATTCAGTAGAAAATAATATGTATATCACAAAAGGAGATCAATTGTTTTTGCCTTTTTATTTCTATTTCTCATCTTGAAACTGCTGGAGTGCCATACTCTAGCAAGTTCCATAACTTCTTTTAACTGAGATCAGTTGACTCAGAGCCCCACCCAAGCTGACCTTGAACGTTTCTAATGAGAAGGCATCCCCTACCTCTCCAGGCACTCTGTTGCAGTGTTTCATCACTCTCAATATAAAAATACCCGAAAAACTCTTATTTCTGTTCTAAATTGATCTTCCTTCAGTTTCAAACCATTGTCCCTTGCCCTATCCCTACCCTTGTAACAACAACCATTAGTTGATGAGAGGACACCTGGAATAAAATTGGAAAAAGACAAAATAACTGAAGTGGCTAGTCTTGATTTTATTTTTTTTTCTTAACCAGAAAACACTGACATCATGTGGAAATAACTTCCAGTGAAGAGGAATCTTCAAATTTAGAGCCTATTTTTATAACCTGTTATATTAATATTTCTTGTTGAGAGTCAGTAGTAATTCTGCCTAGCTGAGGCTTTTTGAAGTATACTTGTATATGATAAGAAATCTATTTTAGGTGCTATATGTTAATTTTCCCTAAAGAATGTAATCAACAACAGAAAGTGAAGCTTTCTGTTTATGTATTTACCGAGAATCTTTAAGCATGAAAGTAATTTTACCACAACTTTGCTTACCACATATTTGCAACCACAAAATGTGCTGAAAAGTAGTAATAGGCCAACATGTCAAATGTAATGCATAGTTATTTCCTGTTTCACTTCTAATAAGCAAAGAAGTTCAATCAGCAGCATAGATCTTTACAAGATAAATTGTCTACATTCATCTGCTATCACTGTTTGCACTTGTGAATCAAATTAACTTGCACAGGTGAAGTCAGAACTGGAAACTAACAAGCTGAGCAAAGAATTAGACCCAGATAAGCTTCTTCCTGTTATGCTTTATCTCTGTGCTGGAATAAAACTAAAGTTGTTTTTTTTTTTTTTAAGTTGTTGCTCTTTGATGGTATTTTTAAGTTTTATGATCTGT
Organism: Cinnycerthia olivascens; assembly: GCA_035048155.1. Lineage (NCBI taxonomy): Eukaryota > Metazoa > Chordata > Aves > Passeriformes > Certhiidae > Cinnycerthia > Cinnycerthia olivascens. The sequence goes on along the minus strand of JAWWMU010000106.1, from coordinate 96,095,351 downwards.
TTTAAAGTTACTTAGCTAAGAGTGAGGTGTTACATGCATAGTTTTATTTATGAAATCTTTCCTGCATGTAGCCTGTTCAGGTGGATTGACTCTGGCAGGACACCAAGTGCCAGTCAAAGGTAATGTTAACACTTCCTTTTCAGCTGGACAGGGCACAGAAGATACAATGAAAGGCTCATAAATTAAGGATGGGGAGAGATCATTCAGCAATTGCCATCAGGGTAAAAGAGTCTCTGGGAAATTATTTTAATTTCTTACCAACAAAATCAGAATAGGGCAATAAGAAATGAATCTAAATTTTAAAAATACCTTCTTCCCCACTCCTCCCTTCTTCTCAGGTTTGACTTTATTATTGAATCCTTCCCTCAGGCAGCGCAGGGAGACATGAAATGGGGGCTGTGGTCAGTTCACCATGTGTTGTCTCTGCTGCTCATTCCTTCTGAGTAGGACTCTTCACACTCTTCTCTATCTCCAATATGGGGTCACTCCTGTGAGAGACCGATCGCCGTGAAGTGTTCTAAGTCCTTCCCATGACCTGCAGTTCTTGACAAATTGCTCCAGTGTCAGTCCTTCCTACAAGGTGCAGTCCTTCAGAAACAGGCTGCTCCAGTGTGTGTCCCCTGGAGAGTCACAAGTCCTACCAGCAAACCTGCTCCAGCATGGGCTCCTCTCTCCGCAGGACCACAGCTTCTGCCAGAAACCTTCTCCAGTTCAGATTTTCCACAGTGTCCCAGTCTCCCTCGCACATCCACCTACTCCAGCATTGGGTCTTCCACAGTCTAAAGATGGATCTGTGATCCACCATGGACCTTGGTGAGCTGCTGGGCCACAGCATGCTCATCATGGTCTGCGCCACCGGCTTCAGGGGAGACTGATTTAGTGACTAGAGCACCTCCTCTCCCTCTTTCTACTGACCTTGGTGTCTGCAGGGCTGTTTCACATATTCTCACTCCTCCCTTCAGGTGCAGATGCTGTTGTGCAGGGTGGGTTTTTTCCCTTTAACCACATTATCCCAGAAGTGCTACCATCACCACATTTCGGCTTGGCCTTAGCCAGCATTGGGGCCATCTTGGCTCTGGGTGAAATTTCTGGCACTTCTAACAGAAGCCATCCCTATAGGGCTCCCCTCCATACATGCGCTGCCTAAACCTTGGGGAAGCAAAGCTTTGCTAAGATCACCTGTTTAGAATGTATTATGACTTAAAAGAAAATGGGAGGGGAATGTTAACCCTTTCTTGTATTTCTAATCTTAGAGAGGTGTTCTAGGAAATAATTACCCTGTGCCTTTTTCCTAGACTATTTATGAAACAGAACCACACTATGTTTTCCCACACTGAGTAGTCTGTGCATGAGATTTGGTGGAGTCTCAATTTTGGTCATTTTATTTCATTGATTTATCTCTTCTGTGACTATTTATATCTTCACAGGTTTATTTTTTTTTTTTATTATATAATTTTGGGCTTGCTAATGCTGCTGTAGAGATAAGATTCAAAACTATATGACTTTTTTGCCTCTTTTTTCTCCTTCTTCATGCCTTGAAGATATCTTCTACATCAAGTCGTCTTCTTTGTGTCTTCATCACCTAAGGGAGCATGTCTGGGTTGAGATAAAGTAAAGAATGACCTCCTGTTCCTATATATTCAAATGAAATGTGATGTTTATTGTTGCACTTGTATGAAATAGTGTGGAATAGTATGAAATAGTAAGATTAAAAATTACTTCCTTCAATAAAAAAGATCTGGCATATGTATGTGTTTTTTTAGAATACTTGAGGAAGCCAAATTTCAAAATCTTACAATTTTACTGCTTCATACCCCTCTCTATTTTCCAATTTCAATAGTAAGAATGTTCTGTTTTATTGCCATTTGAATTTGAAGTGCTTTATTGTTTTTGGCTTGAACGATAATCTCTTATATCTGCTAAGGAAATTGCATCAATACAGTAAATATTGTAAACTTCCATGTTTTGAGAAAGACTTGTTCTGACTTTCCTCGGAGACAAATTATTTAATCTTCTTCATTAGCTCAGTGGTCCTGAGAAGGATCAGGTCTCTTCCTTTGTGACCCCCAAAGGGATGAGTCTTGACATTTAAAAATTCAAAATTTGGCTTTCATGTTCTCTAAATGTTTCTCTAGAGATCTTGGAAAAAGCAGGTCAGGCATGCTGCCAAAGTTCAAATGTACTTAAAGTCAAGTACTAATCAAGAGTGCAACAGCACAATTGACAACTAAGGCCATACACAAAAACATATGTTCTAAATTATTGATGCTGTCTATAGGCTTTATCATATTTTCTCAGTACAATTTTCTTACAAAAAATAACTACCAGAGTTGCTCGTCATTCTCTTGATGAGCATATATGAATGTTCTTAGTATGAACTAAGAATTGTTTACATACATGGAAACTTCTAGGAAGACAATTCAGCTCCATACGTGAGGATCATGTGTTAGCAAAGTTACACATTGGCAACATCTGTTCTGTAGTTATGCAGTGACACAGCATCAAGGTAAATGGTCAAATGAGACTAAAAACCAAGAATATATTTGCAAATAAAGATACAAAAATAGCATGGTATCTTCCTAATTTTACAGTAATTTTTTAGTAAAATTTGGATGCATTTTTAACAATGGTATAAAATGGAGATTTATCCAAGGATTGATGATTACAACAGAAGGCAACAGAATAGAAGTTGATTTTTTTCTCATAGCTTTACTATTTACTATTGGTCTATTATACATAATTCTTTTTTGTGCCTTTTTTCTTGAAGAGTGCAATTTTCCTTCCCAAAAGGTACTTAAATAACACTTCCAGGAGTACTAGTTCCTTCACATGCTGTAATTGCACAATTTTCTTTGTGTTAATTTATTTATGAATGATAAGTTCTCTGTTACATATCTTCACTTGGGAAGACATTTTCAGTTGTGAC
>JAWWMU010000106.1:96040181-96092325 GCA_035048155.1 Cinnycerthia olivascens | reverse complement strand
CTCAGAGATTGTAGCAAGTGAAGAGTGATGGAAAATGAATGGGAAATCTCATGAATGGGTTGAAATGTGAATAATTAGTAGCTTAAGTTATGATGTGTATATCATTTGATTTTTTAAAACATGAAGTGATTTCCCTCAGTAAGGGTAATAAAATGTAGCCAGAAAGCATTCTAGAGGGAGATGGGATCTTGTTAGTTGCTAAAGAGGCCATGCAAGATGCATAAAGTAGCTGTTCCCTTATTTTATTGTTTGGATTTGGGTTTTGTTGGGTTGGGGTTTTTTTGTCTGTGTGTTTGTTTTTAATTTGATGCAGACCTGTGTTTTTGTTTCATTGTTGTGTATAGTTTGGTTTGGGTTTTTTTTTTGCTTCAGTTTGGGGTTGGTTTATGTGGAGTCATATTTTTTGTCTTGGATTTTGGTTTTTTTTTGCTTTGGTTTGTGGCTTTCATTTGTTTGGTTTGGTTTGTTTTTTTAACAGAAATGTATAGAGAGATTTTTTTCACCTATTTTACTTAATGTCTTTTGGAAGACAATGTCTTTTGTCGCCTGGCAGTGTAATAGATTTTGTGAGTCACAGAAGAGTGGGAGGATTTGCTAGTTCATTTCCCTAAAATAATTAAAATAAGATAAATTTGAAAGTCCTAGTGTCAGACAACAGAAGCGTCATGGAGCTATAGCTACTGTTCATGATGGAAAGACAACCTGCTATAGTGCTGCTAAAAATGTTGGGATGTTAGTAGGGAAATGTCCCTTAAAGCAAAAGGAAATCTGGCTTCTCAGTCTGAGATTGTGACACAGGAGTTGTCAGTATTCTGTACATTTTGAGGGATTTTTTTTTTAATGAGAAATATTTGGCTTTTCACAGCTATGGCAAATCATCCCATCTGTATCTAAATATATCAGTTTTATGCCTTGAGGACCTGCCAATTAGGTAGACTGTGATATCAGGCTTGGGACAGAGGTGTCATGCTTTGCCTTGTTGGTTACAAAAATGTTGGAGTTTGTATTCCAGAAAGAAATATTTCTTACCTTATATTCTAGTATATAACTCTAAATTTTTCATGCAAAACAAGCTTTTCAAAGTTTTGAATGTTTTTTCCTAACTTGCCTTGCCTTGGTCTTTTCACCTCTCTGATAATCTAGAATACTACAATTTTTCATAATAACTTCCAAGAGCCTCTGGCTAATTGCAGAGCTAAATATGTAAAAGTACACATATTTTCAAGGTTATATCATACAGCTGAGTGAAAAACTAGTCTTATGTTCTGCTATTTAAAACTCAGGAGGGACAGAAGGAGCAAGTAGTGGCATAAGAATCCAACCAATTTGATTGAGTACTAGGACCTTAATACTAGCTTAAATACTGTGATTCAAATAACTAATTTCATATTATAAATAATATTTGGGGGCCTGGGGTTACGGTCTTCAGTTTAGAAAGGGAGAGAGAAATAAAAACTGAACAAATAATGTTTAGTGAGAAACAGTGTGACAAAAAGTTTTATTTTATATAAATGACTTGTACTTAAAAGAAAAATGTGGATTTAGTTTTGATAATGCCTGACCAATGAGAATCTTTTTCAAGTTACTGTGGAGAGGCCTTAATGCTGTAAATAATCCAATTGGCCAAGTCCCAGTACAGTGCAGATGAGAAAAGGATGCAGGAAATTCTGTTGTTTACACGTGTCTGTTACACTGAGAAGCAAGAGCAGCCCAGCAAACTCAGAGGGTAAGGAGTCTTAAGCTTGTGGGTTTAATGTTTAATTTCTATAAATCTCTTCAGGGACATAGTATGAGTTACTATCATGCTGATGGTAAGGAGGAAAACAGGCTGAAATGCCCAGCAAAAGTACTGAAGATCAGAAAACAGTGTTTGAAGTATGTGGCTAAGTTATATCTGGCTAGATTCTTCTATGTTTTTTGCTACTATCGTGTAGTATTATTTCTAACATCCCATTAAGACTAACTTGCTTTTCAGGTGTAGTAGAATAACCAGGTAAGTTTTTAAAATTTTCTAAGTGACAGTTTGTTAAAAAGTTATTTCTTATTTTTGATTAGAAATTAGTCTAAATGCAGATTCACAGATTATACAGTTTTACTACTGAAAACCTTTTAAAAATTACTTTGTGAAATGTATATGTAATGGCATAAACTAGTAAAACTTTCGTACCTTTTAATGGGTGTGGTATTATGGGCATAAGTGTCATGAAAATATTGTTATGAGTTTGCAGAAGTTCATACTACATTTTTTTGTTGGAAAGGAGTGTTTTCACAGTGTTACTTTTTTCATAAGTTATGCAACTCAATAATGAGCTGCATAATCCTGACTTCCTTCAGAAAATATCTGAAGATGGGATAAGAAAACTATGTTCTTAGCTGTATTGTATTATTCTAATGCAATGAAATATATTTTTCTGATGCTGTGATTTGTTGATGCTGGACAAATATATTCAGTCTGTCATTATTTTAAAGGCAAGTATCAGAGATGGTGTGAGACACTGTGGATGATCCTTCAGCAATGAGCACCAAGGGTCAAATTCCAAATGCAATGTTCATGAGTTTAATAAGCAGATATAGCAAATAGTACTAATGGGCTTCCTACTGACTGTCCAGATTGCTGCATTTTGTTTGTATTAGTTCTCACTGATTCTCACAAACATTTTATGAAGCAGACTCTGCTATAAATAATCATATAGCTAGACTCATAGATTTTGGTTTAGATTTCCTGTGTTGTTAGGAAAGTTACTTTTGTGTTTTGAAATGAAGAAGCATAATATAATGAAGACAAATTAATTTCCAAAATATATTAGGTATCATTAATAGAACTAGTCATAGCACTTCCAGGGACATCTACAAAAAATTGAAATTGAAAAATGTGAAATTAGATGTTTAGAGGTGGGTTTTTTTGTGAATTTGCATGTAGCCAGCTTTGAATTGAGACTACTCTTTCACATTAAATATAAAATACTAATGGTAACCTAGGGTAAATCTTGAAAATAAATCAATTGAAAATGAATGTGCTAAAGGAGCTATTAATGAAAAGGATTAAATTACTGTTGTTTACTTCAACACAAGAGGGGTAGATATTGGAACCATTTGAAGTGTACAAATTCAATATTTATGGAATCATAGATTCATAGAAAGTTTTAGGAAGGAAGGGACCTTCAAGGTCATCTAGTCCCAATCCCACAACCATGGACAGGGAAGCCCCCAGTACAGCAAGTTGCTTAAGGCCCCGTTTAACCTGGCCTTGAACACTTCTGGGGATGGCAAATCCACAACTTCTTAGGGAAGCCTGTTCCAATGGCTCACCTAATCTATTCTCTCCTATTGAGTGGTTTATTATGAAAATAATCCTTTATGAAAAGCTTGATTCTCTGTAATCTAGGTCTGATTTACACTAGGTTAAATAAGACTGGGGTTTTTACCAAGTCCATTCTTATTTAATTTCAATCACATTACTGGAGGAATACCAGGGAGGAATTTTCATGAAAGCTCCTATTGTTTTGAATATTTTTTTAAAAATGTATTTTCAGTTGATTTGGATGTTTTTGCATAACTTTTGTAGGCGTCCATTTTTGCAAAATGGTGCCAACTTCCCTTCTACCATGCTGAGAAGTCATCAATTGTTCAAATAATTTCTTCTCTTTTAGTGCAACTACATATTGGCCTGCAGTGAGTGGACACTGAGAGAATAAATAGACATGCTTCTCTATGTGTTTAAGTGACATCTAGGGTACAACAGATGATAATTTGTGATTTATTTGACCACTCTAGTAACTGTGGAATCCAGGTGAAAGTCACAGTGTGGATTATTCCTTTGTTCATTTCCCTCAAGGATGATTTAGTGGAGTTGGGGTCATCACAGGACTATGTCTTACAGCATTGAATCACACAAACATTTAATCACAGTCCTTGAGCTATTGAAAGACATGAGATGGTGTTAAAATACTAGGCTGGTTAGGGAAAAGAAGAATAATTACATATAAATGTCCAAATAGAAATCTTTTTGTAAGGAATATTTTAAAAAGGCTTAAGTATAGAAGACACAGCTTCTAAAATTGTTCTGATAAAGCAAGAAACATCTCCACACAACGGAATTTTTAGTTCTGATACAACTTTATCAGAGTAGCTGAACCACCCAAATGGATATGCTCTGACCCAGAGAAAACAAAATATTCATGAGTGTTCTTCCTTGTCTACTTATGTGGGTGGGAAAATCACTTGTTTCTAGACTCTGAGGAGTGTTTTGAACAGAAATTGTTTTGTGTCCTAATAAACTTTGGAATGTTTTATGTCTTGGTCTGAAACAAATCATCAAATATTTGTGATTAATTTTCCTTACTCCCAATGTGATTAAATTTCCTTTAAAAGTAGGTCATGTTTTGAATTGGAAAGCATCATAGATGATTTCAACTCTAACAAGACAATTCTTGATCTCTCATATCATAAAGCATATGGTTTTAAGATACCGTTAGGGGTTTTAAAAAAAGAATTTCTCAGAGTACAAGCAGGGACTAGAAACTTACCTTTTTCAGGGATATGCCATTACATCTTCATGCTTTATTGAAAATAAAATATAATAAAGAAGAAACAAAATAAGTCACACCAGAAAAACCCCCAAAACAAGACACAACCCCTCTCAAACTCAGTGGGTTTTTTCTAGTAAGAAAAAAAAGCCTGTAAATGAAAGTGATGGTATCCAGTTCAAGGTTACTTTCCAAATGCATAACATAGAAGTTAGAATTGAGGTACAAACTCTAGAAAATAAACTTGTGATGATTTTGTCTAAATAATGAAGCTTCTCTATACATTTAAGTGACCTCTACTGTTTGGATGAACATTAACATTGCATCTGACCTAATTCTTGTTCAGTAAAGAGCTTTTCAGAATGGTTAGTCTGTCTTCAGTTTCCTTTTTTTAACTTCCTTTTGAAGCTGAAAGAAGCCCAGCTAACCTGACCTGTAGCCCAGTCTGAAAATGTGGTAAAAATCCCACAGATCTACGAAGTCCTCAGATGTGTTTGGAAGTAGTTGAGCCTCCTCAACTATATTCAATAAGAAGCTACTGTGGCTCTCACAAAGAGGTGAATTTGGCTTTTGAACATCTGTAAATGAAACACGAAATAGTAGAATGCTAATATTATCAATAACTGGGGAAGGAATTTAACCCTTGAGAATTCAACATTATACAATGATCTTTTGTCTTGACTGTGTGCTTATTTATAGCTTATTTGCAAATATTTATGTTTCATATAGCTTAAATTGTTTAACTTATACCCTGGATGAAAATCAGCTGAATGAGATGTTCTTAGTTTTCTTGTCTTCTTTGACTTTTTACTTGCAACTGTCTTTAATGCTCGTAAACACTTGTTATGACCAATTATGATTTACATACTCAGAGGCAGATCTAAGCTTGTAGATGATGTATACCTTGGCTGTTATTTCCCTACATTCCTAAAGCCTTTCTGAGAAGTTCAGTGGAAATCTGTGCAAGATACTCTTCTGAGTCATGTTAAAGGGCTGCCTGTCAGTGTAAGCAGGACAGAGCCTGTGTGCACTGGCTGAGCTCACATCCTGTAATAACACACTGACAGCTCGGGTCGAGCTGAGCCCTTTGAGATTCTCTGTGGTGACTGACTTCTCTTGTGACTAAGCTGCGTGGTGTAAGAATCTACCAGCTTATCCTACTTGTTCCCAGTAAAGGGAATGATCCTGTTTAGCACTGCAGCTCATTTCAATTTGGGTTAAAAACGTCATGCTAAACACTCTCTGAAACTAACTCTGCTTTCTGTGTAAACAGAGGAGGAAGACTCATGCACTCAGTTATTTGTAGTCTTAGCTGTGGGACTGCTGAAAAACAAAAAAAAAATAAAATAAAAAAATCCCCCAAAAAACCCAAAAAAACAAAACCAGATAACATTTTAATGTGATTAAGAGCAAATTTCATTGTGCCTGCTATAGGTGTTTCTGTAAATCACAGGAAGAGTTCACTTGTGTCTTTAGCTATAAGCATTAAAAAAACATAGTGTTTCAGTATAGTGAACTAGTATTAACTAACATGAACCTTATTCTTCTGAAGAAATTAGTGTTTCAAGTTTGAACAACAGATTACTATTGTTCTAAAGAAATCTCTCTATGTTATTTGGAAGATACCTATTAGACCAGTCATTTAACTGATATGAATTATTTTGTATGATTAACCATTGCCTTATTTTAAATACACTCTGAATCTATTCTCAATTTCAGTTATTATTAGTATTCTGTTTTTCCTAGTAATAATTCAGACAATATATTCCGTAGAGATTACCGATCTTCACACAGAATCTCTGAGATTAGATTAGAATTTAGGGGACTTGGCTACTTTTTTAACTCAGAAGTTTACACAAGGTTTGTAAACCTGTTTATAAGTAATTTACTATAAAAGGATTTAAAATTTTGAGAGTTCGTACTTATCCTAACTACCTAGGAAGTTTATTTTGCCTCTTTTTTTCATTGATCATATCCTACTAAAAAATGATAATCAAATCTCAAAGGGGAGGTAGCCAAGCGAATTGTTGCTGTTTCAAAAGCCACAGCTACCAAATTTAGTTGAGTTATGATTGGTTTAGATTTTTCTTAATACTTATTTCCTTTTGGGACTTCCTGGGAAAATTGTTGGTGTCATACACACTCCCTTCCCTCCCTGTATAATCTGATTATACAATATGTTTTTTCAAGTGTAGTGGCTGAGGAATGAGTATAAATACTACAGACTTGAATGTATAAAAAATATGGGTGAAATGTTATGAAGGTTTGTAATCAAACAAAACATTCTTGGGGAAATGAAGTTACTCTAAGTTATATTTAAAGCAGTACTTCAGAGCTTCTTTTGGCCTTATGGGTAGTAAATGACAACATCTCTATGTACAAATATTTATGTTACCCATATTTAACCCTAAGGATTTGAATACAACTTCAAAGATGCGAAGAAACATTATCTTGTTGCTGTAAAAGACTGAAAGATATTGCAATGATATGTAATCACTTGTGTTATCCAGTAGACCTAAATCAAAGTAAGTATATAATTCTGGTTCTCATCTGGAGAAATAGTATCCAAATTGTTTATTAAAACATTTATAAACTAATAAAACTAATTAACTAATTAAAACAGTTACAACTAATAAACAGTTATTAGTTTATTAAAAAAAAAAAGGTGAAAGAAAGAGTAACATTTTTTTAGTTCTTACATTTATTGTAATCTGTCACTACCTTCCAAATTGTCTTTTTATGAATGTATTTTCTTACAATATGTTTATATAGCATGTACATTATTTATATAGTCTCTATAATATTATACAAGATATATTGTATGCATATGTTTTAAAAGACAATTGAAACACTGAAGGGGGTTTTACTTTAAAATTAATATTTAGATGTGGATTAAAAATGGTAAAAGGAAAAAAGGAAAAACTGTACATAGGACCGCAGAGAAATGGACCACATAATTTTTTTGGTGCATCCTTTTTCAGAGAGAATTACAGCATTTCATTTTGAGTAAGAAGCTTTAATATCATCCCTGCCCCCCCACCCCCACCAGCAACAATAATGTAAAATATGCTGTGGAAGAAATCTCGTCCTATATTAACGCTTTTAATTATTGACGCTTTTTGTCTTAGTGTAACTTAATAGAACAAATTCACTTTTCCTAGGAGTGTTTTTATTCTGTGGAAAGAAATAACCACTCCATTTTTAAAAGCTTTGAGACATGTCAGCTATACCAGTCCTGTGGTCAATTTCTCCTATTGGCATAGAAAGTTTCCCTATATTTTACAGAAACAATTCACAGATTCAGAGAAATATATAATACCTCATGGTTATGAGGTTCATGGTTAGATGAAGCATGGTATAGGTAATCATTTCAATTAAAGCCTCAGTCCAAATGTAAAATTTTGTGAAACTTCATGAAGAAGTAAAAATTTCCTGCTAGACACTAATTCTTGCTGTTACTGGCCTATTTTTTCTATATTGTTTCCACCTGTGCTTAGAATTGACCTTTAAGCTTGGGAAGTATCTGGGAATGCTTGGTTATCTTGTTCACCCCTTTTCTTCGTACACAATGTTCTCATATTTGCAGTTTCTGTTGGCAGGATAGATTTAAGGGATAAAACATTTTTTTTCTTCTTTTTCCTTGTCCCTTACAGCTGATTACTGAAACAGTGCAGAATTGCTGCTTTTAAGGCAGTTCAGTGCTGCCACAAAAGGGGCTTATTTCTCGTGGTTCTTCCTTGCATTTATGGTGTTTTGCGACCCATTTGGCTAAAAGTTATGTATTCTGAGATGCACAATTTGTGATCTTAACTTTGTCTCATTTCCTGGATGTCATGGTAACATTGTTAAAAGTGGGAAAGACAGGCTTCTAGATATCATCAGAAATTGCAGGGGTCCTCTAGAGAATCATGTTGGAGGGACTTTTGAGATCATCCTCTGTGCTCAGAGCATCATATTTAAGACTTCTACATGGCATGCCTTTGATTCACAAGAATTTTTGTCACACTAGAGTTTTTATTTTCTCTAAAATGAGTGGGATGACTTACACCTGAAATTGTAAATCTTATTTCAAAGGAGTGAAATAGGTTGTGGAAAAGGATGGCAACTGAGGACAAACTGGCAATGTGACTGGCATGGCCAGCCTGAAGGCCACTTTTGGCTACTTCAAGATTTTTTTCTTTTTGGGGATATAAATTATATATATGCAATTTTCCCCTACATGCCTTCATGTGAATTATTAAAACCTTCAGGAGAAGCAAACTACAATTAATAATAGAAAGGATTCCTCCTCTGGAGTCAGAAAATTTTGTTTATCATGATGGATACTGGAATATCAGGAAGGAGTATACTTAATCCTGTTGCATAGTGTAAAATACTTATTTCAGCACCATGGTGATTGTTTTATGTCCCTTCAGTTTCTGGATTGTCTACTAAAATAGATAAAATATTAAGCCATTTCTGAGTCCTTTCGCTTATTTCTTCCTCTGTGGTTTCTTGTCTTTCAGTCACTATCTTTACTGCTCATCCTTTACCTTTTCTCCTGTATTTAGCTATACACGGACAACTAATATAATGATGCACTTTCTGGGCGTACTTCAGAAATTCCTTGTCTGTCACAATGTTTTGTATGATAGTAAAATGCAATTTTCCCTCCAGAATTACTATTTTTCTGAAGTTAATTTCTAGTTTTTAGCTTTTTAGGCCTGATAGAATAACTGGCAGACTTGGTTTATGGCTTTTTTAATAGAAGGCCAAGTTGAAACTTGGGTCTCTGCTTTTGCCTTCCCTCTCTGTCATATTATTCCATCTCATCATGTAGTGTTGATCAACTCAGAAGTGGGATCAGACTCCAGTTTTACATAGATTCTACTTTCAAGGTCTTACTTATGTTTGATCTTAAACCTTTTCTGCCTCCGGAGTTTTTTAGTATCTCCTGAGATTACATTTATTAATTTGTTTTCAAGGCAAAGGTGTCTATACCATGAAGGAATAATGAGAAAAATAGTGAAAATGAGAAAAATGATCTTCAGTTCTACATTGTTTTCTTTTGGTAAAGCATTTGAGTCTTTATCCAGTCCTTTAGGAACCTGGACAATTAAAGAACTTGGAAACTAAGATTTAAGCATGACATTGTCTCCTGCACTTAAAATATTCAGGCAGATGATATGTTATAGAAGGAAGATGGGGTTGCATAACCTCATCTTAGTCTTATGTATCAGTACATTAATGAACTGCCACTGTGAATTCATTTCATCTCAAAAAGACATTTAACACATCATACTGTCCAAATTGATGTCTTAAGAAGACTAATTTTTTTCAGGAATTTTTAACTTTTCCTAATTGGGCAAAAAAGCGCAAAACAACAACAACAACAACACCTCACTGAAACAAAACCCGACAAACTCAAAAACAACTGTCTTTGTGAAATTAAAAACATAACTTTATGCTTTGTCGTTTTCATAGTATAACTGTTTTTAGTTACTAGACATGAGAAGGAAATAAAACAGGTTTTGGAAATAAATTAGATCTTTATTGACACTTTTATGTTAAAAAGGAAACTAAAGAAGTATGAATAGAAGGGAAAAATTATCACAGAACTCCTAATAGGAAATAAACAATTAGCAATATTTGTCTCTTTAGGCCATTTTTTTGGCTGATTTTTAGTTATGACACATGTAAGGAATACAGTGTTTGGAAACTACATAGCTTAAAAATATACCATATGGTTTAATATTGCTAATTTTTTTTTATAGCTGTGGAATAAAAATAAACAGAATCATCTTTGGCTGTGCATTAAAAAGTCTTGAAAGCACAATCTTTTAATTTTCATGAAATAGGATAATCTGTATATGATGTCATGTTTGGAGCTCTCAAATTTCCTGCACAGTGTACTTCGTAAGTTAAACTTTATTTTATAAGCTTATGAGCTCATTAAAAAAAAAAAAAATAAAATAAATAAAAAATCCTCTGTCTCAAACAACATCAGCAAAACATAAAGACAGCAATTAATGATGGAATCATCTTTGTACAGACCAGTCCAATGCATGAGCTCACTAATTCATTATTTCCTTAATTCACAAGCTCTCTTACAAAGTCTCTAAATTGTATTTTTTCTATGAACAAACTAGTTACCAAGCTCTCAATGCCAGTGCTCATTCTTTCCCCTCTACCAAGGAGTGAATGTCTCTCATACCACAAGGAAAACTGCAAAGGTCTCATCAGTCAGCCTGTTGTTGGATCTGCTACAAAAATGTTGGGGGTAAGCTTAGGCATTTAGACTTTCCAGCTCAGAATTTTGGTCTGTAGCACTTCCAAGAATTAGTATAACCTGAAGAAACTGCCAGATAACAACTTTTGGAAGATGCAGAAGTGGTTGACTGCAGATAATATCTGCCTTATCTCTTCCTATCCACTGAGATATGTACAGGTTGCTCTCCCATTGGCCATTCACATTGGCACTGCTGTCAGCATATGTCAGACTTTAGGACCAGCTCTATGTTCAGCATTATCATATTTTTACTTTTTTTTTCCCCTAAGAGTTTTCCAAGTCATTCTGGTTATCCTAGCTTCAGTGTCTTATAATATCAAGAAATTTATTTGGTAGGATTCTAGTATCAATTTAATTCAGCTCCTATACCAATTTTACCAAAGAGATTTTGAATAATATCTCTTTAACCTCCATATCCTCTTGGCCAATGACTTTGTAGCCACCATCATAGGGATGGTCATTGTAATCAGTATGAGTTTCATTCCACACAGGAGTGTATACTTTGGTTATGTTCAGTGTATGTTCATTGTAATTAATTTTGGAGCCATAATCAGAGGCTCTTGAATGTAATGCAACTGCATTATTGATGGGCACTTTTAGTACTAAGTAGGCTAGATTGTTTTTTAATATACATGGCCATGAGCAGTGATAGCTTTATTTTGTCCATTTACATTGATTTGCACAGTGATCATTAGGAGTGCTTATGAAATAATTGCTGTGTATTTTCTCATTGTGTACATATGAAGTAAATATTCTGGGCCACTAGTGTAGCATTAGTTTGCTTACATGCCTGTAGTACCCCTTTCATTCTCTTGTCACAACCATGTACAGCTTCATATCCAGGGTTAACTCCATGTAGGTAATTTCAGGATAACTTTAGACCTTAGTGTTAGTGTAACATTATCAGACACTGTCAATACCTGTCCTTGTGATGTTGCAGATGGTATTCCTTCTGTAACTAGTTTAAAGGTGGGTTATCATGGATCTGCAATACCGGAGTTGTTCAAAATGCCGAATCTGTTATTGATAAGTTCTGGTGTATGTTCCAGTTATCAGTGTTGCCATGGTGATGCAGGAGGGTCACACTTTCTGCAAGAGAAGACACTCAGATCTTGGACATAATCCAAACCTCTGTTGTTTTTAACTTGTTCCCTTTTTCATCGTATAAGGAGAGGCACATGGATAACTCCTGAGTTGTATGTTTAACTGCAACCTCATTATATGGACTTCAGAAGAGTTTTGTTTCTGCTTGAACAGGATTTTGGGTAACTACTGATATGAATGCCTCATCTATGGCTCTTCTTGTGGGAGTTCGTCACTTGTATAGCCAGCTTACATGTTCTCACAGATATGATTCCCACACAGTATTAATAGATCCATTTTTGTGTATTTGCTAGTTTAGTAGTTTATTCCATTGATCTACTGTCCCACTATTTTGAGGCTGATGCAGTAGCTGGGCAATCCATTGTACAAGATTTGAACTAAACCAAGCTTGTCCTACTTTATTCTTAAAATGTTATCGATGCTAAGATTACATTTCTCTGGCCAAGGGAGAAGTAGCAAACCACTGGCTTAAAGCAACTGTGAGACCAGGGATAGCTTAGACAGGGAATATATTCTGAACACAGCTATTTCTGCTCCTGTAAGGATTTCTTTCCACCCTCCAGGTGTTTGTTGTAATGCACACGACTAGTTTCTCAGATTAGTTTACCTTCCATGAAGTTGGTAGAATGTTGGTGATGTGCTGTACCATTGTTTATAAAAAAGAACACAAATATATAATTTGTTTCACCTGAATTTTTACCACTCCTTTTTTTTGACAACCTCTCTTACTGCCTGTTGAAATCAATCCTACTTCCCCGTGTGTCTAAGCCATTCCTGTTACCAGGTACTTGTTCTGCCTCAGAGTTTTGTGCTGTGTTTTTTTCTAACCAAATGATCAGCCTCCTGGCTGATTTTTAGGGTTTTTAGGGTTTTGGTTACTAGATACAATTTATTATGGATATGTTTTTAGACTGAGCTATGTCATCAATAATTTTCCAGTGTGATGGTTTTTTCACCACACATTTTAATTATTTGCTTGGCAATATTTTTTTCATCTAGCCACTGGGTGGGACTCCTAAGGGTTATTAATTAAAATCAACTTTACACCAGGAGCAGACACACAGAATTGATTCCTTCTTGTTGAATAGATAGCTTGGTAGTTAACAGCCCTTAGTAAACAGATAAGTTTTCAGGGATTGAGTTAAATCACTTCCTATATTCTTCACATAATGACCCCTTCCCATTTTCTTAAAGCTTTCTCTCTTTTGTCAGTGTTTGTTGATGGGTGAACTGCAGCAATACCATGGGAAGTTCTGACCTTCCAGTAGCACTTGCAAAAGAGCATGTTCAGTTCTATGATTTATTTTGTCCTATTTATTTTGTCCTACATTTATAGATTAGACAAAAGGAAATTAGTGGTTTAATCTAAAGCATACATTTTCTCAAAAGACAGAATATCTTTAAAAAAGTTTGGCTGAGGTCTTAATAATTAAGAGAAGTAACTAAGGATTAAATCATGCAGTTATTAAAAGGATGTTGGAATTGTATGCTCAAGCACTGCACTAGCAACTGAACTGACTGAAAAAGTGGAGTTCAGTAAGCAGGTATTAACATGAGGAAAATGCAATAATTCTTTCTCTCCTGGTGATTTTGTTAAAGGTGCCACCAAGGGTGAATATACAGCTGTTTACCTAAATCAATAGTTGGCAAAAATAGATCAAGTACTCTTCTCTTTCTTACTGGTGTTCAAGAACATTAGGTGAATAGGAACGGTTACAATATAATTAAATATGGTTGAGACTTATATTCCTTATCATGTACACCAAATGTCTGTGTCTTTTTTTCCTCTGAGAACTATCACTGTTCTCACTCTATCATCACACCTCACTCATATGACACAATGAATGTTGCTTCATATACTTTGTTCACACTTATTTTAAATTATTGCATTAAGAAAAACAATTTTAAAAGGGATATTGCGTTTCTTCTTATCAGCTGTTAAGAGTGGAACTATCAGAAGGCTTCACTGATCAGAAAACCCCCATTTTCATCCAATTCTCTAAGTTTATTTTTCTATCCTATTATCTTTTATTAAGTAATTATGTACACTGAGCTCCATAAGCTGTGCTAGCGGGTCTGTTGTTGCAAACTCGAGTAGTGACTTTAAAACCAGCTCCACACAGTATTTTTTTGGTCAATTTTAGACTTGTGATATTTCTGATGTTAAGAGATCTGTTTCTAACAGATCTTGATCTTTGAATTATCTTTGAATTATCTTTAACACACAAGTTAAAAATTATTATTGTTGTCTTTGGAACATATATAATATATAAATATTTTATAGATGAGAGTTTTCTCAGTTCAATGTAGATATATGATGTTTTCTGTGGGGTGGTCATAATATTATAAAAGAGAATTATTATTTTTTTAATTACCACTATAATTATAGACATGATTAAAGATTCAGTATCAATAGATTCAATACTACACCAGTCTCCAGTTGGACTGTTAGACTTGATTTTATTATCATTTCATCAATGCAGTATTTTTGAGAATATGAAAGAATAGACTGATATGAACTATAAATAAGATAAAATGAGTCTATCTTAATCATCCCTCTGGAACTGTGAGATTTTTGACAGTTTCAGAACTTTTACAATAATCAATACATTTTTATAATTATTAAATCTTTGCTTCCTTTCAAACTAATATTTTAGTCCACTTCCTTAAAAATAGATACAAGCACAAATTTTCATAATTCATACTTTTAATAAAATTCCTGTTACCTACTTCACTTATCCAGCATATATTTCTATTATTTTTTTTTGTCCTGAGTTAGCCAGACACTGAAATGGGTTGTGTTGAGATCTGTCTCTTTTAATGACAAAAAAAGATATTTTATTCTATGTCTTGCAATCTTAAAGGGGGTATCTAAAAATCCTATTTTGATTAGATTCTCTGAGAAGGAGATGGGAAAGTCAATACAAATAGAAACAATCATTTTCTTTACCATCTTGGAGTGAGACAGCACTTTTGTTTTCTGGAGGAGGAATGACTTCTTTTAATTCTTAATTTTTTGAATTTTAGGTACAGAGCTGGGATCATCTATCCATGCTGAAAAGTGCAGGCAAAGTTCCACCTATCATAAAATGATTAGGAGCCTAAGACACTACCAGCTTACTGTACAAGCCTACTTCAACTATTACAGCTGTAAGTTTGATCTGACTGGAAGTGTCCCAGCCTCAAGAACACTTGAGCTATCACAGTGGAGAGGAGCAAGAATTCATGACCAGTGTTTTCTTTTTAGTATCCTGCGATCTGTGGTCTTAACATTTCTCCAGCTTTGGCAACATTACTGAATGTCAAATGATAAAGTCACCTCAAACCTGTAGTGAAACATCAGCAACAGGCTATTCTGATTCATGAAAAACTCTCAGGTCTTTCAAAATTTCAGTCAAAGAGAAATATTACAATTTTTATTTCTCCATCTTTTAAGATTTGTAAACTGTGTATTCCCCAAGTTCTCCCTTCTTTTAATGAATATGCAAAGAAGCTAGCAAAAGCCACTGAAAAAAACTACTGATTAAGAAAAGTGTAATAAACATTTTTGTAAATATCTGTTAGTTTGGGGCAGGCACAAAAAATGTAAGAAAAAGTTATTGTACTTTTTAAAAATCCAAAAGTTTCAACCATTTCATTATGTATTCATCATGTTATGTAATACATTTTATATATATTATTATGAATCTAAAGTTAACTGATTTTGTTTGCTTGTTTTTTTAATTAAAGCTTTAGGAAATAGGAATTACCAGAACCCAGAAGTTAAATTAACAACTGAATGCAAGAGTTTAATATTTAGATACTTTGGCTCTACTCCATACAAGTTTGTGGGTGGCAATATCTTTGTATTTTGATAAGGCTTATTCAAATTAAATTGCTGGAAGTAGGTCAAAAACAAGAAAGACTCAACCTTGATGATGCTTTGGCAGCAACTCTGCTGCATCTGTGTAGGGTTGTTATGGGGCTTGATGGTACTACACCAGACAGTGATAATGAAGGGGACTGGGAGTCCTTCATTGTCCTTTTCGTGCTTTCATATCCGTACTCCACTACAACAGCTCTCCATAATCTTCGAACAAATGGCAAATAAATGTCCTAAAAATCATGGAAAAGTTGAAAATAGCTGGGAAACTGGAACAAAATCTGCAAAAACTTTTATTCAGTTGAAAAAAAACATAACTGAATCATACTGCCAAAACTATTTACTCTTCTGTGTTTTGTTAGCAGCTTTGGCCTTTTGCATTTCAAATGCAGGTGTTAGCACTAATTGCTGTAACATATTAACATGTTTTTTTTTTACAAATAGCAATATAAAAGCAATTTCTTTTTTACTTCAAACAACATAGTCTTCTGTTGAAGTAGCAAGATTTTAAATGTTTGTCTGAATTTTGTTTGGTTGGTTGCTCTCGTTTGTTTATAACACAACCAAGATAAAAAAAACAAGGAGATATAAGTGGCTAGTGTCAACAGTGTCCACATCAGCATTTCTCAGCTCTGGGGTAGGGAAGCAATTTATGAGAAACGGTTTTTATTCTGGCCCAAATTAGTAATAAATAATCAGGAGATAAATAATGAAAAAGACTGCAGCAAGATTTACTAGCTGAGTCATACCACTATGAGGTAGGCTGTACAGAACAGTAGGATAGTGCTTCACTTTCAAGAATAATATAATATTCTACCTGGACTTTTTCTGGAATGCAGACAGTAAAATAAAACCCCTTCTAAAAAATGCTTCATTTTTCTCTTTATTAAAAGGAAATCCAAAGATGACAGGGGTTTTGATAATATTTTTTTTCTCAGGCATGCAAATTATAAGGCATATTTTGCCAAGTATGAAACTCTACAGTTTGGGAAAGAAGGCAAGTGATTTGAGATTGTAGTTCTAGATAAATAACTTCCTCTTACTAGATATTTAAAATATATATTGATTTAATTCAATCTTGTCTTGAAGGAAGAAAGATTTTGTCTGTCTTCTTTAGACTCAAACATTTTTGAAAGCACTATGGTTATTTAATGACTCTTCCTTTGCAAGCAAATCCCAGCCAAATAATAGATATGTCTGTTTTGCTGTACTCAAAAAGTATTAAATAAAAGATATTTGAATTGCTATTTCTTGTTGATAAAGCACATTTTTTAAAACATGAGCAGCATCATTAACTCACTATTACAGCAGTAAAAGCTCCAACTGTTGAAGGTTATTCATAAAATATAATTAATTAAAAGCTAAATTATTGTCTTTCTCTTTTTTAGGAGTGAAATTAGATGATGGATCAAAACATGAATTTAGACTCCATTCAAAAACAAATGGAAGAGATAGAGGTTTTTGGGACTCAACCAACACAACCTGATAAATTAGATAGATGCTGGCAACCAGATGACCATCTTTGTCATTCAAATCTTCCATCCCAAAGTTTTTACCCAAATTCACCTCATTATGCACATATCCATACAAGTTACAGCAGTGATTGGGAAATTTTTGAAGCAGTAAAAATTCAGGAACTGGAAGAAGTCAAAGCCAGAGTTGCTCAAATGGAGAAGACCATGCGCTGGTGGTCAGATTGCACCGCTAATTGGAGGGAGAAATGGAGCAAAGTTAGAGGAGAAAGAAATAAAGCAAGAGAGGAAGCAAGACAATTGAGAATCAAATTAGACAGTGTCATAAAAGAGCTAAATATGCTTAAAAAAATAAATCAGGATTTAGTAAGTGAGAAGGAAAACTTTGAAAGTGGAACTGCTTGGAAAATGGAATGTCGTTGCTCAGAAATATCCTATATCAAAAAAGACCAAAACCTGTTAATGTTTCTGGAACCAGAACTTCCAAAAGACCTAAACAGAATCATCAAAATTCCTGGGGCAGAAGACACAAAGAAGGTAAAGAATAGGAAATATTTTTTGTGGTTCATGAAGAACTGACAAAGTATGGATGTATATGTAGAAATGGGATTTTTCAAGAATTTTGACCAAAATGCTGCCTGATTCATTCACTAGCAAAACTCTTCAGCCTCCCAACCCCCCATCTAAATATTTCTAATACAGAAAAGTACGGAAAACAATTAATACCCTTGCACTATGACTAGACATTTAAAGAACAGAGGCAGACTGTTATATCCAATAATTTACAATATTGTTTTGATTCTCTCTCATGTTCTACGATAACAGTTTACTTCTCTTATCTGAATTAACTATGTTTTGTATACTTACATTCTTTCTCCCTTCCAAAAACACGAATTAGGTTCTTGGCTTCTAAAATAAAATAATTTAATTCTCCCTGAATGTCAAAAATGTGGGAAGAGGTAAGGCAATTCTTTTGCAAATTTACAAGACTTTTTGTTTGATAAGGAGAGCAATTAAGTCATGACATGGAATTAAAGACTTGAGTGTCAGCATTGTTTAAACAGCTCCTAGCTCTATACAAAAGATCCAGTTATAGTCATCAAAAATTGAAGTATTTGTTCATGTTTCTCTACCTTTAATTCTGTGCCTTGGAATGCACTGTACAGTCTTCATAGCCAGCACTCTGTAAAAACTTTATTTTTTTTCTGATAGATGGCAGTCGCTGTGGTTATAGGTAATTTTTTTCACACATTGCAAGAAAATGTTGCATTGTTGAAAGTAGGAAAATTTTTGCTTCAATTCAAGAGGAATGCCCAAGATGTTAGATCTGAATGTATTCTGTTAGGAAATCTTACTCTCTAATGCAGCATATTAAAGATATTATATTCCTGTGAAATCTGAAAAAAAAAAAAAAAAGTAATGCTATAAAATTATATAAGAAGAATAAATCTTGCCAAAAAAACATGCTTTTCATATTTTCAGGCAGACAAATGTGCCATTGGAAGGAAATACCAGAAGATATATTTTAACTATTTTTCCTTAATGTAAAATATTTTCTACTTGAAAACTGAAACTTTATGTGTGAATGAGAAACATTCTTACCTTTTCAGTGGTTTTTTGATGTAAATTTTGGGCATTCTAAAAACTCAGAAGAACAGAGTGGAGTGAAAGAGGATTGTTAAAAAACAGCTAAAATGAGATTAGCTTTTAAAGAAAATTCCTCATATATGATAAAGCAAATACATTCCCAAGGGAAACTTTTTTATAAGAAACATCCAGTCTTCCTCAAAAATGTGTATTCTATTTTTAATTTTTTTCCCTATTTTGATATTAGCTTTTCTTATGTTCTGTATGCAAAACATGTATCTTCAAATTAGATATCTATATACTTTGTTCCTTATGAAAAGCTTGTATGAGCCTTCTTCAACACTCTTCACATAAAAAGTTTGAGTTCATAATATAGGGTTTGTATAAATTGCATTGCTGGTTTTATTAGTTCCAGGATTCTGTCTTCACCAGAGTTACAGCCAGCAAAAGAGAAATGGAACATATTTCTTTAGTAAAGACACATTAGAAATATTTTGGATACAAAGCTTGTCCTAACAGAAAATGTGTGATATCACAAAATGACAGTTATTCAATTATAGTGACATTTTTGCACCTTTTACCTATATACAGTCCAATTGTCTATGATGTTGCTAATTTCCTTTTTTTTTTCCTATGTTCCTTAAATGTCTAGAAGAGCATTGGTAGGCCCTGCTGGAACTATGTTAGACTTTTTCCTTCATTTATGTTTTTCTCAGATGTCATATTTTTGTTTTCTCAGGATAAAAACAAAGACCAAAGGAATGACAATAAAAAATTCACCTCAAAGCTTCCTGATTTCTTCCCCAATGGACTTCCCAGCATCTATTTGGAGGAACCTAAAATGAGTTTGGGCACTACAGCTAAGACGACAGGGAGTGATTTAATACATGCATCAGTCTTAAATTTGCATTTGGCTGAGATGAGGAAAATCTTACAGAAGGAAAGAGAGTAAGTGCAAAATATATCCTGCTTCTGGAATTCTCATAGACAATAGGGTTGAAGACAGTTTCTAAAATAGATATGGTGATGTTTGCATTTATAGCTCATATGTTCCAAGCTTTTTTCATTGCTATTTGAAAGGCTTTAATAAGAATTAAGAGAAACAATTCAGCATAGTGTGTTTATTGTTTTCTTTGGCTAGTCTGTCATTGAAATAAAAAGTGTTCCATATAAATATGAACTTATTAGCAATTTGGCATTAATACAGTGATAGATAATGTATGTTATACCTAGTTATTGGAGTGCTTTGTGCATAATAAAAAATTTGAAAAAGTCCAACTGCAGAATGACAAAGGCTATTTTTGAATTCAATATATATGAATCAGCTGCAAAATGCTGTTAACCCAACCTCTTCACTTGTAGCAAAATCTGTGTTAAAAGGTGGTAACACAGAGGGAGTAACACATTTATTGTACACTTATGTAGCATAGCAAACTTGCCTCACATAAATACTAAACGTACAGTTTGGTGGCCTAAAAGAAGTTTTATGTTGTATAAATGGTCAATATTGAGAAAGATTGAATCTCACCAGAAAGGCTTTTCGAGGAAACGTGCAGAATATGACGTATGATGTTGTAGTAGGAGACTTCAGGCTGTAATTACAGGTGACAGTAATTTCAAAGTCAGTCGATTTAAATTAGAAAATTAAAAGGAAGAAAATTCCTTGTCTATTGCAAATTTATTAAGCACTTTCAGTTCAGAGAGTCTGTAATGGTAAACTACGTTGGAGAATTTCCTTCCTGTCAGTTTGTTTCACATTTCCTGCCTGTCAGTTTATTTCACAATTGTCATGTAGATTGTACATGACTGAGGTAGAAAATCCTTTCAATTCCTTACTAATATTTAATGTGTTTTGTTATATGAATTAGATAGTTGTAGAAAGCATACAATGATTCTTTAGTTGAATCATATAGCTAGCAGCAGATGGCCATGCTCTCTCTCCTTAAAAAGTAGTTAGTTTGTCTGTGGAAGCAAATATATATGTGAGACAGGAGACTGATGCCTCAGACACCCATTTTCCTAGAGTTGAAATATTTAGGGACCTAGGTACTTCATCAGCAATCACAGTATACATAATATATAATAATTTTCTTTAGAAAATGGATAATTTTTTAACTCCCTTTTAGTTACTTCTGAGGCAAAACTTTAATAGGTTTTGGTTTGTCTCGATGTTCACATGCCTCTCTAACCAATTTTTAGCTGTACTTCACAGAGACACATTTTTCCATTTATGCCTAGATGGATACTGACTATGGTATAAGGCAATAAATTTCCTGGCACACGGTAAGAGTCGGGGCACATCTGTAACATGCAACATGTGGAAATGCCATCTCGGGCAGCAAAAATTCTCACAGAACAGTGATTTCCACATAACAGCAGGGATTGGTAGAACAACTCCCTCTCCAGGAAGGCAACACTTCCTGCATGCAGGGATGTTATGTAAGCAGAATATATGCAACTTCTAAGTATGGAGCAACTATATTTGGCAATGCAGACAGTAAATAGCTAGGAATAATGTTACTAGGATGAGTATTATTGTAGTTACCAGTCTCTTGAGATAGCTGATGAATCTTTACTTTGTTGTCACCTGCTAGCTCAGAAAAGGTTGGTCCCCACCACTTAGTAGAATTGCCTGATTTTGCTGAATTTCCAA
Source organism: Cinnycerthia olivascens (assembly GCA_035048155.1). Lineage (NCBI taxonomy): Eukaryota > Metazoa > Chordata > Aves > Passeriformes > Certhiidae > Cinnycerthia > Cinnycerthia olivascens. Next base: position 96,070,853 of record JAWWMU010000106.1, on the reverse strand, counting down.
CTTCAGGTTTCCAGTTTTCTGTCTTAGGTTTTATTCTTGCTCAGGTCAGTATTTTTGCTCCTGTATTCTGGAGTTGCTAGTAATGACTATCTCAACATCTCACCCCTGTTAGCATTTTTACTCCCCTTATCTTGTGTGGCTCTAGCTTAAGTACTTTCTCACAGCTTCTTTCTCACAACTTAGCAATTTTCTCATTGAACTCGAGCCAAGGACACACAGCTGTGCTGCATCAAAAGCAAACAGATCGTAGTCAGCTTGAACCCCAAGGCCAAAGGTTACTTTAGCAGTCAGTATGATCTTATTCATACAGCAGACGGCTTCTCAGCAGCTTCCCGGTTCAGCACTCTGAACTCTGACTGCATTTTTTCGAGAGTCAAGCTAGTTTATGCAAATCCAGTGTTTTAGCTTCCTCCTAAGTTACCTAACAGTTACCTAACTAGTAACCACCTTGGTTTCCTAGCTAATCTCCCCATAAGGTGTTTCGCTTCTTCACCCTGAGAGGACTTCTACTTATTGCATTCTGCTTAAAGCTATAATCAGTAATGTTGACAAAGCCTTATGCACACAGATCAGGCTTTGCAAAAGAGAAGAAGAAAGAAAGTCTAAAAAAAGTAATAAAAAGTAAAGAGATGAAAATTTATGTTTCGACATTCAAAAAATGTCAGGCTTGGGTTTGCGATGCAAAATTACAAACCAACATCCTCTATTAGGTACTAATGGCTCATTTCAATTACACATTTTAGGTCCCTTTAACATGAATGAAAATTTCAAACCTTATGCGTGGTGCAGCATTTCCCATAATCATTTGCTTAAAATACCTATCTTTTGTCATCTTTTAGGTTTGTGTTCTCATCTAGTCTTAAGATCGTAATTTGTCCTACTTTGAACATAAAAGTGTTTATTTCCTCTAAAATCAAAAGCCCACAAACTTGCCCACTGCTTTTTTATAATATCAAAGAGGAACTGCTTAAGACTGGCTAGGTAACACAGACAGTGAATACAAAAGGCTCTGCCTGAACAACAAGAAATCCTCCCTTTTTCTGTGAGGATTGCTGAACACTGGCACCAGTTTCCCAGAAAGGATGCTGAGTCTGCATGCTTGGAGATATTCAAAAGCCATCTGGACATGGTCCTGAGCAATAAGATCTAGGCAACCCTGCTCGAGCATGGGGTTTCCACCAGATGACCTCCTCGGGATCCCTCTCAACCTCAACCATTCTATGTAATTCTGTGATTTAATTAGATAATGAGTTAGTGTCTCGTTACAAGATCCATGAAAAATGCTCTGAACTTTATTCTTTTACCTAGAGTAAGCTGCCTCTGTTGTCTGCTATATTCTTTCTTCCACTCTTTGTTTTCTTTATTTAAATAGCAAACTTTATGTGATCAGAATAATCTCTTTCAATTGGCGATATCAGAGGGAACTGATCTCACTTAAGAAGGACTGTAACACAGAACAAAACTAATGTCTTCTAAGTAAGCAAAACATACTGGATACTCCTCTTTTACTTTTGAGATTAGATAGTTTCTAGGGACTTTCACTGCATTCGGTGTGGTCAATATGTTATTATTCAAAGTATTAGAATGTCATCTTTCATGTTTTTAACTTTCTACTGTATTAAACATCCCACTAATAATTCTCTTAATTCCCCAATATAGTCACAAAATCATTCCAATTAAATATTTCATTACTTTGAAAGAAAAACTACTGAGTTGAAATGCATGAAATACATCTTGCTCCACATTGTTTTGCGAATAATAGTGTTTATTTTATTACTATAATGTTATGGGTGTTCTAGGTGGTTGCTAAGGTAAGCTGTGCTATATGCTAAATCTGGGCAGAAAAAGGAGATCTCTGATTCAGGAGCATTAGTTCTAGGTATAAAAGAAGAGAGAAGATATTTCACTATAGTGGATTGCTTAATTAATGTAGCTGACATTGCTTCCAGGATCTAGGTCTGTCCAGTCAGAGGCAACTCTTGCTATCTCGGTGCAAACCAGCACCCTGATGCATAAAAATGCCCCAGACAAATTCCATCAATACACTTTGCTTTAATAGGTGAATATTTAAACCAAATATTTTCAAAATGCAGTTCTAATAAGCCTGATAATAACATCTTTGTTAAAAAGGTTGAAAAATTCTCTTGGCCTCCATTAGAATAGAAAATAACTACAGTGGCACACAACAATTACTTTAATTGCCAGTCTTAGAATTACATTTTCAACTATTTCATATTTTTCTCATTACACAGGCATAGTACTTCTGCGTTAAATAATACATTTTCCTAAAATTCTTCTAGCATTTTCTTCTAGAAGCAATTATTTTTTGAAACATGAAATATACATCTTTTAATAACTTTTTTAACATTTGACCTCAATCTTCTTTGGTTTCTGGTCTTCATAGTGTGTATTTCCCCCTGTATACATGTGTTTAATCTGTTTATGCTAAATATAAGTGATGTAATACCTTTCTTTGAAGACCTAATTGTGAAGAAATTTGTGATAAATTAGGTGCCCTGAATTACTAACTGAAGTAAAATTTTCTTCAGTTTATCACAAAATTTTATTTCATTTAAAGTTTTAATTCTGATTTAATAACTGGATTTCTATTTTCTCTTTAGCTATTATTTTTGATGAATATTTTGAAAAAATATTTTGGAAAAATTTATATTACAATGTAATAATTATATATTATATATAAATAAAATAAATAATATTATTATAATAATTTTTTAAAAGTCAAGATATACCATTGACAAAGGCAGCAGAATATAACTCAAGCTATGAGAAGGAAATTCAAAGTAATTTTTTTTCTGTCAGCTTCAAAATTGTGCAATGCTAAATTTTAAAATACTTTTTTAGAATGAATGTATTTTTGGAGAAAGAAATGGAAAAGATGGAAAATGAATTATTTCTTTGGAAATGGAAATATGAAGAACTGAGACAAACCAAGCTGGAAAGCCTGAAACAGGTATGTTAGTAGTACATTTTTATTACATGGAGTAAGAAAGAAAATTTAGACTTCTGATTTCTGGTATTGTAACTAAGAGTAAAATTGTGTCCAGGGTTTATGAATGTGATAAATCCACCATTTATTAATTGTTACTCTGTGTAGCCAGATGAGAGGGACCTGATGAGGGTGTGTGGGTGCTGCCATGGCAGCACTGGTGCTCAGGAGCTGCAGGACTGGCACTGGGATGGCTCCACAGGAAGGGACCGGCCAGAGGAGGCAGATTCTGGTGCCCCATCCCCATGTGTGGTGAGGCTGGTGGTCCCGATGTACAGGAATGTGTGATCAGGGTCCAGCAGGGCTTGTATTCAGAGAGAAATGGCCCATGTGGAGTAAAGGGATGTTCAGGAAAGCCCTGCCACCCTTCCTGTGAGGCTGGAGCAATAGAACAGTAGAGGCGTAGAAATTGGCTGAATAAATGTGTTGTCCCCATCAACCTGGACAACAAAGTAAGGCTGGGCAGGATCAGAGAAGGCAAAGAGGAGATCCAAAGGATCTTCACAGGGACCCAGAGATAAGAAAGTCTGAACCACACAGGAGGGGTAAGCCAGAGACTGTGAGTTTCACAGTGAATAGAATCCCACAGTAGGAAAGGTATGTTCTCTAACAACTTGAGGATGGCTCTTTTTTCCAGATCTACAGTTCAAAAGGTTCAAATACCTGATAGTGAAGTAAGAGAAGAAAGCCATTATTTGTGAGGCATCAGATCCAGCTTTAACACAAACCATGAATTAACATCAGGAGGAAGCAGCAAGTGGCAGTAGTGGGAGGCCTGCTCCTGTGGGGATAGAAACCTCTGTGTTCCCTACTTGCTTTTTTGAGGGTTATATGACTTGCTGTGGGCTAGGATCCAGAACATTGCAGAAAAATTGCCAAGGTCTGTCCAGTCCTTAGACTGCTACGTTGCTCCTCATCCCCATGGGCACCAGCTAGCAACATATTGGGAATGATCACATAGCTCTGGGGTTGAGGTCATGGGGACCCAGGTCTTGTCTCCTTGATCCTATCAACTGGGTAATGTAATGAGGAGAGCTTTGAACTAGGAAAGGAGGCAGTGAAAGGCTACAGACCACAGAGGAATGAAAAAGTGAAGACTGGCTGTCAAGCTCAGGGCACAGGTTGATAGGAGCAAGAAAGATTTCAGGAGTGATAAAACAATGTGAAAGGACACTCATCTCAAGTGTTGGTAAAGAAATGTACATATCCTAGGAAACAAGCAGGGAGAATTAGAGCTGTGTGTCGTTACAGAACTACAATATTGTAACAATTCAAATACTGTGTGAAGTCCATCCAATTGGAGTACTGTGAAGGACTTTCAGAAACACTGGCAAGGAAGGGCTGAGGGGATGGAAGTTGCCCTCAGAGCTATAAGAAGCTCAGGTCATTTGGGGTCTGCAGGAGGATGGGACGTAATCAGACTTGTGACTCTAGTATCAGAGGAGAGGCCAGTGAGTGTGTTTGTTACAGACCCCCTAATGAGAACTCAGATCTCTGAATTGTAAACCCCAGTTCTCACGGGTGACTACAACTGCTAGAAAGGTAGAATAGCTGCTGCAATCAAAGAAATTTAAATAGGATTTCAGGAATAAATTCTTGCTGAAGGTATTCAAAGGGCCAACTTGGTGATGAATAGCTGGATCTGCTGTTGACTAATATAAAGGAAACTAGCTTGGGATGTGATGACAAATGATTTCCTCATCTGTGGTAACTGAAATAGTGATATTGGTCATCCTGAAAGAAGAAAGGCAAGCAGCAGAGGCCAGACCCTGAACCTAAGGAGAGCAGGATATTGGCTTAATCAGGGAACTGTTGGGAAGGGTCCCATGGGAGGCAACTCTGATAGGTAAATAAAGGAGTCAACCAAAGCTGTCAGGCCTCGGAGTACAACAAAGGCTTGTCCTAATACTCTGGAGAACAGGTAGATGTGTCAGGAGTCTGATTTAGCTCAGCAGGGCACTCATGGTGGAGTTCTGATGCCAGAAAGCAATGTACTTGTACAATGATCAGCCTTGAAGGAGTAACTTAAGAACATTTCCTGGTTGTGTTGGATTGGTGATAGGAAATAAATGTTCATTTCAATCTGCATTCATGACTAGAAGAATAAGAAATATATGTGTTGTAGTTTACAGATTTTGGCTCTCATGACAATGGACAGAGGACCTCTTTGATTCAACAAATATGTGTCGATATAACTAAACATAGAGAGGGAGTTAAAAATGTCCTATGAATTTAACATCTCAGATTTGAAATAATGGAGGGAATTTAATTAGTTTTCTTTCATGTTCTGGAAAGATTTGCAAGCAGTCTATTAAATCTCAAGTTCTAGTTAATAGACATTGCACAGCAGCAAACTGACATCTTTCATATTTGAATTCCTTTAGATTTTAGTTCTCTATTTTCTGCTTGGTCATTAAGTAGGATTTCACCTTGTTATACTCATGCAAAACAGAGGAATATTAACTAGTTAATAGTTTTGCTTAAGAAAAGTAATCTTTATGAAATACTTTATGGGACTCTCATCAGCAATACAACAACAGGAAGTAAAATATTTTGGAGAATTCATTGGAGATAGAAAATAGATAGATAGATAGATAGATAGATAGATAGATAGATAGATAGATAGATAATATTTATGCATGAATGCCTACATATATGTGTTGCTGCTTTTTTCTTGAGACTTTTTTTTGCTTGATAGCTTTAATTGCTAACAGGAGGTGGTATTTTGAGCATACTGTTCATTTTCTGACATTTATGACATAAATCTCACTTTTAAATTACAGAAAAACATTGATCAGGATGAATCTGACTAATGTGAATAAAATTATTTCCATCAGTGGAGGGAGTTTTTGTGAATGGAAACTCTCCCTCTACTGAAATAGCCCAAACCTGGTGTGTTGACAACACAGATGTGAATATTACTCACTATATATTACTGTTGAGAAGTGGATGCTGGAACAACAGACAAGATTTTTGACTGTAAAAAATTTGAAAGTGAAATAAAAGAAAGTGCAGACATCTACTAGGCCAAGAAGGGAATCTGATTCCAATATACATTTTCAATATTGAATCACAAAGGAATTTCTAGATTAACAGCAGATCAATTATATCTAGGTTATTTTCATATTCTTGAATAAATTAATCTGCTATTTCCTTTGGTAGAATGCCTAACAGTCCCACTGTGAATGCGAAAAAAAGTGTTCAGTTTGCAAGTGACAATGCCACCGCAAATTAAAACATTTTTAGGAATGGATAGCTCTTCTAGCCTTTTAGAAGTTGGAGAGATTTTGGGGACTTAGAAACTTCACAGCTGCCAAGACTTGATTATTAGTGCTCGCAATAACTAATCACTTTCTTTAATTACTTTCATTAAAAATAAATATTTACTCACCTTGGAATAAACCAAGTATGGAAAGCATTGGTGATCTTGCTGATCATTGTTTTAAAAAATTATCCATTCAGCATCAATTTGGAAGTTGTAAATAAGTTTTCAAAGTATTAAGTTAATTAAAAAAAGTAGTAGCATGACAATTTATGATCATAGCAACCATGAGCATTATAGGCAGCTTAGTGTGACACTAGCATTGATCTTGTCCTGTTTGGGGTCATAAATTAGACCATTTTAACAGATACAACAGAAAGTTACAGTTGTTGTTGTAGATGATAATTTCCTTTTTTGTTCTAAGTTTGCCCATTAAAATATGTAAAATACTTTGTTATTTTAAAAACAGGAAAACAATTAATCAGTATAAAATTACAATTATTGTTGTATCTGCATGAGTATCCACAGAAAGGAAAAACATTTTTTGTGAGACCATGGAGTAAATAAAGAGTATTGACATTAGATGTACTTGGGTTTAAAGTAAACTTTGTTGGAAAGAGAAGGAATATTTAAGTTCTCTGAAGAACATGGGAATTTTGACATCCATAACTTTACTTGTTGAATGTCTCCAGGAATGGGGTATCCAATTTTTTCAGATACAGTTTAGTTTACAGATCAATTAACCATCAGTCTGAGAAACACAAAAAATATGTCTAATTAGTTAGATCTTTGGACTCTGGAAAACAAAGCAAGTCATTGGTGTGCTGCTGTGATGTTTGTAAACACAGAATTGGAGTGAGCAAGCCTGTTGACGTTTTAGGTTTTATAATGGTCATTTTATCTTATGTACAATAAAATATTTTGTTTATACTCATTGTAAATCTTCCTCAATTTTTTTATATCTTTATAAATCATGAAGGATGTGCTTTTCTAGTCATTTAGGGGTTGAATAAGATGGAATATTTACAAAACAATTTAAATTATACTGAAAATAGTGGAAAAATGCAAGTACTACTATACTCCACTGGTGTGCACTGTAGACTTACAAATGCCACTATAGGCAGTGACTTCTGTGTTGTTCAAAAGTATTTTCAGTTGGCTGAAGTACAGAACGTGCTCTCACACTACATTATCTAGTGCTTTTGTAATTAATGAGGGAAATTCCTACCCCAATTTGTGGGATATGAGGCAAAAATTACACTAATTGGTACTTAAATCTTTTTGGAACATCAGTGTTAAAATGTATAGCTAGATAAAAAGGAAAACAGGCTAAATGAGCATTTGGCAAAGACATTCCTCTTCTTCCTCTTTCTTTTTTTTACAATTGAAAGTAAGTCACCAGCTATAGATTTTGCAATAGAGCCAAGAAAAAACATCTTTAAACATCTTTTAAAACAAGTGTTTTCTGTTCTCTCTCTCAGTATATGGATGTTTTACACTATATTACAACAATCTATGTATTGTAACTTAGGAGCATTGCTTTCTTTAAGAGATCGTGAATGGCTCCCTACCTGTTGTTCCCAGGTGAAGGAAGCACCACTGATGTGAGTGAAGCTTCTGGATAAATCAAGTCTTCTCCTATCACTGTAAACATTTAAATGCTCTTTAAAACGGAGCAGCCTATTTGGAAGCTCAAGTTGTCAACAGGTAGATCTTATTGAAGACTGCATGATTTCTACCTTCTCCAGAAATCTTTATTCTGAAATTACCTCATAATGTAAAGTTGCTACATAGCTGTTTACCTGAATTTGTTTTTTTCATTCACTTAGTACATATATGAAATAGAAAAAGTGATACTCTTATAATTTTAGAGAAAATTTAGGTACATATAGTAAGATCATCCATTCTGTCCCATATTCTTCACCTGACTCAAAAAATGCCTTCTGATTGTCCCCTAAATGCTGCAGAAAGCACAATAATTATCAGACATATATCAGTAGCCTGAATGGTTACACTGACTACTGTGGATCTCTCTATTTAATTTCTTACCTAAGATGCCCAGAAATGTTGAGTACTTTGCATGGCTATCAAAAGAACAAAATTATGTAAAAAATAATCCTATAGTTCTTTTATACACTAGAGAATAGCTAGCAGTCTATTTTAGTGTGCTAAAGGAGTTTTTATAAAGTTTGATATCAGAAGCCTCAAGGCTGAGATTTAGAATATCATTAGGCAATTTTCTGCAAACAACATCTGAATTATTTGAGAATGCAAATGACTTTATAGAATGGAATCTTGGTGCAGTTAATTTTCCTGTAATAAAACCCCATTATTTTTAGGCTAGGTCTAGAATTTTGAGCATTCCTTACAGGTTTCAATGCTTCATTTGTTTAAGAGGCTGGTATGATTTTCAGACTGAGTGAAATGAGATGAAAATGATGCTACATATCTGACTCACGGTTTGACAAAAGTGCTTTAAAAATTACTTTCAATATACATATTTTTTTCCTGTGTAAATTGCTATAACTGGCAAGTGGTTAGAGAGTTAGAAAAAAATTCTGTATTGTTGCTTCAGCTGCAATTCTTCCAAAAAGTTAACTATTCTTTCCTCTGTTTTCATAAATTAGGTCCCTGTTCATATTTAGTTTTATCTCTGGAAATTACATACTTAATGTTCTTAGTGTCCAGCATAAAACATAATTTGTCATGCTGCATAAAATTAAGGTTCCATTTGATGTTTATTTCCCCACAAATCTAATTTGGAAAGTGCAGGATAAGTCTACAGTCTCATTTACCTTTTTGCTCATACTGCCTTCTGACAAGATGACAAGATATTTATACTCCATTGAGTTATACTTTCCAATATTTTCTCTGTCTTCATTACACATTTTGCATTGAAAACACCAAGCAAGACCAAGATTATCTTTTGCTGTTTTTTTTTAAGACAACTGAGACATGAAAAGTTATTTCTGTGAGAAAGAAGAAACGTGTGTAAGCATACTGAAACACATTTCTGCCCACAGATTTTCTGTGAAAGGAACACCGTGCCAAAATGGAGGAAGTTTGTTTAGCCTGTTGTTCTGCCACTGGCAGAAATATAACTTGGTCATGAAATGAAGAAGATGATGAGGAATGTGCAAATGCACACACTTACTTGTGTATGCATGTGTTTGTATATTTGTGTGCATGAAGCAATCTTGGTCCTAGGGATTAGCCAAGGTGCTCCTTCCCAGAGAAGGGGGGTTGGATCTCGATGATCTTTGAGGTCCTTTCCAATTCAGGTCATTCATTCAATGATTCTATAACTAACGAAAATAATTTTTCATAGTTCAGATTGAAAGGCCCAAATTTATGACAAAGTTGATTCTTAAAAATGTCTTAGTGTGGTTAGTTTATCATATGGCTCTCTATATCAGAAATTAATTCTTTGCAGTGTATAGTTTAAAAAAAAAGGCGTTTTAATATCTAATTTTTAATAGAAGTTTAACTGTCCTGAATTTACCTTTTGGTATTATATTTTAACATTCATTTAGTTGTTGAAGTAAATATTTCTGCTAGTGTGCTTACTTGTTATTCATCCACATAAAATCAACTTAGGCTGAAATTACTTGAAAAAAAGTAACAAACCACTGAAGAATTAAGTGCAACGACAGGTAGAATGTTGAAAATTTGTGACATTAAAGGTATTGAATTAAAGATACAAGCATTTTACTTTTAGTGATTCAGTTCTTTTTTTCTATCCTTACCTGGATAAGGATAGCAATGTGTCACTTAAAAATTAACAATATAATTTGAGAGGAGGCTTGATTGGAAAAACAGCTTTAGATTTTTTTTTTCCCATTGTTTTTGAAACAAAACTTTCCATGCTTACGTTGGTGAAGTCCTGCATATTCCCTCAAGTCACAGCATGAATGATACCTTGAAGTCAATGAGAAATCTGCTGATGTGAATGAACTTCAGATTAGTTCCTAAACTGTGGAGTAACAGGTGATTAGGGATTGTAACAGAAGATTCTTCAGGGACACTTGTAACCTCAGAGGATCAGTAGAATGTTCTATTGTGGCTCAGATAAAACACAAGAAATGCCATGTAAACTGTAAGTAGAACCATTGCTACAGGCACTTGCCACCAGACCACTGCTCTACAGAAATTATTTTATGTAATTGCTTATCTAGATCAAGCAACCAAAGCTGTATATTTCAGGTTCTTACTCTGAAAGGGGAGCTGTATGGAGAAATGTCCTATGCTATATTTACCTGAACTCTAAGCAGCACAATGCTTCTAAATTTTATTGAGCAGTCATCTCCTCTGTTTCATGAATCCTGTTGAACTTACAGTTTAGAAGAGAAAACAAGCTCGAATACTGGTTTAATTTGTCCCTTTTAACACAGGTTGTTAAAGCTTAAGGATAAAGCTCACTGTATTAGAACATGGCAACTTTTGGAATCTGGTGTATTATACTGCAATTTATCTGCACTTTAGGTAACATTGGTATAATTGTCTGGTACTCATCAAGGAACTTGATGCCATTTTTATTTTCCTGAATATTTCATGTTATGTCAAATCAGACTTGCAAATTTTAATTAAATATGTTGGTATGGAGGCTTTTCCTTCAGGAAAGTAATGATTACAAATTCTACTGCGGTTTCACACTATTTAGTATTCTAGTAATCTGACATGTATTTATTTGTAGACACCTACAGTTACAGAAAACATCCTATTCCCAGCATCCCTTGACCATTAATCTGAAAAGTCAACAGTCCTCATCTGTAAGATAAGTGAACTTGTGTAGTCCCTAAGTTAAATGCGGAGGCTTTGACTGTTGCTGTCATTTTGATGTATTTTTGTTATGATTCATTAGCAGTTACATTAAAAAATGTACTGTAGGTTAAGTTTAGTTAGTATTTTATTTCCTTATAAATTATCTACCAATTCCCATTATATCTTTAATATTATTAATTTAATAATTTCATATTAAAAATTAAAATTGGCTTGAACAGTGCTCTGATTTGCAAAATGTAATACCCATACTGTTTAGGAAATTCTTAAGACTTGAGGACAACTTGAACTTGTTTTGAATGTTCCTAATTCCTAATGCTGACCATTACTGATTTTTCTGTTTCCTTACAGTTCTTTATTTAGCTATACATTTTTCTCAATTCAACAACATAAAGTGAGGATGGAAAGTCGGTTGTAAGCGAAAGAGTTATTGACCTTCTGTACAGCAAACAAAAGTTCAAAAACAAACAAACAAACAAATAAATTACCCATTGCACTATTTACTCTTTTTTCTCCAAATTATTTTCTACATGTCTGCATTTATGTCCTTATGACAAATCTTTGTATTTTTTGAGGAAAGGTTATCATCTTCCTTTTACAGTACTTATTAAACGTCTTGTGGTCCATTCTAGTTCCTAAATTAATTACTAATAATAACTACCTAAATACACAGCAGTAGATAACTATATGAAATAAAAGGAGGCAAGATTTTAAAGTCTGGACTGCAATTAAATTTGAAGGCTATTTATTTGTAAAAATGCTAAATATAAAAATTATCTTCTGTAAATTATATATAAATTGTTATTGCTCTGAAAACTAAGAATGAAAATTTAATTGGTCTGGTCATTTCTTTCCACAGAATAGAAGCTCATTTTTGCTTCCATTAATGTCCAAACTTGTATTTCTATTCACAGGCATACAAATCTATTTTTTACCTTGCTATTAAAAAGAGGTTTTGCATTAGTCAGTCTCAGGTCTCTCAGGGCTTAGTCTGTGTTCGTTATTTTGGGAAGAAGTTTGTTGTATCAGGTTTGAGTAGGAAAAACAATTAAAAATCCACATACATACACAATCCCCTCCCTCTGATAAGAGCACTAGTAACAGAAGTAAGCTAAATGCAGATGATAAAAACTCTTAAACTGGGAAACTTCAGTCTGGCGACAATACTTGGATGGAAAGGGAATTAAACAGAGTTTAATAATAAGTTTCAGGTGTCATTTAAAAAAAAAAAAAGCTACTCAGCAGGGCCCTATTCTTTTGAAATATAAACCAGAATTTCTGGAATTGTACTTTTCAGTACACAGTGAGGAGTCTTCCCCTTCTCCTTCCTCCTCATAAAGCTAAGATGTCTGTGAGGAAAATTAAGGCATGGAAATTCCTGCTTTGCTTCATATCTTTTTGCTTAAGAATGCCCAAAATCATCTGACCTTTGAGATTTGATTACATTAGGAAAAAGATTTACTGTAATCCTATACCTAAAACAATCTTTGCCTATTTTTTAAGATTTTTAACACAGTTTGTTTATTCTATTACCTCTGTCACCCCTGCTGTGTTCTGTCATAATGCAATCAAGTACACGAAAAGCATTTTACTGTTTGTAAACAAATCGAACCCTTCATTGTAAATGTCAAGAGCTCATGTTTTACCTTGTTTGTTAGTGAAACATAAAGTGTGATGTTTTTCTTTTACTTTTAATTTTTTTTAATTTATTTGATCTGCAGTTATTAGATCAGTTGATTATTAGTTAATATGGGAATTATTGCATGTTTATCACCTGGATTAAAAATTTGACCTCTCTGTGCATAGTAGCAAAAGGAAATAGTCATTTCCTAGTACACTGGAATTCTCACTCTCCACATGAGTGATGGCTTGTCAAGCTTTGAGAATTTTGGTTGGCATGTGTCCCTTATAAATTTCAAGCAGAACTCTCCAAGGGATTAGCTGAAATGTGAATTATTTCCTTGAATGACGTTAGAGAACATTTTAAATTCACCTAAACCACTGTATAATGTTGGTGTAGATTAATCTTGGTTAGAACTCTCATTACTATGTTCATCTCTAGTCAAAAAAGGAAAAGTAGTTTGATAATTTAGTCCATCTCAAATATAATTTCCATTTAGGAGTATAGCAAACAGCATCTTGTACATACCGTTTTTATGTAAGGTCATGATTATCTAAGCACCAATATTTTGCTAAACACAACAACGGGAACAAGATGATTTGAAGAGCCTGCAGGAAAAGGAATGATGCAAAAAGATGCCCAGTACCTTCAAATGACTTTAGATTCTGTCTCTGTATCTAATTATGGGAAGTACAGAAACAACTTGAATCTAAATGGTTTTGTCATTATTAAAAAATAAATAGCCTTCAATTCAAAGGCTACTTAAAGGATGACTAATATTAAAGTTATGAGTAAATAGTACTTGAATTATGATTCAGCTTTTGTTTCCTGAAGTCGGGAATTACTCTGAGAACCACTTTTTTCAGATTTATACAGGAAAAGTATTGGACTTGTGGGCAATTTCCAGAAACTGGGAAAAATTTTGGAAGTGATTGGTATGAAATAGGCCAGAAAGGAACCCAAATAGAAAGCTGATGTTGGATAGTCTGAAAGACCATAGTGAAAGGGGACATTTAATAAATTTGTAAAGTCAAATTAATGAAGTAAACTTGTGAAACGTCTTTTTGGTGCAGCTGCCTAAGTTACATTTGATGTAGATGTTGGTACATTTTATACCATAAGCATTACTTTTGAAGTACAGCAAACCATAAAAGTGGGAGGGGAATATAGATGAAGAGCAGATAAAATGAGAAATACAGAGCAGGAGAAGTTGTGAGTGATGCTGACAGAAATTCTGGAGATGAGGTTCTTTGCCACAGACAGAGACAAAAATTTGTCTTAGGGTTGAGCAAAGGAGAATGCTCAGAGGTGCTGCTGAAGTAGATTTGGGGTGGTCCAGGGAAGGTTAGAACAGCCAAGGGGTTGATGCTGTGAGGGCCTTTGGGGTGTAAACCACAGATGAGGGTGTTAGTCCCAGACAGAGATGGAAAATGAAGCCCCTATACTGTTGCCCATATTATAATATAGGTGTAAGGTCTGCATGAAATGATCTGTGGCTTATATATATATATGGGTATATATAAAATAAGAGAACATGAATATTTGTTTCTAAACAACAGTAAAGGTTTTTAAGGAAGAATGACTTGATGGATGGTTTATCATTGGCAATTTAATTGTAATTGGGTTTTTTTTCAGTTGGTAAATAGCTCTCACATTCTGAATTCTTCTTATGGGAGAAGAGAGGAGAATTTAATGGAAATTCTGGAAAATTCCTAGTATCTTAATGGATAGGATATTTGTAACTGAGAGATAATCTTAAATCAGCTGTAAAAAAAAAAAAAAAAAGGCACTGGTTATTATGGCAAATTTTTCAAAATGTAGGAGGAAGATATTACAGATTTCATACCTTTTTTCCTGATTTAGAAATCTAGGTTTTAATTTTTCCAGCAGGGGCATTTTTTCTGTCTGAGACACAGCAAACAAGATTCTGGTGGTGAAGGGGCAGTTACTTCGATGGTTCCTTATGTGGCAGCAGCAGATACCTATGAGTATCTCAGAGGGTTCCCATGAGTCCCTGATCTCTGAGAGGATGCTCAGAAAGTCAAGAAGAGACTTAAACCAGAGCACTTTCAACTTCAACCTGGAGAATGTGCTCACAGGGATTTTATTAAGACTACTTAGAAATTCAGTCAATATCAATATAATTGACAAAATTGAGGAATGGTTCTTACCCAAACATGTGATTTTGAGGTATGCAAATATAAGGCCTGCTACCTTTTGGAATATATGAGGGCTCCTCAACCAGAAATGGTGGTAAAATACTGATATATTTATATTAGCAAATATGAGACAAAGCCGCGTAAAGAATAAACACTGAAATGAGACTGATACCCTGTTTTAATTTGAAAGGTAGGTGAAGATGTTGATGTTTATTATTTATGCTTTTATTATTTTTTACTGGTTTCATTAATTAAGTTTGCATATAGAAGATGCATTATTCTCATAATTATCAAGAGTACATTTTCCACTGAAAATGTACTTTTTTTTCTGTGTTTCTCTCAGCTGAAACACTTTACTCATAACAAAAATAAAATATATTTGTATGGACTGGTAACATAGGAGGTTTACATTTTGAACTACAGATTGCTGAATTCAGTTCTGAAAGATAAAGTACGTGGTTCATCTTTTATATGCATTAGTGATCTGGCTGATCGGGACATGTGGATATGTTCATTGTATCACCTGGCTCCAAAAATGAAAACAGCATTTTTGTATTTGTTTGTTTTAGACAATGGGTGAAACTCCCTTAGACTTTTTAATCAGAAAATGTTACGACAGTCTTGTTTTATATTATTCATGCAAATATTTATGCTTTCCTAACAAGCTTTCAAGAATGTCTATTTGACAAAATTGTCCTTACGTCTTATGGCTATCAGATACTTATTTATAGCATGTGTTTTCATATCTTCATTTTAACAGTCCTTTCTAGTTCTAACTTTTTTCCTATATAATTTTCAAAATTGTTTTTGACACATGAAAATGTTGACTAAATAAGCAGCACTGTACAGCTTGGTAGATACTGATAATTTGGACATTCCTCGAGTCTTGGTCTTGTTATGAACTGGGACTACAATGAAGAAGATTAACATACCCTGCTTGAGCAGGGATGTTGGCCCAAACAGCCCACTGTGGTCTTTCTGACCTTATCCATTCTGTGATACTGGAAGAAGCTTCCAGTGTTTTTTTAATCATATTGTTTAGTTTTTCCACATGAAAATGTAAATGTGTCTTGTTTAAAACACGATCAAACACAAAAACCCTTCATAATTTTAAAGTAGAAATGAGTTCATGATATGTTGGTATTCTCTTTACTGATCTCAAAAGTTTAGATAGGTAAAGGTAGTTCCTCAGAAATATTCAATTATTTGCAAATAATTGGTGGAAGTAGAACTTTGGTTAGGCATTATGGATAAATTTCTATGGTAGACACTGATAGAAAATGTGTTTTCCTTGAATGAATAGTAGATTCTTCTGAACAGGAGGTTTTAATTTTAATCTAATACATAGTCCATGTAAAATTGAACTCACAAGAAACAGTGCCAGATTCAGATGGAAAGAAAGATCTGTAAGATCAAAGCTAATTTTCTCCATCTGAAAATGTTCCTATTTTTTAACTTATTTATACCTCTCTGCTTATGTTATTTCTGATTGTTGTAAAGTTTCATGCTTATAGCTTTTCATATATCTATGGGCAATTTATATTCCTGCATAAATCATTTCTGTTAAATTAGTCATACACACAAAAGAGTTTTCTCTGTACGCAGACAAGGGGAGAAGAAAAAATATGCTGGTAAATCAGCAACTTTCCATTTAATGTCAGCATAGTGCAATGATATCAGCTTGCAACAGACTTAAGCATTTGAGTAGAACCAGGGGGAAGAAATATTTGATTACTATATATGCTGGTGCTAGGCATTGTTATGAATAGAAGCATTCATTAAAAAGTTCAATTGCTTGCAGGGCTTGGTGTCTCAAGATATTGTCAGGCACAATAACATTTATCAAGTTTTCAGTTGCTGAAGGACTAAATGGCATTCTTGGCAGACTTGTATACAATAAGAAAAAAACAGTAAATTTTTTTTACTGTATTGAAGCATTTGTCAAATAAAAAGGTAGCCAACATTTGTCTTCCCTTTCCTGTGGAAGGAGTGCTATGGATTCTGGTAGTCTTTGATTGCACCTTTTAGGTGAAAAAAAAAAACAATTCCAGAAAATGTTAGACACACTGGAAATAACCATTGCAAAACTGCCCAGTGTCACACATGCTAAGCAATAATTTTGCTTCCCAGCAAACATCACCTGTGTACAGCAGTCTTGATCTTGGAAGCAGGAAAGTTGATGAGTTTTCTTTAAGACCTTAGGAGCTTTGGCAGTTTTCCTCATGTTCTTCCAGGCTTCTAGCAGTAGAAATCTCAACATAAAAAATAGAAAATAATTTTTGAAAAACCCAGAAAACCAGTCTCCCTCCCCTATACTCAAACAAAATAGGGGTTACTTTGCAAGTAACAAAGACTCTTGGAATTGTTTTCTATTCAGTTGCACATGATTGTCTTGCTATGTGAAATCCATCTTCCTCTTACATCTTTCTCAAAGGGAAGTGAGCACTGGAGTGGAACCATTGTCATCTTCCAAGTTCCGTAGATACAGCTGAAATAAACCTGGAAGTGATTTAAGAGAACCAGATTCATCAACATAACTTTTTTCTTCTCTTGTGTATCTCTTTGAAAATGCTTCTGGCTGTATGAGTTTTTTCCTGATCCTACAGCACAGAAATTTTTTCTCCCAATTGTGCTGAGATATTATCTTTAAGCATTTGATACTATTACTTTTAGACCACGGAAAAAAATCTTCAGACCCAGTACGACTATGCTATGAATTGTGATGATGTTTCACATTGAATTCAATGAAGGAATGTGATGATTTCGCTTGATGGTTGCTTGATCTTCAGGCAGAGCTTGGTTTCAATTCATTTGATCCAATCTACTTAGGTGCCATATTTGAGAAAGCTGCATATTTACCATTCCTTCTAGCAGCTGAAGCACATTCCATACTTTGGAAGTTGATGACATCTCATAAACTTTCACCACTGTGAAAGGGCAGATTCTCTGTCCTTGAATTCCTTATCAATGTGCAATAATTTGAAAGATGGTAGGTAAAACTGCACAATTGTTGAGTTCTTGGCTCTTGCTTTGAAAAGACTCTTGGATATGACAATTTTTTGAGAGACAGTATTCCTGTCCGAGTTACAGAAAAGGAAAATTTGTTTCTTGTGCTGAGTTTTCTGAGTAATTATGGGAAAAAATCTGTAAGAATCAAATTCACTTGTGACTTTATGAAGATTTATGGTTATTCCAATAGGTTTTCTTTATTAGGAGGGTGTCATGGTCCTTAATTCATAATCAACTTATGGCTTATTAAATTTTCAGTTTTATATACATGTTGCTTAAATTCTGTAGAATAATTTGTAGCATAAATGAATGGAAATTACGTCCATGCACAATGCAGTGATGATATCAAGAATCCTGAAAATATGTGTTCATTTTTCTTGCTTTAGAAGGTGAAAAAACCCCTGCATAGTCATTTTAAGGACAAAAAAAAAATCATACTGATTTTAAATTTTCATTTATGATCTGCACAAACTGAAGCAGATGTTTTACATTTGCACTCGAGTGAGGCTGCCCCAGGTCATTAGTTTAAACAGGAATTCTTGCCTCTCTGGGTCACAAGTCTGTAGGCCTCATTCAGTTTGCCTGTATATTCTGAGTATAAAGACAGCATTAGCAGCTATTGATTTTTTGTGATTGTGTAAGATTCAGATTGCAAATTTTAAAAATAAATAAATAAATATTTTCTATTCTCAGTCAAATCAGCTTTTATTTGAGATATGTAGATAGTCTTTCACAGAATATGCTTTTGGTAAAGAAAAATGCCAGTTTTGTAGAAGAAAAATTTTACAGGGAGAATTTCTGGTTGGATTGGCCGTTTTTTATTTCTGACTTCATTGTCAAGTCAGATCAGATCAAAACTACAAGGTTTTTTAACATAATAATATTTTACATACTTCTTTTAAAAAGCTTAAAGATGATTCTTTAAATACACTTTTCTACCTTTTCCAAGTTTTATAGGAAGCTGACAAGTCTTTGCACTTAAAAAAAAAAGCTGAAGAGTATGTGGAATTTCTTCTGTTTTCTGTCTAAAATAATGTTGACTGCTATATTTCATCATCACCTTTCTTTTTGCATTCATTACATCTTTATTGTTGCCTTTCATCCTACTCTATCTTTTCTTGACTAAGGGGAAGGAGAAAAATCTTGTTTCAATAAAGCTTTTGGAACCTCAACCACTGTTATATTGTCTTAAGCTTAACAAAAGCATTAAGATTTTCCTGCTAATGAACTGCACAAGATGGAGTTCCTTTTTCTGTGTCTTTTTTTTTTCAGGTTTCTGCCTTTCATGTTAGTCGTAAAATTGTGTAGGTTAACTCTAAGATGTAATTATGCAGTTTCAAAAGGTCAGTACACTGTACTTCATTTCCACCATTCACCTTTGTAATTATCCACTTCATTGACACCACCTTGACCACATTCTATGCTTCCACCACTATTCTGATCTTCCTATCATAAAGTAAAATTCAATGCAAGTCAGCACAGATATTTTATGTGGGGAAAAATATTCACATTTTAAGGAAAAATTAAAGATCTCAAAGTTTTTTTCACATGTTGCAAATTTTTCCCATGTTGAAAATTTTTCCTTAAGCTTTCTCTTTTCTTTATGAATCAGAATCTTGAGTTCCACACAAAAGCATCATATAGAATAGAATATCCGTGTGGCTACTTTGGGTTAGCTGTCCACTCCAAACTTCTTGTGCAGCCCGAGCCTCCTTGCTCACAGGGCAAGAAATCACCTGGACTTAGTGTAAGCACTGCTCAGTAACAATGAAAGCTGCCCTCTGTTATCAGCATTTTTCTCATACTAAATTCAGAACACAGCACTGTGCCAACAACTAGGAAGAAAATGAACTCCTATCCCAGCTGAAGTCAGGACCGTTAAATATGTAAATTTATTGTAATTACATCTTGGGTGCAATGAATCGAAATTTTACAGACAGAGGTAAATAAATTTACCTTTGACATCATATCTTTATGTGATAGTAATCTGCCTGATTTCTTGACTGAAATTCAGCCTTGGATGGTTTTGTGAGTTCTCTCTATTTGATGTCTGACAAAAATGAATTTGTATTGATTAGTGTCAACACTGTGCAAAGGTGAACTTTCAGGCCTAGAATTTCAGCTGTGTATTTTGGCAGGTGCTTTGCAAGAGTTTCTCATGTTCCTGAATTTTCATGGATATTTGTAATAATAAATATGCCTGCATATTTATTTAGAAAAAAATATGGGGCTTGTGATTGTTTACTCAGAAATAAGGTGGGAACAGACAAATTTGCAATTTGATTTAGCTAGATAATGACATTGTTACTATTCACAGGATCAGAATTACATTTCTTTTATGCTCATTCTCTTTTCTCTATATTCAGTACCTTTTCATTATTTGCTAAAAATTGATTTTAGAATACAAGTAACCAATGGAACTGAAAAAGAACACCTCTATGGCTCTTTCTGAAGCCTTGTTAGCACAGATATCCTGTTTCTACAATGAAAAAGTGTCTCACAATGTTTTCAGTCTCCATTTTTATCAAACCATAGATTTCAGTTCTCACAGAACTAAAAATTGTAAAATGTTCTTAAAATTTTGACCTTTTTTTAAAATAAATTAGCAATTGTCTTCTTTTTTTTCACTGAATTAAAAGAACTGGAACCTTTTATTTTCACAGTTTTTAATCTGTGTTAATCTCTTTTAATCCCTTGTTAAGAACCAGTTAATAATAACTTGTTAACAGTAAGTACTTGTCAGTAATAATCTTCTGATAAATTTCCATTAGTACCTGATAAGTACCTGGTGTGTGCTATAAACATAAATTCACTTTACCATTTTTTCTTTTGAAGTCTGAGAAATATTTACTGCAGCCTTGGCAAAAACCTCTATTAGTTGTCTCTGAAGAATAACTCTGTTGTTTGATAATTACTCTGTATGACTTAGTAATGTGTCTACTACATACTACTGTATGTTGTACTGAAGATACACTTTAGAACTTTTTCAGCTTAATGAACATTTATTACAACCCTTCTAAATTGTAAACATAATAAAAATATGCTGATTTTTTGTCTTTTGGAGAATAAAAAGTAAACTTTGAGATTGTCAAGCCAAAATCAGTCTCAGTGCTATTTAAAACATTTTATTATTTCTGAAATACTGTTTATCCATAAAAAGCAAAAAAAAAAAAAAAAAAAAGATTTTATTACCAGTTACTGTATAAAAAAAAAATCTATGCTTTAAGTTTTTGAAGGTACAATTGATGAAAAATTGACTGTCTTGGTTATTTTGTTTTCAAATTCAAATATTTAACTTTATGAAACTGGGAAAATTACACCTCGGGCCCACCTTACTCTGAGGTGAAACCATTAGCATCACCCAGTGAAAATCAGAGGGTTTTAATCAGATTGTTCCCCTTTCTTTTTTTTTTCTTTTTTGGTTATTCTTCCTCCTACCTTCAACCTTCCCAGTTGGAAAGGATGCAGTGTGAGAATGCTTCTGAATGGGGAAAAAGACAGCAACAAGAAGCAGAAAAACAAAGTTTGGAAGAAGAGACCAGAAAACTAAAAATGCAGGTAAAAAAATTCAGGAACCTCTGGAGATGAAAAAAAGTAAAGCAACACTACTCAAATTGAGTTTTCATCATTAAAATGTAAAAAGTAGGCTTTCGGTTAAAAATAAGCTTATTTTTACTTAGTTTAGTAGTATTACTTAGTTGGATTAGTTGGGGAGTATTCACACCCAAAATTACTATTTCAAAATGTCACAAAGTGTCCCTAAAACAAAGATTATACAAGACAAAGCAAACCTTACTGCATCCGAGACATGAACAATTGGACCTCAGTGGCTTAGAATTTCTAAAGGGTACAGAAACAGCAAATATCTGTTCGTTTTTAAAAGGAGCAGGGAGAAATGACAAGTATAACAAGACTAGGAAGCAAAAGTGAAAACTGTGAGGAACAGAAGAGATTAAGTAAGCTTTGCAAGCTACAGAGTCCTGATGAAGGTCAAAGCAAAGAAAACTGTGAGACAAATCATTTCCCTGTCTTGTTAAACATTGAATCTTTTCTTAGGAGATGGAGAACTGAAGGAAGTGCCTATTCCTTATTTTTTTGTTCCTCCAAAGGTCTGTTCATTTATTGTCGTGCTAAAAATGACTTGATAATTTATTCAGAGACTCTAAACTGAGCATATTGACTTTATTTTATGTTTTTCTATGCTGATAACTAAATAACAATCCAGAAGGCTCCCACTTTCACTGAGACTCTGAAAGTTCAAGAAAGAGAAAGCAAAAAGGCCCCCAAACCCACCAACTAATCACTGTATGTACATATGATGCTAGGAGTTGGGTAGCGAGAAACAGTAACTTTTTTTATTTGTCTAAATAACAAGTAATTTAATCTAAATTACGTGCACTTGCTGTTGAATAATGACATTCTAAGTAACTAGATTTAGGGTTTAGTAATTAGGAAATTTCTCTTGGGAAAGACTGGGAGAGAGGTTTTATATTTGATGCCTGCTGTTAAATGGAATCATAAAATATTTCTGTTTCCACCATGACTGAGTAATACCAAATGGAAGTTCATGCATATAAGCCTACCTTTCTAACACATCTTACATAACAAACACTGTGTTTTAACTTTTCTTTACTACTACTTTTTTCATGATAACATATACGTATCATATCATACCATATAACGGCAGTATTTTTGTAATGCAAGTAATTTGAGGTTGGAGATATGGCCAGAATAAAGCTCATCTGCTTAGGTATTTTACCGTATTTCAAATCTCTTTTGCTTATATATCTGTGCTGACTTGTTTATTTGTTTGATAGTCTTTTTAAAAAACAGTTACCTGCATAGACAATTAGATAGCTGTTATCAACTCTCTCTGTTAGTATCAGCTCTCTCCGTTAGTAAAACACTCCTATATTTGATTGACAATAACTGCAAAACATGGAATCACAGGACAAGTCAGACTGGGATGGACCTCATGAGATCTTCAGTCTTACATCCCAATTAAAGCAAGATCAGCTCCAAAGTGAAACTGAATTATTCAAGGTTTTGTCCAGTGAGGTCTCAAAAACATCCAGGACTGCATGACCTACTCTGGACAGTGGGTTTGGGATGGCTTGACCCCAGCTGGCAGCTAAGCTCCTACCCATTCACTCCCCAGCAGTGGGCTGGGGGACAGAATTGGAGGGCCAAAATTGAGAAAAAAACTTGTGGATTGAAATAAAGACAGACTCATAACTGGGAAGGGGGAGAAGGGAAAAGGGGAAGAAAATAAAAAGGAAGTGATGAAGAAGCAATTGCCTAGACAGTCTCTATGAAAAGCTGCTTTGCAAAAAACTTCACCATGTCATTGCAAAGGACTCATCCTTCTCTAGTGTAGGACTTTGCCATTGCTTAATTCCACAAGGTTCTTGATGACCCCTTCTTCCAGCTTTTTGACGGAACTTCTTGATCCCACCTCCAGGCAGACATATTGGCTCTGCCTGCCCCAGCCTGAGGGGGAGACAGCAAGACCTTGGTGAGAGCAGTTTCCCTCCAGAGCTGTGAGTTGAGCACCAGCTGTGTTTCTCCATATTAGGCTGGGAACCATGCTCTGAGGTGCATCATCCCCAAGGCTGAGCTGTCTTGTAGTCTCCAGCAGTGTTCCCAGCCAGATGTCCTTGCCTGAATCTGCCATAGTATCCTAAGCATTCTTCTCACTGTGTCCAGAGCTCCTGGCCTCTAGCTGTAGAAAGCAAGTGGTACCACCAAAAATGGTCTTCTGTGACACCAACCATCCATTGACAGCATGAGTAAAGTTAAAGGTCAACAGGATTAAAGTGCTGTGGCAAACCCTTAATGAGAAAATGAACCCTTCACAGCTGGAAAAATATGGAAACAGTCTTATGAGGAAAATTACTCTTTCAACAAGTTAATCTCCAAGTCAGTCATGGCATGGAGACCTGGTCAGCCATGTGTGGGGAAGGCAGTGATTTGTAGAGTTACTTGGCATATTTTTTAATCTTGCTGCTGCCATTAAATGCAAAACAGGTGTTAAGAAAGGAAAGAATTTCTTTTTCAAGGAATCCCCCCTAACTCAATTTAGATGGAACCTGCCTACTCCTTTGTAGACACATCCTAGTGTCACTGTTGAACCCTGCAAAATTCTGAGACTGTTTCTGATTATTTCTAATACTATAAATAACCTGGAAACAATTGCTTTGTCTTCTGGTGCAAGATCTTTTTATTTTTGGGATAGTAGCTTCAAGTTCAAATAAAATAACATTATAAGCAAGATTAGAGGAGTAAAAAAGAATGACTCCTTTAATGTGGATGATGATTAGATGTCTAGGTCAGCAAAAATTGAAACTACAGCTATTTAAAGGTCTTTGTGCATCTTGATCTGTATGATTATGGCTTTATTTAGCAAGTAGACGCAAGACATATAGGCAACTTTTTTATAGAATGAATTCCAAAGCAAAACGCAGTTGCCTAATATCCTACTTTTTCCAAAACCTGTATTTGTGATATTATTTGGAGCATCCACTGTAGTTGTTTAAAACAATATTCAGTGTTATTAATTGATATATGGCTAATTCATACTTGTAGAGGGTATAAGCAAACAATGGCAACATAATTTGTTTAGTAACAATTTTAGTAGTATTAAAAACATGGTATTAGTACTCTGAAATTAAATCCTTACATCCTTGTCTAAACAATTTCATGTTGACCATTATCTTGCTCTTTAATATGTATATATACCTCCATAGGACATAGAAGTTGTGCAATCTTTGGCACTCATAGTAGTAAACTATGTATATTGAAGTTCTGAACATAAAATTTAATACTAATTATGTCTTTCAAAAAGTATGAGTCCTTAATATTATTCTTAGCTGGCAGTGTATTGGTTTAAAGTATTTCTACATGCAGTTTTTAAAAGATTAATTTCTGTTGTACAAGATGAGCAGCATTGATGAAACAATTGGGATGAGACATGGTTATTGTGTTGTTTTATTGATTGTACTTCTTGAAATGAAAAATACCATTTAAATTAATAGAAGTAATATTTGACTAATATAATGGTAGCAAATATTAAATGGATCTAACTGGTTCATCCACAAAGGGATAACATAATGAAAAAATCCACTTTGTTGATGGTATAAATCAATGCCCAAAATATGATGTTTATGGAAAAATATTTTCTCATTCATCCATAAATATGACCTTGAAACAAACTTATTAATTAATTTTGAGAAATAGTAACTATTTTTTGCATTATCTCTAATGATTATGGTAAATAGCCGGTTATGAAATATCAAATTAATGGAATATGTTTTGTAGAGGACCTGAATATTGAATGCTGGAGCTTGTGGATGCATAAACTAATTTTTATTTTAAGTTTGAATTCTATCCATAGTATGTTAAGGTCATCATGTTGTTAGCAAAGAAATCAGTACATCCATGGGCTTTATGAGAAGAGCTTAGGAGCTCTCTTATGCCAGACACAAGCAGCTCCAACTGGCTCCAAAAAAAGCCACTGGCCAAAGGTGAGCCAGTGTGAGAGAAACAACCTGCAGACACCAAGATCAGTGAGGCAGGAAGGGCAGGAGGTTCTCTGGAATCCAGAGCATGGGTTCCTCTGCAGCCCATGGTGCAGACCAAGGGGAGGCAGCTGCGCCCCTGCAGCCCATGGAGGTCCAAGGTGGAGAAAAAGGCCATTTTACCGCCCATGATGACCCTATGCTGGACTTACTCTGAAGGAGAGTGCAGCCTGTGAGAGCACACGCAGGAGCAGGCTCCTGACAGGAATCTCAGACCATGGGGAACCCACTCTGGAACAGTCTGTTCCTAAAAGCCTTACAGCATGGGGAGCCCTCATCCTCAACCAGTCCTTGAAGGACTGTGGCCTGGAGGATAGAAGCCATGTTTGAGCAGTTCATGGAGGATTGTATACTGTGGGAGTGACACCCCTCACTCTGGTACAGGGGAGCAGCATGAGGAGGAAGGAGAAGCAGAGAGAAGCTGTTGTGGATTGACCCATATCCTGACATTTGCCTTCTGTGCCTAGAGGGAAGAGGTAGTGGAGAAAATGTGAAAAGAAGTGATGTTGAGCCTAAGAGGAAGGGTTAGAAGGAAGGGAAATAATTTTAGTTATTTCTTTTTTTTTTACCATCCTACTCTATTTTTAACTGGTCATATATTTAATTTTCCCCTAGTCAAGTCTGCTTATTCTTGTGAGGTAAATTTATCTCAATCCATGAAACCTTCTATCTTCCTTTCCACTGCTGTCCTGTAGGGGGGATGTGTGAGAGAGCATCTGGATGGGCATCTGAAATTCAGCCAAGGTCGTCCCATCATAGTGTCAGAGGTGGGTGTATTCCTCACATTCCACAAACAAAAGTTACTTTTTATGATGTGACTTCAATGAGGTTGGTTTTCTTTGTATTTTTGAAATATAGGAACATTATCCACTGTCTCCTTTCCTTTAGCCACTTTCCTCTCTTAGAAGTGAAAGTGAAGTGATTCTTCCTAATTACATGAGGTATTTAATGATGGTTTTCTTATATACAGAAAAGAATTAATCTGCTGTAGCCATGAAGTCTTCCTAACAGTATTACTGTGTAACTCCAATTTTTATGGATACAATGTTTTGGTGTGGGAATAGGTACATTTTTCCTTTCTTTAACTAAAAAACCAAAACAAAACTAGTAAAGTCTATGAGACTAAATTGCTGCTCCCCAAGTCTATATTTTTTGTTGAATAAGAAATCAAAATTCTTTTTCTTTCTTAAGATCTAGAAAAATCAAATTAACAAAATTCCAAAATAAAAATTCTCTGTCTCTGCACATCTCTAAAGATGTTATAATACAACTGTAGTCACTTCCAGATTTATTTTTTAATAAAGGCTAGACCTCTACAGTAGCACACTTTCAATGAGAGATAGCCTTATTACTCTGAGCTCCACAGAAAGGTATCACAAGTTATTAATTAGAACAGTTTTTGCAAGTACAGTTGGGAAATCAAATTTTAAAAAAATAGATGGAGCAAGATAAGATGAAAACTGCTGCAGCTGCATAAACATACCTTTACTTTTTGGTTAAAAGACATAATGTGGCTTTAAGGCAAATTCTTTAATCATACCCATTGGAATTAGTATTGCTTTAATTTGGAGTGATTTTGCACATTAATTCTTTCTAAAGGAAACCATGTAGGAAGTTCTGCTTCAGGTACTAACAGTCCTTGCCCTAAGCCCTGAGAGTGGATATGGCTGGAGCCTTGACAGTTTTTGTGATGGCCACGTGAATTAAGGGCCACAGGAGCAGGAAAAATCTTGACTCGTGTGTTTGTGTGTGGGGCTCAAACGTTTGCTGCTCTGGTACATTTACCAACTTCTGCTGTGCTGAATTAGGGGTGTGAGTAAGGGCAAATGCAAAAGGAGCTGCAAACTTCTTCCTTGTCAACAGAGAGCACATTCAGAGAGTGTGTAGGCAGTGATCTGTCTGCACGCTCTCTGAATGCCTGGGGAGTGCCAGATGTGTTTTGAGAAGGCACCACAGTACAGAGGAGGAGTTTTATAATTTTCCTGGATTATAAGAGAGGAAGTTGAATACTTAGGGGGTTTATTAATTGCCATGTGTTTCATTGCTGGTTTTGTGTCATGGATCTCTCGGACTGAATTTTTTATATATTTTTTACTCTTCGTCAGAACAAAACTCAAGAGGAGATGTAATTATGGTAATATTGTTAAAGCCTTTGATATACCTCTAGCCCAGTTGATCCAGTGGAGCAATATATTTGTTTCAACAAAAACCACGGGGAATGGTTGTTGCAATGATAAAACAGTACAGGCTGCACAATTTGCTCCCTCAATGGATTTCTAAAACAAAATATATTTTGTTAGAATTACAACATAGACTACCGTTGATTTTTTATATGTTTGTTTTCTAATTACTTTATGGTGAAATGCTCATTTCGATTCCTTAGAAAATTGACTAAATTGTAGAGCAAAAACTACTAAAAATAGAATTTTACAGATATGATTCCTCTAGCAAATTAGGCTGATGTTTAATAAAAGAAAGGGAAAAAAATTACTGGATTACAAACTGGAATGGATCAACACTCAGCACTGTACTTTTCTCACCAATTTGTTTCCAGTTTCAAAAGGAATTTAATTCAGAATTACTAAAAAGAAAAGCTGAAAGTCAGAACAGGTTTAAAAATTAATCTCTCTTTTACATCTGACTAGTGGTATGACTTTAAGAGCGTTAATATGCTTCAAATTTTTCATTTTATTTTATTGTTTTATCACCTATTTTCTAACTTCTTGGATGAGCCTGTGAATTGTAACGATACTTTTTTCAAAGATCCTATAATTTTTTTTTTAATTACACCTTTTATTGTGATGACGGAAACAAGAAAAGCTGTAAGTTTTTTTGATGCAGGTGTAAAATTAGCTAATATTGTATTCTTTCTTTTTAGAAAAATATTTTTATTTCACTTAAGGACACATATTTAGTATTCTGTAGTTTCTCAACTCTATTGCACAAATCCCTCCCTGTTTATTCCAGTCAGTAGGGAAAGCTTGCTTTAATAAAAAATTCAGTTACCTTTTTTAATGTTGAGTGTGAGAGTATTTGCATGCCATCAGAATAAGAGTTCATCTAGCCCTATATCCCATTTCTGACACTGACCAAAAATGGGTATGTATAGAATATTTACTAAGAGCAGCACAGGAATACTGTCTCAGAGAACTGTCATGGCTTCTTAGCAATTCATGTCTTATGTTTCCAAAATGAAATCAATGTTTTTCAACTCTAATACTTCTTACTGAATATTTTTTTAATAATTTTTTAAAATTTTTTTGAACACATGTAAATTTTTAACATCCACTATGTTGTACCATGAAAAATTATAAATTTAGCTGTGCATTAGTGAAACATTTACACTGTTTGCTTTATATCTACTTTTATATTTTCATGATATGGAAACAGAAAATGAATTCAGTTCCTTCTTTCTTCATACCATCGCTGATATGATCTTCCAACACCATGGAAACTGCTCAATTATTCCTCTGTTCTTTCACTTCTCACTTATTTTTTTCCTAATTTAGTAGCTAGGTATTCCTTTATGTAAGGGTCTTTTTTATGTCAGGCAAGTCTAAGAGCCATTGTAGAAGACTTTTGTTAAATGCCATTTAAAAGCCTGCCTAGACCTCTGATCTAGCAGAGTCAATTTGTTGAGTCATTCAGAAAATTGGCATAAGATAGTAAGACTTAAAGGTTTTTTGAATAAAAACTGTTATGATTCTTCTTCAATAAATCTTATTTGCCCATGCCTCATCTTATTTGTAATTAAGAATGTCAATATCAGTTCTTTCTGGGCTTTTTTATACTCTCCTGAAGCATTTTAAAAATTGTCCTTGTGTTAACTGTTTTCTAGTATTTTTTAATTCTTTAATGTCTGGTATCTCGTTCCAGGACTTTTTAACTACCCATTTTGTTTCCTTAATTTGTGGCAATTTTCACTTTGAGATAGATCCTCTGATGTAACCCATGTATACATAAAATGTGGGCACAGAATTATTTATTTCCATGCTTCTCCTATGTGAAAACAGAGGAAACTCAAGTAGCTTTCTTGTTTCCTTAATTTTTTATATTTATGTAATTGTCTATAGACTATGAGGTTTCTTACTGTTGATTTGTTAGAAAAAGGATTAATAGTAGTTTTTATAATTTCTGCAAGTTTCCTTATATTCTATTTGACCTGTCTTAGTTATCTTTGTAAAAGTACTGCCAGATTTTAAGAGCTACTTTTCCCCCTTACAAAAAGATAATTACACTATTCATGTGATGTAATATTTTATCTAGCTCCCTTATGAAATAACCACAGTAGACCTCACCCCAGAATATATGTGTGAGAAACTGATTTAACTTTCTTCTGCTCTATTCTCAGACTTGAATATGTTTTCAGATTGTTCCCAAAATCAGTAACAAGACAAAATTCTGATCTTTAATTCTCTTTTTTTCCCCATTTTATTAATTCCTAGAATATCTTCTTAACATTATTGCTGTTGATAGAATGTCAGAAATTTTACCGATTTTTTTTTCTTTTGTCTCATGATTAAATTGTCATTTCGTAAAGGGGAAAATGTGCGTCCAAGTGTGCCAATGCTCCGTTCAAGTTTCATTTCTTTGAATTCAGCCTGTCAAATCTGATTAATCAGTGATTAATCTTTTCAATTATATAGAAATTTTGGCCCCATGTGAAATATCTGAAAACTTGTCTCAGTTGGCAAGGTACTTGCTACAGTTACTGAATATTTTAAAATACTTCCTCTGATTAAATTTCAACTTCTTTGAAGTAGCAGACTTTCAAATTCACTTGTTACAGGAAAAGAAGTTGGACTTATCTTTGTGGGGGCCTTCTAACTCAGGATATTCTGTTATTAAAATTATTTTTTAAGAAAATTTTTAAAAAATCTAAAAAGTAAAGAGAAGCTAATTCAGTCTTCAGTTTGGGACATCTTTTAACAGTCTTGGAAAAAGAATGAAAGGAATTGTTCTTCAGTGGTATCTCTCTTAAAAATGTGTGCTCATGGATTTGAACATTTTTGACATTTGGAAATTTCCATTGTTTAAACAGTCAGAAGCAGATGTTTGGAATATCTTCTACTTTGCCTTGCTGTGCAATGCGTAGGCCATTGCCTTCAGAACAGCTATCTTGGATTATTATGTTCATTGAAGAGATCATGGCTCAGTTGTCCCTGATCTGCCCTCTCGCTTTCTAACACTTTTAGCCAAGTTTGTGTAATGATATGTCTCTATGTAAACCTTCATAATGTTTCTTATTCTTTCTTTCT
>JAWWMU010000106.1:96019278-96040081 GCA_035048155.1 Cinnycerthia olivascens | reverse complement strand
TCTTTCTTTCTTTCTTTCTTTCTTTCTTTCTTTCTTTCTTTCTTTCTTTCTTTCTTTCTTTCTTTCTTTCTTTCCTTTTCCTTCTTTTCATCTCTCCCTTCCTCACTCTCTTCCTCCCTTCCTCTCTTCCTTATTTATCCCAGTATATCCATCTGAAGAAGTGGGCCAGGGCAAATCCCGTGAGGTTTAAAAAGACCAAGAGCAAGGGGCTCCACCTGGGCCAGGGCAACGCCCAGTATCAACACAGGCTGTGGGATGAACAGATTGAGAACAGCCCTGTGAGAAGGACTTGGGGCTGCTGCTGGGTGAGGGGCTGGACATGACCCAGCCATGTGTGTTTGGAGCCCAGAAAGCCAAATGTGTCCTGGGCTGCATCAAAAGCAGCGTGGGCAGCAGGACAGGGGGAGGATTCTGCCCCTCTGCTCTGCTCTGGTCAGACCTCACCTGGAATGCTGCATCCAGCTCTGACCCTCAATCCACAGGACTCTCAATACAAAGACATTGACCTGTTGGAGCAAGTCCAGAGCAGGCCACCAAGATGATCAGAGGGATGCAGCTCCTCTTCTACGAGCCATGGCTGAGAGAACTGAGTTTGTTCAGAACTGGAAAAGAGTAGGCTCAGTTGCAGCCTTCCAGTATCTAAAGTGGGCCTATTAGAAAGATGGAGAGGGACTATCTACAAGGATGTGTAGTGACAGTAAAAAGCAGAATGGCTTCAAACTGGAAGAGAGTAGGTTTGGATTAGGAAGAAATTCTTGATTATGAGGATGGAAAGGCACTGGAACAGGTTGCCCAGAGAAGTTGTGGTTGCCCCACCCCCAGTAGTGTTCAACGCCAGATTGTATGAGACTCTGAGCAACCTGGTCTAGTGAAGGACATCTCTGTCTATGGCAGGGGCTTGGAATCACATGGTGTCTAAGGTCCCTTCTAACCCAAACCATTCTGTGATTCTATAACTATACGGAAAGAGAAATCTAAATTTAATTGGAAATGTCTGGTATTTCTTCATTAGACCTCACAAAAAAAAAAAAAAAAATAGAAAAAAAGAAAAAAAGAAAAGTAGTACAATACTTTGAGGCTTAAGGATTTCACAAAAATTTAATCTTGTGCCAAAAGAGAGAACAGAAATAACGGCTTTTATTTTGTTCATATTTAAGGTAATTTTGTCAAGTTTCAATTTCTTAAAGACAGCACTTATTTGTTCACATTGGAGACAGGTAGTCCTCTAATAGCATAAATACTTATGTATGGATCTGAACACCTCTTGTCTGACCTCGTCTCTTTCCATATGGTTTACTTTTCTCAATTTAGGAATATTGACCTCTCTGCATTTCTGTGTTCCAGAAAATTTATGATGAATGAAAATAATAGCTTATGTTAGATAACTGAAGCTATTTCTCTACCTAATGGCAAAATCCCTTTATTCTGTTTTGGATCTTTTTCTTTTTTTTTTTTTTTTTTTAAGATATTTTGACCAGAATTTTATTTGTATTTGATGATGCTAAAGATATTCTTTTGTTGTAGTCTAAAATTGAACTACTTATTGCAAAAACATTGTGAAATAAATTCCTTTGTTTTTCGACAAGGAAATAACATCTAACATTTCTAGTATCTTTGTTTAATTATAATTGGGAAATGAGTATGTTAAAAACAATTTCAAGACATTTTCAAGTTGTGTTGACATATAATTGCAAAGGAAAATAAATAATCTTCAACATTATTTTACCTATTATCTACAAGCAGAAATATAAATCATGAAGTCATTTAGCAGGAACTCTTAGATACCATAATAAAGCCTTACTTCCAGTCATACATCTTACCAAGGATATTTATTTTTACACTACCAAATGTGTAATACAAATGAGTTGTAACCATGTTGGAAGATGCAATTTCTTTAGTACCAGATAGTATATTATATTTAATACACTCCTGTACAACTTGCTTAAGCATGTTGTAGAAACCTGTACAAATGTTATCTTAGAACACATTTTTCTGTCTTACAGTTTGCAAGAGGTCCTTGTAGTTTTGCAAGTGATTAGTCTGTGGATACTGTTTTTTTTGCCAGTGTTGTATAGATATGTAATGGCAGTAAGTATTCAGAATCCAGAATTCCTTTTATGTTGCACTACTGTAATTTCAGTGTCAGCATCAAAACCAACATGTTAACCTCTACCCCAATATGTCACAGGGGCACATGTTCCCCAAGGAAAGCAAAGTCAGGAGCAGAGACACATTTACTTTTGGTTTCCAGCAGAGCATTTTGCCCAAGCTTTATTTAAGGTCCTTTTTAAAAGGGGAGCAGGGGCATGCCCTCAGCTGTCTCTAAATTGGCCCAAAACCCAGGCAGCACCAACCTTACCCTTAGAGCCCCATTGTTCATCACTTAGTATCTAACCACTATATCTGAATTAGAACCTGGCTAAGAGGCTATAAAACTGTTGAACAGGGATCACTTTAGCCCAGCTTAATTGACCAAAATATTAAATTCCTTCTGTTCAGATTGATTAAATGTGAGCTGAGATTTTTTGGGTTTGTTTTTTATGAGTTTTTTTTTTTGTAGGTTTATTTGTGTGGGGTACTTTTTTGTTTAGTTTGTTTTGGTGGGGTTTGTGTTTTTTTGGTTTATGTTTTTTTTGTGTGTGTGTGTGTTTTGGTTTTTTGTTATTGTTTTGTGGTTGTCCGTTATTCTGGTAAACTAATCAATTAATAACTTTAATGTCATGTTGAAGGTCAACACTGGTGATTGCTGACCTTCAAATGGAAATGACTGTAATGGGCTCCTGTATAGCTGAGTGGAAATACCTTTTACCAAGGCTAATGGCCTAGAACTGATAAGTTTAAATCAATTACCCTACATTCACACTCTTGTGGTTTTATGATTACTAGGTGTAAAGGTATCTGCAGTTCTGAATTGTCTTAGACATTTACAACTCATCACACGACACACCATGATTGAAGATGGTGCTTTTTTGTGAGAAGTAATATTTCCAGCTAACTAAGTGGAAGTGAATGCTTTTGGCAGTTCTGCATCCCTGGCTCCCATGGTACAAGGCAGATCAATTTACATGAAGAATATTGTTGGTAAAATCTGAAAGGTCATGGTAGTCAGACATACATAATAGTCTGCCTTCTGAAAAATCAATCTGTCTACATTGATTAGGTGAAGAAAGCTATTGATATTTATTTTGTTTCAGAAACTGATGGTTGTGCTGAGAGTAAACTTTATTTCCATTGATCGTACTGGGACTTCATAAGTCTAATAAATAAATTATTTTATTTTATATACAAAAAGAATCTTTATGATTTAAAAAATATCAACTCCATAAATTCAAAAATTTTAAGAAAATTTGCTATAAAGAGAAAGAACTTAAGGCCCTAGAGTAAAATAATGAGATATTTTTTTAAATTTTTTAATTCTCAACAAAACTAGATTTGACTACTTTTTTCTGTTTTCATAGCACTCCACAAAAGAACTTGTAGCTTATAAACTGTTCAGTTTGTCTCCATCAAGATGTAATAAAAGCTTCAATAATGTAAAAAAAAATGTGTTGTTCACACTAAAATATAAAGGATAATGAAGACAACAAAAAACCTTAAATATTTATAGACATTTTTTGATGAATGTATGCATTCTCTGAAATAGGAAGAGAGAAGTGTTAAAGAAATTATACCCTGATACCATTGTGATTACAATTTAGTATTCTGTTCCTAATTGATTAGGTAACAAAGGATTAGAATATATATTTTCTGAATTTCTAGTAATTTTTTTCACTATATTAATTAGTTCTTATCCAAGAACAAATTATTTTCTTACAAGCCCTTATTTTTCTGAAATATTTCAGGTCATGAAATTTATCCTGTAATTTATTTATAAAGAATTTATTACTAGTGACCCAAATACATGATGACAAGTCACAAGAAGTTTTCAAGGAGACCTTTCCGACTGTGTGGTGCTTACTAGCTTCCAAATGCAGATAAGTTAATTTCACTGAACAGTGGATGCAACTCGCACAGAAATGTTAAATCAAATGCTTCAGGATATGCCTATATTAAATTTCATAAGAACCAATCAGGATCATGTGCATGAAGCAGAAGTTTTACACTTTGGAATGCTGAAGGTCATACGCCAATCAAAGAGAAGCTGTGAAAACTGGAGTTTATGAGGAGAAATGTCTAGAAATAGTTTCAAATACTTCTTATTCTTCATATGGGAAAGAAACTCTCTGTTTTTCTTTGTAAACAGAATTTCTGTCTAAATCTTGGACATGATTCCTTAACTTGCATGCAGTACTTTGGAATAATAAATTATGTTCTATATAATTTTCTATAATTTTCCAAATAGGTATATTTATACTATGCATTTGTATTTTGTCCATTATAAAGAGGTGTACTACTACTAAAAAAATAAAATAGACTCAATTGATGAAAAAAAAACCCCAAAATATCTTTAATCAAAACATGGTAATATTTAGGAAGGAGTAATAAAAAATATTTTGTTCAATCTTGTAAGCCAATACTTTGCTTGTTCTTTGTATTCTCTAAATTATTAAACTTTTAAATACAGGACATTAATATTTTTTCCTTATCGTGAAAATGGTATAAAAATTAAACTAATTATGTTAGTTTATATAAATGGTCATACAAACCTAGACACTAGTAAAAATTTTTCCTTATTTGGTGCTTCTTGCTTTGAGCCAAGAAGAAGAAAATTGAACTATGCTTTAAAATCACACAGCCCTAAGAATGATTTTAAATATGTTTGGATTGAAAGCACATTCCACTTTGGGCTGTTTTATGAAAATGAAAGAATGGTTAGCTAGTGTGTTGTAAATATACATTGTATTTTAAATAAATTTCTTTGTGGTTAGAATTGTTCCTGCATAGAAGGTAAGAATAACAATTCTGAAGAGGGGTAAGACGAGGAGGGAACAAAATTTAGGATTTTTTTTAACCTAAAACATTGATGTGAGTGACAAAGCAAAAAATATAATAATATTATTTAATATAATAATAATATTATGTAATATAATATAGCTATGTTACATTCTCCATAGTACCATATATGGAATAATAGAATCAGACATAAATCAGTCAATCATAAACAATTAAGACAATTTAGTTCCAACCCCACTACCATGTGCAGGGACAATTTCAAATAGACCAGTTTGCTTAGAGCTCCATCCAACCTGGCTTTGAACACTTCCAGGGATGGGACATCCACAGCTTCCCTGGGCGACCTGTTTCAGTGCCTCGTCACTGCTACAGTAAAGAATATCTTCATCATATCTAATCTAAACGTGCCCTCTTTTAGTTTGAAGCCATTCGCTGCTGTTCTGTCACTACACATCCTTATACAAAGTTCCTCTCCATTTTTCTTGCAGGCTCCCTTTAGGTACTGGAGGGTTACAATTAGGTCACCCCAAAGCCTTCTTTTCTTCAGGTTAAACAAACACAATTCTCTCAGCTTTTCCTCATAATCAACTCCTTTCCTTAATCATCTTGGTGTCCTCCTCTGGATTCGCTCCAGCAGGTTCATGTCCCTCCTGTGCTGAGACCCCAGAGCTGGATGCAGCATTCCAGGTGAGGTCTGACCAGAGCAGAGGGGCAGAATCCTCCCCTTGTCCTGCTGCCCACACTGCTTTGGATGCAGCCCAGGACACATTTGGCTTTCTGGGCTCCAAACACACATGGCTGGGTCATGTTCAGCCTCTCACCCAGTCCTTCTCACAGGGCTGTTCTCAATCTGTTCATCCCACAGCCTGTACTGATACTGGGAGTTGTCCTGACCCAGGTGGAGCCCCTTGCTCTTGGTCTTGTTAAAACTCATGAGATTTGTGTTGCCCCGCTTTCTGAACTTGTCCAGCCCGCTGGATGACATCTCATCCTTCAGGTGGGTTAACCGCACCACTCAACTTGGTGTCACCTGCAAATTTACTGAGGCTTTACTCAATTCCTTCATTTTTGTCATTAAAGAAGATATTAAATTACTCTGGTCCCAATACAGACCAGTACAGAAAATATAGTTTGGTTTCATAAATACTAATAATAGGAATAGAAACAAGAACATTTTACAGTGGTGGAGAATCATAGGAAAATTGTGAAACATCCAGTTCATGGCATCTTCCAAAACTCAGGCACATTGATGTGAACTCAACTTTTTTATGCCTTCAGGCAGTAAATCAGCATAATAACAGAATCAAAATTCTTCACAGATACTATTTATGAACACTAAAATAGATACTATGCAATCACCTGTCTACCTGCTGCGATCTCTTGCCTACCTGATGTATTTTTCTTTTAACACAATAAGCATTATAAATTCAGATATTCAGTATCTTAAATTAAATTAGTGTTCTGTGTATAAACTACTGAGCTGTGGATTTGGACTAGTGAAAGCAGACTAATAGAGTCCAGCTTGGATGTACATGTAGGCTACAGCATTTCCTATCTACCTTTGAACTGTGGACAAAATGTAGGAATTTGTCTTTTTCTTCTTTTTAAACAGTGCTGCTGGGTTAAGGAACTTGCTGGAGTATTTGTTCAGTTTGGCTCCAGAGAAAGAGGAGCTGTTTCATAAGATCAGCTAAATTGATATTTAGAAATGTCACCTGTGATACGGTGGCCTTTTCTAATATATCCCAAGGTAAATATAACCTTTCACTCAAAATTTTTGTTGTTGAAATTATGTAGTTGTATAGTCTGTTTCTTATTTGAAGTCTTTAATATTTAAATTATTTTACAAAAAGAAGACCCAATATTTTTATGCAGATCTTCCTTTTTTTGCCTCTCAACATCATTGATTTCTATTTATATACATGGTAGTAAGCATGTCATTAACATGGTAGGGAATGGTTGACCAGAATTTGAATCTTTAGTTGAACAATTCCCTCTGAGAAAGGGAAAAGTAGACACTGTTAGATTGGGCAAAAAGGAATTTTTGGTGTGAGAAACATGGGAAATAGTAGAAAGCGTATAAACTAAATCAAAATTTTTATTATATGGTGCTATTTTTCTATGTGTTGTCCTCACAAGCGAAGAGGAATGCTGTAATAATTTCATCTTTAAACTTTTTTATTTTTTCTATGTATTGTGTTTTCCTGTCTTTTGCCCCAGCCTGCTGAAAAACCAGGCATAACTCCCCCAATGACACCAGTAAATGCTGACAGGAAAATTATGCTGCTTTAGAATAGTCCTCAGGTAAATTGCTCAGGGGACCTGTCAAAAATGCCTTACAGTTCTCATAGCACACATTAGAATTACCTTCTGGGTGATCTGAGGGAAGGGTAGTGCTACATACTTTCTTTTCAAGATCAGATATAGAAATATTACCCTGGCTTTGGATGTGCTCTGAAAATTGCTTATTGTGAATTCTTACCACCACACTGTACTAACTCAATAGCTTCTAGGAACATATCAAAATTATACAGTTTTGGGGTAGTTTCTTTAACCCTTTGTAGCATTTTTATGTAGTTACTGCAGAGATCTATTGTTCACAAAAAACTCTAATGTGGATCAGTGAGACAGAAAAGTTTAATACGTAAAAGAAGAAGTTTAATAAGTATGAAAATATTAATATATTGTGCTAATATGATGTGCTAATGTTTATTTAGGACAAATGTATGAAACTGCTTACACAAGTCAGTGAGATAATCTAGATGGAAATGCCGTTTTTAACTTTTCCATATCTATTAAACATACAGCAGCTGTGTGGAATTGGTAAACTGAGCTAGATTAATATATGCATTAGATACATATGTGATGACATATGAAGGACTGTATTTACAGAAGGACTGTAACTGGTAAAACTAATGGTTTTGTCCGTGTGATAGAACCCATCTCAAGATGTAGTACAAGGTTGCAATAAAAAACACGCAAGCAAAAAACATACTGATGTTTTACATTCAGGTGCTCGTATCTCTTCTGTCCCCCAACCACAGAAAATACATTCGAGTGGCACTCAGAGGTCTTGTTCATAGATGTTTGGTGATGGTCTTCAAATCTTCAATAGATTACAAAATTTCCTAACTGAAACCTGAGGATCCAGGGCAGGTCCATTATACAGATCAGCTTCATAAGATTTGTGCAGTAGTGCCCTGATTTTGGGAAAAGCTAAAATTGTGTTTCAGCACTCTGCATTGTTGGTTTAACCACACACTGTAAATCTGACATGAGAAAAATGCATTGCCTATCTTGAATGTGCTCCTATCATATGTGCACGTCGTACTCAATAGATCTCACTTGGACATTTTGATTTGTTGTACTCATTTGCTAAGTAGAACATCTGTACATGTTGCTGAACTAGGGCAGTATGTCTACTTGAGAAAGGTAAATGGTGACAAAAACAGATTTTTGCTATGTAGCTTTCCTCCTCTGAATGCCCTGCCCTCCCTTCTTCCTCCAGCTTTACATGCTGAGCTCTATGAGACAGCCCATGATATGGGACATCTCTTTGTCCAGTTGGGTTCACCTGTCCCAGCTGTGTCCTCTCATAGCCTCTTGCCCATCCCCAGTCCCCTCACTGTCAAGGCACACAAGAAGCAGAAAAAGCTGGGATTCTGTGTGCAGGTACTGCTCAGCAATGGCTGAAACAGCCAATGTTACAATGGTGTTTTGTTCAGTAATTCAAAATACAACATCATAGGAGCTGCTATGGAGAAAATCAACTCTGTCCCAACAAAATAAATACAACTATGAAAGAGTCCATCAGGTTACATTGATCTCTTTTTAAAGGATGATTTAATGTGGTATTACTTTGTTTAAAATGTGATGTCACTTGTCTGTCTAAAGCATATCTTTCAATAATTTATTTTACTTCTTTATGTTGATAGAATGTAGGCATTAAAGAATGGATGAAATTAAACTATGTGAATGACATATTTAATTATGTTTATAGAAAAACTATTATTATGCATTTCTAATTGGGCATTTGCTTCTAATAGTTTTATCAGATAAAGATTCACAGCCTTTAGAGCAACATCTTTTAGCAATAATCTGGAGATGAACCAGGATTCCTCTACCCATCTTTATTAAAAAATAAATGTTCTATCTGCCCTTTTTTTGTACATAACATATGGTGACAATAACAAAGTAATAATATCTAGGGAAAAAAGTACCATGACTCTGTTACTATCATTCCATTACAATATGTTGCAGAGGCAAAAAATACATTTTATTGGTTTATATCTATGGTGTTTGTGGTGACATCATGATCATGTTGTAGTAACATGAGAAATTTTGTGATTTGAACAGGATTACATTAGAAAATGGCTAGTATACTAATTCTAGTTTATTCTAGTCTTAGTAAGAGCAAGCTAAAGAAAACAGAGACCAGTAAATTCATTTACTATTATGTAGTAGCAAAATGCATATTTATTTGACATATATTTTTTTAATATATTTGAAGAATAATTCTGTCATGGAGTTCCTTATTCACCCAAGAACCCTTTTCCACCTCATCAAAAATTCCATG
Organism: Cinnycerthia olivascens; assembly: GCA_035048155.1. Lineage (NCBI taxonomy): Eukaryota > Metazoa > Chordata > Aves > Passeriformes > Certhiidae > Cinnycerthia > Cinnycerthia olivascens. The sequence goes on along the minus strand of JAWWMU010000106.1, from coordinate 96,030,612 downwards.
CTCTTAATAAATAATTAATTATATGGGACAACTCCATTGTCACTTCAGTATTTTTAGAATATAGCACAATAGAAGTTGAAAATACTGATTAAATGAGCCTGATACTGGGGGTGGAAGGGGAGCTGAAATTTTACTTAAATTTTATCACAGATGAAAATAAAATTGGTAAGGAAGCCAATCAAGAGCAAGCCAAGGAGTTCATTTTAACTTTTATTGTAAATTCTATGTTTACCACTCTTACGTTTGTTAGATTTTAAAAATACAAAATTTAGACAGAAACCAAAAATCTGTAATTTTTACTGATATTAGTCTTTTTTAAATTATCGTTGTCTCTAATTACTTGACCATATTTGAAGATTCACTTTTCCAATATGATTCCTTCTTTGTTTGCCAAAGTTCCATCTTAGTTGCAATGTCTGCATTTCCTTTCAGGCACTTATGTCTAGAAGTAAGATTGTTTCTTCTATTGTCAGGTTTAAGAAGTAAAAAAAGAAACAACTGCAAATTACTGTCCTTTTGTGGTATTTTAGTTTGTTTTTTAAAATCTTTTTATTCTTTGTCTGTCTACCATCAATATAAACAGATTGTAAGAAATACCTCTAGAGTTCAGCTCTGTTATTTTAGTTGCCGCTTCACTGTGTATCAAGAGCATTCAGAAAACTTAATGGGCTCTTTTCTTTTTCTCAAGAACTGAGTTCTGGAAAGACATTAAATCTTATCTCTTCCCATTTTTTGACGGACATGCAGTTGTCATGCACTTTTTCTGTAGGTGTGCAAAATTCATTTTCACATCTCAAAATCAGAAAACTGGAATAAAGTAGAAAACATCTGTTTAGGTCTGCACTATCTGCCAGTTTTCCAAATTATTAGCTCAATAGAATATTCATCAAAAGTAAAGAAAGAAAAAGTGTTGGAGATTTTTTTCTCTGTGCACCATAAGTGGATATTTATGTTAAAACCAGTGAGGATGTTAATTTTCAAACTTCATTTACTTCTTGAGACACAGCAATAAATGCTTCATTTGAGATTTTCTGTGTTCCCTGATTTTCATCTATGAGGGATTAGAAACAGAATAAAAATAAAGTAGTCTCTTCACAAACCAGATCCTTTTTGGTTTTTGTTTTACTAGCACGGCAATAGACATTAGAGAGAAAATAATTAATTGAATGCTATTTAATCATATTCTTCATTGAAAATTAACTGTCACTCTGTTTACGATTTGGACTTCATTACAGTTAGTAAACCATAGTTTGTTAGCATTGTTTTAAGGATAATAAACTTTGTAGTTCCTGATTTGTTACATTTTATTTTTGAGTGATTGATGAATGTTGTGGAGTGGTTGCAGTATCAGACTAAGACAGAGAACAGAAAATAAATAAAGGAGTTCACAATGAGGATATCTTGAAATTAGGAAGATCATATGAAGCTGATACAAATTCAGGAAGCACATCCACACTTTTCATTATATTATAATACCAATGGAAATTAAGGTTATTCTAATTAAAGTCTAATTGTGTAATCCAAATAGGCAGTTACAATGACACAGATATTTACAGACTGAAATATCTAGGTGATAAAGAAAAGCTTTAGTAGAAATACAGTTAAATTTGTGGTACATAAATGACTCAAGTTTTCCACTTCTTTGATGTTCTGTTCATCTTTCTGGTGTCAGCCTAGTATTTTAGGTTGATACACATTCTCAGGAGGGATGGAGTAAGGGAGAGGATTACAGGAAACTCTCTGTCCTGATTTTTTGAAATGAAGAATTTTATGATTGGTGGTGACCATTTCTTTCTTCTCAAATTTGAGTCTGTCATAGGATTTTTTTTTTTGTTTATGTTTTCAAATATCCTGCCATTGTTTGACCTCTGTTTATTGGTTGCTACCTAAACTATATTTGCCACTTTGTGAAGCCAGTTTGCAACTATTAGTTTAGGTTCTGTGACAGCGCCCTCCAACCCCAGTGTAATATACAGGGGTAATGTTTGTTACTCATCAGCTTTATAGATTTGCCATAGTTCATATTCACATTGCAACACTCAATTCTGGCCAAGACAAGACATGAGATGTTGCACTGCCAAGTTAATAGAAATTCTGTGGCCTCCCATGAGTAGGGTCAAATCGCTACACGGACTGGCATCACCACCATGAAATACATTTGAAATACATTCCATGCAGACACTCGTTACTGTGTGGATTTTTAAATTTGGAGTTTGACATCTTGTTTGGCTTAGGGTCTTTTAGTGTGGTTTTGTAAGGGGTGGTGGTTCTGCTTGTAAGGCTAATCAGTGAAATTAATTGGAAAGCTCCTTGTTGATCCTCTGACAGGTAGCTATAGCAAAGATACACTATAATTTTTATTTTATTTAGCTGGGTAGGATTCGATGATCTTACAGGTCTCTTCCAACCTAGTGATTCTGTGAAACTGTGAAATGTCCCAAATCAAGTTGCATCAGACATCAGATTTGCTGTCGACGTATTAAAAGTATTTGGGAGAAAAAGACTAATAAAAATTTAATCTTTGACCAATTGAAAATGAATTATAACTCATTATAGAATATCAGGAGGAACCCTATGAGCTTATCCATGCTCCTGTTCTTTAGGATATGCAAGATCCAATGTTCTACAGCTTTACTCAATGATAATTTTTCCTTTTTTAACTTTTCATTCAAGGAGAGTGATGGAAAGTGATGTCTTTAGAGATATATTATGAAACAACAGCTTCAGAAGAACAATATGTTTTTCTCACATTTTGCTTTTCCAGCTCCTACCTAATAACAAAACAAACAACAAATATTATCTCTCCCTTTGGTCTAAAATGCTTTCTTTCAGGATGTGATAACATTTAGTTGTTTTTATGTACCTTGTCATACACTCCTGTTTCTCAAAATTCTGCTACCTGAGGAACACAGGGTCTTAAACAAAAAAATTTTGCTACAGTGCTGTAAATCTCTGTAATCGAATGGCCCAAGGTCTATGGATTCTTTTGAAGGTAGGTTGTTTAAATCCATACTTAACTATTTATAGTACATCCCAGTAGAGTCTGATCACAGCGACCGATAAAAGCTGTGATGTGGTTCAGCTGATACCCACAGGAGAAAGTGATTGACTTGGGAGTACAAGCAAAGGTTCATCTGGCCACAGATGACTCATTTTCTAAGATATTGCAAAGACACTGCTTGAAAAGGAGTTTGCTGTGACAGAGGTTGGAGAAAAAAAGTCAAAAGGACAAGTTTGTCTTGAAAGTTTAAGACTGCTCATTGGTAAATGTGGAAAACAAACAAAGGAAAATTTTTAGGAAGAAGCTTTGTCTACTAATTTTGGCTCTATTCCTATGGATTTTAATGCATTTAAACCTTTGAGCAATATTTACATTTTTAAGAGATAAATATGAGAAAAAAAAGAAAATAAGGATGTTATTTCAAGGTATATGAACTATTAGATGTAAAATTTATCTCTGAATTGCTTTCTGCGCTATTTCTGTACAGAAAAGTTGTAGAAATTTCAATTTGTTTCCCCAGTTTCTCTTTTCAATTCATTAAAATTCAAGAATTTTTTTTTTATTCAATAAGCTGACAGTTATTTATGTCCTCTGAGCAGAGAGGATAATCTTTTACGTTGCAAATCCTGGTGCTTGATGCATCAGACTGTTGTGGGTAGAAAAACTAAGGCAGTGCTGTGACTTAGGTCATATATGATGGATTTCACCTGTTTGAATTTGCAGGTGTGGATCCCTGTATGCCGTAAATGTCTGTACTGCAGTCTTAGAAGTTATATTAGCACTTGAACTTTATTTTCTATTTCTGTGTATTGGAGGATTGCATAAGAATTTTTATTGTTTTTTCCTCGGACGATTGTTGCAATAGACCTGAAGAAGTTAAATGAAATATAATTGTCAGTTCTGTAACACCTAAAAGGAAAAAAGACTCATAATTTTACAATATTTGTATCAGTAAATGTGGTAGAAGTGTAATGTTGTCATCAGGATATACTTCATGCTTGCTAAGTAGAATTTCTTATTTGGCATTTTAAATCTGTGGAGACCTATCTGTGTTTAATAAAAGTCATATGTAAAACTAGAAATGTCTTCGCTTGAATTCAATCTCCAGGTAGATGTATTTGCTAAAATAAAATTAATACAGGCAACTACCTTTAGACCCAGATTAAAGATATGTTGATCAGCTCAGGAATTTTATTTTATGCAAAGAAGGGTGGTAACATCCATTTCTTACACTCTTTAGTGAATAGACAATCATACTGAGTAATTTTCCTGTTTACTGATTTTTGCTGATCTTTTTGACATATCTGTTAATGCCATTGAAAATACCTCTGTGAATTAGGAGGTATTATTCAAATTAATTGATTAGAATTATTGGAATGATTGACATTTTATTAGAAATAATTATTAAAAATAATTGTTAGAAATTATTTATAATACCTTAAAGAAAATTTTCAGTGCCTTAAAAGCAGAAAATTATATGATGATATGAAATTTTTATTTACTGCATCTACCAAGCTGACAGTCAATAAGGATGGAAGGTTTGGATGTACGCTGTATTTTAAGCCTTTTATACCTGCCCTGGAGAATTTTTAATCTTTGTGAGTGGAATGCACATAAGTTACATCAATAAATAGACTATTTTCAGTGCTTTTATTTTTTAATTTTTTTTTTTCTTATTACAGTACTCTAAAAATTCACTGTTTGATTTTTGCTCCTGACCAAGCATGAAAACAATGATAGTCCTCAATAGGGGGCATTAGACGGAGGTCACAACAGTACTTGCCGTGTCTGCATGACATAAATGTGACATAATATATTGTGTATAATTTTGAAAGACATAACCATATTGCAAAGATGTTTCCAAACCTCTGAAACTATGAGAAGTTAAAAAGGAGAACTTTTAAGTGAGGTCTGTAATGGTACACCTTTGCCTCCCCTACATAATGATCTTATTGGGGGAATTGCTCCTTAAAGCTTCTTCCTTTGGAATATCAATCCTTGTCCATTGTTAATGAGATGGTCATTTAGGAAAAAGTGCTGGATTAAGCCTGAACAACATGTAAGTCCTAATTATACATATTTCTGTGAAAGTTGATGAATGGCCTGAAGAATTAACACAGACTGCTTGCCCTGTATCTAGCATAACATTCATTCAGCACAACTTCATTATTTTGTATTACCACAAATGCTGGTGATTGGATATTTATATCTCATAAAATTAACTGCAAAGTCAAAAATTTCAGTCTTCCCAAATTTGTGTATGAGTGCAATGTGCCTAAGAGAAACGTATAGAAGACAAAATACTTGGTTAATTGTTACTCAGTAGTTGATCTTAATCAGCAATTGCTAATAGCCAGCATTAGTGTATTAGATGAGTAGTGCTAAATAATTTAAACAGGGTATTTCCTGTATCTACTGTAACTTGATGATATAATATGTGAAAAAAGATTTAAAATAATATCCGTACACATAAAGCTTAGCTTTGAAATTGTTTAGTTCTCTGTGCTTTAGGGGTGTTAATATTGGTTTATATTTAAACAATTTGCCAACTGTAGCTGAGAAATCATTCAAAGGTAAAAAATTGCAAAGAAGAGATGATTTTGAGTGAAATATGAATAAAAGTGAAAGATTCTTGTCTTGTTTTGGTGTTGATATACTATACTGTCAGTAACTGCAATAATCAGCAGGTCTCTGAAAGTTAGTGATTTTTTAAGCATTAAACTTCTGGTGATGTAGCTAGTTTTAGCTACTGCAACAGTTGCTTTAATGATGGGGAAATTTTTTAATCTCCTTGTTTATTTTGTGAGTGATGCTGTAAATCTCAAAGACAAATAGTATAAAAGAACAGAGGATTTTTTTTGTGTAACTGTATATATGTATATATATGAACTTATGTTCTACCAAAGTGAAAAAGGAAGAATTTTCACTTTAAGAACTTTATATGCTGGGTTATATTCAGTAAAACTTAAATTTAGCTTTCTTCATTTCAATAGAGGAAACTTGGGTTTAGAGTTTCTAGATTTTAAATGACTTTTTGTTTCTTAAGAAATCAAAGTTTCCCTGAATAATATTACAAGAATTAACAGGAAATCCCACACTATCTGAATAGAATAGGTTCTGAAAAACTGTATTTTGGTTTTGCTTAGCTAGCTTTCACTGATGGTTCTCCAAGGCAGAGAGGCAATTTTTAATATCTTGATTCTTAAAGTAATCTTATTTGCAAAGATGTCTCCTTATTTTCATTGTTTTGATTTGAAAATAATCTTTCCATCAAGTGAGTTGTAAAAATAATTACAGTATTGATAAAGCTGCAAGTCTGTAGGTTTTAAATTTTAAGAAATACATAGTTCATTGGGTTTCTGCATACTGATCATGCTGAGAATATAAAAACCTTGATAAAGTGGCAAAGATTGTAATTTAAACAAAGAGAAATGAAGCAGAAAAATTAAGCAATTCTTTGAATTAACATCAGCAAAGGAATTTTTTCACATTCTGAATATTTGGTTTTTTTCATATAAACTGTGAAACAACAAAGCTGGAAATTAATCTAATCTATTGTGAACATTAAGAATATATTGCCCATATCTAAGAATATTCCTGACCGAAGTACAGCTGCTAAAATCAAAGAACATGGAGAGCCTATCAATTTTTATTTAACAGCAATTTAAAAATAAATGTGGAGAGAGCAGTGGCATCATCTTCCTGTGGTATTTAGCTTGGATACAGTTCAGAAAGTGCAGACATTTTCCAGTGCCATTCAAAACAGTCCTACAACTAACTTGATTAGAAAAATGAAAGATAAAATTGTTAGAGTTGTGGAAACTTGAAGCATTGCCCTACTACCAGGTGTCTCAGGCAGTTTGGCTGCAACTACATTTTTGGTTATTGACAAATAGCTGCAGGGCTACTACTGATTAGCTAACAGTGGCTATCCTGAAAGAAGATAAATGGTTCCACGCTACCCTACCACCACCATTTCCATGATTACCGTAGAAACAATCAAATATGAGATATTGCTGACAAAACTGCAAACTGCAGCACCAATCATTAACTTCAGAAAGGCTGAGCTTTGCACTTGATCAACCTCAAACTTAATGGGGGATTTTTCCTTGTATTTGATGATCTATCCTTTTCCAATGGGGTAAGCAGGGGCTAAAAAGAGGCTTGAAGTGTGGACTGCTGGTTATTCAGACTCTGGCTATTGGTTTATATCTTGCTTTTTTCTGCTGGTGCATTTGTGTTTGCACATGGTCAAGTTTACTTGGCAGAAGCTCAATGGAATATAATGGTGCAATACTTTTTATGTGAGAAGAAATGAAAATGAGATTTCACCATGGTTCTCATGATTGATGAGATTTGTAAAATAAGAGGGAGTCCAATTACTAAACGGTGTTTCAGGAAAAAAGATCACTGAGTTTCTCAGTGTACTCCTGACTGCTAATCAATTTGTTGAGTGATGATTAAAATGTTTTGCTTTGACCTAAAATGACTTAGCAATTTGAGTCCTAGCTAAATGGTTCTTTTTGATAAGGAACTGCATTTCTATTCCATTTATAAGTTGCAGTTCCCTGTTTTAAAATGAAAAATTGTGAATAACTCCTTCAGTATTTTATAATTCCCTCCATTTTTTGTTTATTCAAACCAGGAATTTGTCATCTTCACAATACCTGAATAACTTTTTATTCATGAAGGTAGGAAAAGAGGATGAAATATGTCAGAGATGAAGAAGATATTAGAGTTTTCAAAATGTTTTTTTCAAGATATTCCTCCTTAACATTTTGCAAGATTCATTTTCTCTTTTTTAAAGGGTTGTTGAGACAACGGTGCCAGAATAGATTTGTAAATATAGGTGACATCATGTTTTATTCCAGCTATTAAAGCCATCTTTCTTAGATCAGTGAAAAAAAATTAAAAATCACTAAATTGTGATACAAAATATTTTGGATGCTTTTTCTGGATTTCATGAAAGAGTGACAGCATATTTCTGGGTTCTTGCCTGCATTTCCGAAGTTTCATTGTAAAATAGATGGTTGTATATTGATTGTGTTATTGAGTTACCAATTAAGAACTTCAAGAATAAAAGGAAAATTCTAATAGACTGTATCCCATTTACAGGTAGACCAAATTTCATTGCAAGCTCTTCAGATGTATAAAGGTGATGCTTGAGTACAATCCAGATAAAATTTTGTAGAACAGAACCATCATTCCCAATAGCCTTGGTAATCCTTTTGTAAGATTTGTCTAACAGTCAGATAAGAACATAAAAAAGTTTAATTTGTTTTGTCTGGGAAAAAAAAAAAGCTGGTACATCAAAATGTCAAAGTAACTGATAACATCAAAGTAAGCAAACATTTTCCTCATAGTAATATATGAAACTCCTGAACCCATAATTTTCCAAAGTAGATTTATGATATAAAAGCTTTGTGCAGAAGTCAGGTATGATTCAAACACACAATTCTGGCCAAAATCCCAGATTAGATAGTGTACCACTAAATCTGTTACTAGCCTAAAATCCAGGCTTCTTGTAAGTGTCTGTATAGTTTGTGAAATGATTCAAAACCAAAGAGGCCTTAATACTCTTAAGCTAGTTTATTTAGACAAAAGATAAATTTTCTTTAATTTGTATTTTTCCTAGCATAAACAAACAAGGATATATGCTAATTGGACAATTAATATATGCTATCTTAGAGAGTTGCAATGTCTTTAGAGAGCTCTAAACAAACTTTTGTAATTTTTTACTAGCTTGTATTTCACTATTAAAATTGCATAGAATACAATTGTAAATTTGTAGAATTATTTTTGAGTTGATTTTCTTGTCTAGTGATCATATTTAAGAGGCTGAGTGTCGCTGTGGGACACACAAGGACACACACGGACACTCTTTTGAGAAGGCTGAGAACTATATATTTATTAAAACACCTGACTCCACATTTATAGTATTTCCACACAGACCAGGGATTGGAGGAGAAGGCTGACACCTCTCCCATCCCGTTGGTCAAGACAACTGTCCATCAGTTGTTCTTCACACCAAGAGAAAGTATGAAAACAACCTCATCTTATCAAAACAGACTTCTGATAATGACACCCGTGTGTGTGAGAAAGAACTAAGAACAGTGAAAAACATCAAGTTAGAAAGTGTCTTAGAAAACTTGAAAAATCAGGATGACAGCTGAGTACTCTAGTTCAGAGCATATGGAAATTTATGAGTGTAATTTTTGTAAATTAAGAGGAAAAAGTGATTTTCCATATGTAGGGTTATTTTGATTCTCTCTTTCTGAATTTAACTGAATACTTTAAGTGCCATAAGAAAATACAGAATGTCAAATGTAGATAGCAGTATCCTGTTCTTAAATGTATAGGGACATCTATAAGAGCAGAACATATAATACACAGACTTCCTTGAAAAGTGCCAAGGTGGGGGAAAAGCTGAATTAGCTCACCCACTGCCTAGTAGCAGAGTAAAGCTGTTCTTTGGAATACTTTGTTTTGCCCCCAGGCGCAAGTAGTGCCAGTTTTCCCTCTCCACATTTACTCTAGATAGCAGAGCTTTTTGGGAAACCACTCTAAGCAATGCTAAGTAGGAAGCTGGAAATGCAGAGCAAGCAGACTGTTTGCTTGTGGGGAAAAGACAATCTGTCTGTGCTCAGAGGAGTAACATCTCACTTTAGCAAGATTTATTGCACCTTCAAGCTGAAACCAGTTTCTTGATATATATAAAAAAGAGGATGCGGTTGTCTTGATCAAAGTACTGTCCTAAAGATTAATTGATCCATGCTGTATGTTCAGTTTTGTACAGACTTGAAGAAGACAGGTTGTAGTTCCCTGCTTCAAATTTCTCATCAATCAAAACAGATGTTACTTTCTTACTTTTTTAGCTCGTTATGAGCAAAAATAATTCCTCATAAGTATTCTAGTATTTTGGATCCTTAGTTCTGGAGAGAAACTTAAAATACTAGTATTCAGTACCTTTGCATACTTTCATGCTAATATTTCTCCATTGTGTTGTGACCTCTGCCAAGTGGTTGTCCCCTGGTTTGTTTGGATTTAGAGCAATTTGCCTATGTCACATAGTTGGCTGTGAGTACCTTTGCCTTTCATCTCTATGTGCATACATGGAAATGAAGTTTCATGTTGATTTTAACTATACATTATTCATGAAATTCATATGAAATTATATGAGAGTTGGTGCCTTTTTGAAACTTCAAGTAATTTTTAAAAAATCAGAAAATTGTATAAAGATCTAGGTCACAACAGATAAATATGTATTAAACATTAGGAATATTTCTCTATTATACAATCATATGAGGTATATAAAAATTCTCTATATTGACTACATGATAAGGCATGTCTCCTTCTGTGTAGTAACAAATGTTTATAATGTTCCAATTTTTCACACTACCTTTTTGCAGAGAAGTGCTGTAGCTTGAATATCTTGAGAAAAACCCAGGTAATCTACCAGCAGAGAAGAATTTCTTTAATGAATAAGCCCTTTAATTATGTTCTCGTTCTGCTATATGCTCAAGATTGTAAAATTGCTGGAGAGAAGAGTAAGTAATTGAATAGCAATTTAAGTGTGAATTTATTAAATCAATTAGATTTACAAAAGTAATTTGAGACACAGTGCTGCTATGTAGGGCGCATCAAGTATATAAAAATTTTAAATAGACGCTTGTAAGTGCAGAATAGTTTCTAATGGGAATTTGTCTTGGTTATAATAGTAAAAATGATTGATTCTACGTGTCTTGTAAAGCTTATTCTGTAAGTTATTCTTATCCTAATAGCACCTCTGAGGTAGGTCATTTCATTTCAGGCTGCTGGGAAATCTCTGGGAATAATAAAAGATTTAATAAACTGATGAAAATTTATAACAGTTATGGAAATATTTCTGTGCTTTTATTTTCCTCTAAAACAAACATATCTTCTGTATTAACTAGTTTGTTTAAGCTATTAATTTTTCTGCACTCGGAACTTTCATGAACATTATGTTAAACTTTTATGTGTAATGTACTATGTAATATTTTATGTTGTCTTTAGAAAACTAAAGGAAAATTAATTTGTGCAATTTGATGGGTGTGTGTACTGCAACTAACCAAACATAAGGACAGAAAATAGTTACAAAGGCTTTTGTGATAAATTGCTACATTGGCCTTCCTAAAGACCTGGCCTCATACCACGGTGCTACCTGCAGGGTATCAGAGTGTGAGAGAAGTTACCGTGTATCAAAAACCACAAAGAATCTAACAGGAGCGATGTGATTGTGTCCTAGTTTAGGGCAAATTTGGGAGAGGGAAAAAAAAACAAACCTCTAGATGGACCACCCCTCCCCTTAGCTG
>JAWWMU010000106.1:95973627-96019178 GCA_035048155.1 Cinnycerthia olivascens | reverse complement strand
TAGTGTGATAAGATTTAATAGATACAGAATTTATTGTGTCTAATGGAAGCAAGATCTCATGATACAATTTCATTGTCCCTCCAGTTTAGTAACCATCTTCTTCCTCTTCTACTGCCCATAAAATATTTGTAATCCTTCAGATCATCGCATTTCCTGTCCCATGAGACTCTGTTTCCCTGCTGACTATCCAGATGTACACAGTGCCATGAAATACAGGTTTATTCTCCACTTTCAAATGTCCTTTGACATCTGATATTTAGAACTACAGTCACTATTTTTATGTTCCTTTTTTCTCTCCTTGCTTTACCTCCACCAAGTTACTTGAATAGTCAAGATCTTCTCCTCTTATCAATCCAATATTTTATTTTCCAGATTCTGTATATTAATTTTTCACTACTCTCCTCAGTCTTCTGCATTCAGGAAATTTTCAGTCTGAACAGGATGATTTCATACTTGATGAACATTTATTGTTATAAGAATTTTTTCCTGATTAGTCCACAGTGTATGAAGTCAATGTTGAGGCTACATATTAATATCAACATCAAAAGGGGGTAGGAGAGTGAATTAAAAAATATTATTTGCTAAAGAGTATATACAAGTTCCCTTGACATTCAGTGAAATATAAAAATCAGGGCAGTAAATGAAACTGTTCAAGATTAAATAGATTGATCATTTCTTTAACTTAAAATGAGATTTAAAAAAAAAATAATAATTTAAAAGTGCAAAAGTGAGTAGTTAATTTTGTCCACAGAGGGTGGTCTCAGGATACTAATATAGAAAAATCCATTTACTATCTGTTTTTAAGGCAATAAAAGAGACGTGTTTGTAGACTATCACTATATTATCTTGGATACTTTTTTTATGGGCTCTTTGGGCATTAGGGAATCATTTATAGAAGTAATAAACCTCATGTCCTAAAATATTACAGCTCAATGAATATGGAAATATCCTAAAAGTCAGATCCCTATTTTGTAAGATATGAAGTGTTAGAGAAGCTAATGAAAAAAAGTAAGCTTCAACTGCTTGGCTTTATTAAAGTTTCTGTATGTATTGAATTTATAACCACAAGGAACAGTGAAATGTGAAGGATGGACAACCTATAATTAAAATCTTCTTAATGTCTGATTGGTTGCTGAAACAGCCAACAGGACACTTTCTCTTGAACAGATAACAGAATCTCAGAATGGGTAAGGTTACAAGGAAGCACAGTTGCATCATCTGGTCAAATCTTCCTCCTCAGTCAGGGTCATCCTAGAGCACATGGCCCAGAATTGGATACAGATGTGTCATGAATATCTCCAGTGGGGGAGACTCCACAACATCTCTGGGCAACATATTCCAGTGCTTGACCAACAGTAAGATTCTTCCTTCTGTTCAGGTGGAATTTCCTATTCATCAAATTTTTATGTTCAGCCATCAGTGCTGGGCAATACTTGGGAAGCATTAGCAGCAGCAACACGTAGGAAATTTGGCAATACCTGATTCTTTGCCATCTTGAAGCATCAATAGGCAGACATATGTGTCCAATATCCACAATCCCTACTGTCTGCTATCACATTACTCATGAGAGTAAAATGAGTTATATTTCAAATCCTACAGGGCCTCCTAGGCCTGACCTCACCATCTTAAGCTAGCAATGAGTTGCCCCATCTTGCACCACCATCACTCTGTGCACCACCTACCCCAGCTCCTGCCCCTCATTAATTATTTGATAGAGCCATTGCCCAGCAAACTTAGCAGAGTGTTGTGTATTAAAGCATATGAACCCTTCAGATCAGAGCAGTGATGGCTTAAGTACAGCCTGCTGTGGATTCTTTTCCTAAGGGGTCTTGTTTAAAGATTCAAAAGTACATGCTCTACTGTGACGTAGAAAATTAGAATCTCACCTTAGAGTCATTTTGTTGACTCTCTTAAAGAATTCACCAGGTAATGGGGGTAAAGTAAGTGATGTCTTTCAGAAAAATTTCTGGAAACCAACTAGTGATAGTCGTTCTCAGGAAAAATCGAAAAAATTGTATGTTCTCACCAGAGTTTGGAGTAGGGGGAAGGCCTTAAAATTTTGTTCTCTTTCTGAAGAGTCAATGGGTTTTTTTCATATTTTTTCATCTACACTCCCAATGCACCAAAATCTGGCAGCATTGTAACTCAAGGACACAGTAAATTTTGTGGAGAATATAGCCATTTCTTTTTCATCTGCATATAAAATGGTCACAGATAAAAAAATATTCTTTTCTGGTGCAATCTGACTGAACATGTGACCAATATTTTACTAACTAATGCATTTTAGGTGTAAGCTGCTGCTATAGACAGAAGTATGAATCCTAAGGCTATCAGGTACTGGATTTGAACTGTCATTCTTGTGAGGGCAGATTGTATCCACAAGATATTTAACAGCAGGCTTTTATACGAACATCACCCTAATGGCATGCTTGAAGCCAGGCAAGGCATGGTGTGGTAGTATTGATGCAAAAAAATTGTGTCACTCCTGAGGCTGGTCTAGTAGGGAATTCCAGAAATAAAATTGAGATATTGCACTTTTCTCAGGGGTATAAAAAGCCAACTAAGAAGACAATTCTCTTCAACTGACCTCAACAATCATGGCTAAAATCTTGCTGAGATCAGTGCTGGGCCATAGCAGATGTGGTAAACATCACAGGCATCCTGAGAAAAATGTGTGAAAATCACGCTAAAGCACTATGAAAATGTGCCAGCAGAACAATTTCAAGAAGTAGACTATCTTTTTATTTTTCCTTTTACCAGACTTTTTGGGGTCTTCCAAACAGTTATGGAATATAGCAAAAAAAAAAAAGCGTTACACTCATGGTCAGATATCACTTAAAGAAAATGTCTTAATAAATATTCTGACCATTGAAAAGGTCAGATAGACCAAGATAGACAGCTGAATCTCAGCTCTAACAGGGATAGTGGATGCTAGACAGGGTTAGGAAGTGTGCCCATGTTCTTCAGTGAAGCTCTGTTATCTCAATATCCCAATGCCCTTACCCATAGTACAAGTACCCGGAGAGAAATTAGCACTTTTGCCTCAATACATTAAGCTACCAAACTAGCACAAAAGCAAAAATTCTCACCAACTTCATTAACAATTACATTTTTGAGTCAAATGTTTGTCTTCCAATTCTGCCCTGGGATAGAATACAGAGCATGGAGTAGTAGAAACTTCTTCAAATATTACATCGAAATACACCAGAGCTGAGCTATTGATCCTGATTTTTAACAGGTTTCAAAGATTGATTTAAATTTCAATAGAACATATTTGTGTACAAATTTGCATTTACAAAGAATTGCAGAGTTTAAAATGAAATTATGATATTCTGTGAGTGAATACTGTAGTACAGGCCATGATGATTTACTCCTACATAGCTTCTGCTCTTGCTCACTGTGTGGACATAAACAGACACAAACAAATCTTCTCATTTATGTATTCCCAGATTTCTTTGTGACCCTGTGCTGTGTCATGAAGAGTTTTGATAGAGATAAGTGCAAATAGAAGTCAAATCAGTGCTGCCCTGTTGGTTTTGTTGTTGTTGTTTTCAATTTTTTTTTTCAAACAAATTTTATTTCCTCTAAGGTTTTGAATTTTATACATACTGGCACTGAGCATTTCATGACTTATCTATAGTCAGTTTCCTTTTGTGTTGGCTCCTCTGGTAGATAAAAAGGATAATTTTTTTAGTATTTTTCACTGTTTTAATACTTTACATAAAAAGACAGCTTGCTTTGACAGAAGGTTTTTAGAAATGCTGGGAGATAACATATCTAAGGCTATCATGATGGCTCATTATCACAATCTAGATTGATGTAATTGAATCCCACATCTGTGAAACAAAAGAATGCAGTAGGAGTGTTTCTCCAATACTTGGTGTGCCTTGACCATGCAGTATACTTGGTATTGCATGAAACATTGGAAAAACTTGTGACATTGAACAGATTAAAAGATGTTCTCGCTGTAACTTCTAGATTGAAAGTAAGATACATGTTAAGAAATCATTTCTCTTTCCTCCTTCAGCTACAACTTTTAAGTTTAGATTGCCATGTGTTTGTAGTACTGAAACACTCTAGTGCAGATGAACGTTGTCCCTGCCTGCCAATATTAAACTTTGCCCATTTCTTCCCTTATCACCTTGACTTACAAAGGAGAAGTCACCATCAGAAAAATGCATCTTTATTCAGTCACCCCAAAAGCAAACATTGTGTTACAGATAATAAAGAAATTCTTCTTCGTGTCTGGTGCATAATTTTCTGCTTTTCTAGGAATCAGTGATCTCCTGGGTTTGATATTTCAGTGATTCCTGGTGACTTTTGAAGGTCTCATGGCATTTAGAGCATCTATGGAACATTAATTTCTACATCCTTTATATAAGTAAAGACAGCTATCCTCATCTATAAAATATTCTTGCATCAATTGCTATGAAATCCAGAACTGGTCAACAGTTTCAGACATATTAATGAGTCCGTTTATAGCAACTGAACAAATTTGCAGCAAGTAAAATATAGACATATAAGGGAATTAAAACAATTTTTTTAAGTCATGTTTCAACATTCAGAATTCACAGACTGGAACTTTTTATGCTAGTTTTTTGTTTAATCAATTTTTAATTTTTGCTTTTGCTGAATCATAGCTTTTTACAGACACTTATCTCTAAAGTGCTCTGGTTCTGTCAGAGAATCAGATGTAAGTATTTTCAAGTATTTGGAGGAAATCTTGTCAACTTTGAGATTGATTCAGTAACCTATTTCAAGGTTCTTAGATAATTCCAGATCAGTTCTCCTGACAATATTGTCTATATATTTATCTGTGTGAGGGAAGGGAGGGAATTAAGCACTGTAATTACTAAATTACAGAAGAATTCTGACTTATGTTTGTAGATAATTAATATTACTGATAGGGGTCTAGTATCTAAAAGAGGGTGAATATTTTTACACCTTAGCTGAAAGGGAGTGGATTGTGTAAGCTTGGTCTTCTGGACATGAACTGGTAACAGCAATTAGCTGAAAAATAGACTGTGTTTTAAACAGCCATTTACTACATATTTACTATGATGTTAGTATTTCTCAGTTACTTTTAATTGAGTAGGAACATTCATTTTGTCTTTCTTTCAGTCTCCAACTTTCCTGCCTTCATGAATGCAGCTCAGACTTCAAATGTAACTTTGGACACAAATAATGAAACTCATTTAACATAATTTAGCAGAATGAGATATTTTAAGACACAGTTCATTTCATCCTAAAGTGGATGTCTCTCTGAAAATTTCTGTTATCTAACAAGTCACACATGCAACATCAATATAGTGAATGCAGTATGAGTGTTCAAGGTCTAGATTATTAATTCAGTATTTAGAAGCTCAAAACAAATTTTATTCAGTTCAGTCACTACAAACGTCATTCTGATGTATTGTTGACCTCTTTTGAACTATGGGAGCTGAAAATTATAGTAATAGATGGTGGAGATGGGAAATATGGACCATTCCTTTCACATAATCACTAATATGGTTTTTTTCAGTACTAAGAGAATTTAACACTATGGTAGTTAATAATAGTTGTTCAACTTTGCAGCAGATGGGGCAGGTTTCTTCAAGTTTTACCTTCAATCAAGTTTTGATTTATTTATGTTTTATGTTATTTACAATAACATTCACTTTTTCTGGTTGCTCACCAGACTGAAATAGTACTGCACATTTTTAGTCTAATGGCACCAAAAAACAATGTGATTAAAACCACGTTTGTTCTAAGTCGCTCTCCCACATTTATAGCTTACATTGCTTTATTTTTTGGTTTTGTTGTGTTTTTTTTTTAATTTGAAAAGCTGATCCATTATCTGCCTCTATAAACTACAAATATTAAATTAACCATATTTTCCTTTTTCCACATCCAACAAAATAATTATTTCTGACCAAGTGCCAACAATTATCACAAGGGATATCACAAGGAGGGATGGTATTGTTTCAATGAATATATATAACATTAATGTTCAGGAGGAAATAGCAGATTGTGCACAGGATTGGTAGGAAAGAACAAAATAATAGTGATAATGTCTTTGTGGGGGTTTTTTAAATCTCTTTTTTCTTCTTTTTTTCTTCTTTCTGTCATTGTTTAAATTTCAAATACAAAAAATATACTTGTGAATAGAAATTAATTTTATTAGCATAAATAAAGCAGGAATATTTTTAGTAATTCCTAAAAAGTCTCTATCTCTGAAAGTCTTACCCTAGATATAGTAAATGTAGACAGATACAGATTAAAAAGAAAAACAACCGCCAATATATCATTATACAATGTCTTTGTCCATATATTCTGGAAATATTATAATGATTTTTTTCCCAGCAGTTGTCAAATTCCTTGGCATAACTCTAGATAAGATCTCAGAGTATCACTTGTATTTGTTTTCTGTTCTTAGTTAAAAGAAGCTCCAAAATCTACAGCATGCTTATACTAAGCTGAAAATGGAGGATCAAGAAAAGCTAGGAAAACTGATATATGCAAATAAAGTAATAGAATGGCTTGAAACTGAAGCTGAAATACTGATAATTTATAAGAAATCTTAGGGAGTTAAATGTTCAAAAGTTGAGGTACATCAAAGTAGAAGTTACTAGTAGAATACTATTTGATCAGAAGCACTTGGCTGGCAAGGTTTGGCAAATTTATATATTTATTGGAAATTAATCAAGGCTTATATCTGACTTTAGACAAGGATCAGACTAATCTGTTGCTGATACTCTTCTTTCTCTATGTCTCCTCTATACACATATTTACTTTCCTGCATCTGTGTGTGTGTGTATAAAATTTGAAATGTCCATATTTGTATAAGTCATTGAGACCATGACAGGCTAATCTGTAAAACACAGCATGGTTTTAAGGTAAAATCTTAATGCTTCTTAAAAGATATTTAAGTTTCAGCAGTCATGTTAGTATAAATCAAAAGAGGATGAGTTTTTCTCAAGTCTCAGGATTACTTACCTTGAAGAGAACTGAAGGACTGATAAATTTAAATTGTTTTCATGAACAGAATGAAACTACAGTTAGTTATCTAGAAAATGGTACTGGGCAGAAGAAATGCACTTTTGTTAATTAACTTTAACTGTAAATAATTATTTAGCAGGTTTTTTAAAATTCAGGTATAAGATCCTCATGAATACTTAATTTTATACTTCTTTCAAATGATTTTGTGAAAATTATGTGAAAGAAATCAATCTTTAAATCTGTATGTGCAATTTATTGATTCTTCCTTCTTCCCCATCTGTCCTCTTTCTGAAAATAATCTGGTTTAATAAATGCTCTTGCAACAGTCTCAGAATAAGTTTCTGGTCGTTGTTATTGTGAGTAAAGTGTCCTTAATAAGACCATGAAAGTAGCTGCCTTTCACTCTCTGCAAAATGTCTGGACTTTCATTATTGCACTTCATTTCAAGGATCACTCTTCATCTATAAGTGTATGCAAGTTTTGTGTTTGTTGTCCTCTGAATTCATGGAAAGGGACACAGAGAGGTGAATCACAAGCTGTATTTTGAAACTTATGATAGTCCTTTTTGTAATCATAGACATGTAAAGAAGGCCTCTCCTCACCACTAACCTTGCGTTTTTCTTTCTTAAAAAGTGTGTAAGGATAAACATTTTCTTATCAAACAATATGACCCCTATAAAAATCTATATCCACTCAGGTGGAGCGGAAGTAAAAATAAGGTTCTTCCCTTATCCTGAAGAACAAGTGTTATTTTTCCTTGAGCTTTTGTTAGGTTTTTTCATTTCCTGTGATTGAATTTCTGACAGTCAAATCCATACAAAGACCAGACCAAGCAAAGAGATTTCAAAGAAAAGATAGGAAATCATGGGAATAATAGGAAAATATGGGATGGTGGACACAGAAAGGATTTGCGGCTTGTTTTGAGAATTTTGGATTTGAGTGTTTGGTTTGGCTTTTTATTTGTCTGTTTTAAGACCAAATCTTTGCTGTATATATTCCTGTGTAAAACCTTCAGTTGTCTCACTTAAGCTGGAAGAACTAAACTTGTGTCATAGCTTGCTTTTTCACCATCCTGTGAACTTCTCCACTCCTTCAAGAGATAACCCAACAGATTGCTTTGTACTTTAGGGACACAGATGCAACTAACTACTCATGACTTTAGCTGTCACAGGTTTCAAGTTTTTTAAATCTCTGTGTAGCAGAACAAGGATCACTGCAGTTAGTAGGGATATCTTTCCAGGGAAAAGACTCCAATTGTAGAATACATTAGGAGCCCTGCCTTTATACTTTTTATCAATGGTGTCTGCAAAGTATCTACAAAGCACAGTAGTACTTTATGAATGAATACACATTTATTTGGGATGACTGTTCAAACATATCTAAGTGGTAAGGGTACCTGATCAAAAGTGTTTGGAGACCTCTGTACTAGACCTTCTCCAGAAGTACCTTCCAGCCTCAGCACTTCTATGACTTTTTAATTCTGAAACTAATTGACACATTTCCTAGAAGTGTCAGAAAAGAGTTTATATAAGAAATTTCTACAAAATAATTTAACTTCCTTTTATAAAATATACATGTTGTGGTACAGTAAGTTTTTTTTTTAAATAAAACTACCAGTCATCTGGAACCTTTCTTGTAGTGTGAAAATACAGCCTACAAGCCTATAATATTGTTTACCTATTGAATTCCCTGATCCTCAGTAAAAATCTTTTCTCTGATCTTTCTAGAATAATAAGTAAAACACATGCCTGCAGGGCTGGAGGAATATATTCTTCTGTATTGCTTTTAAAAAACTCCTGTATAAAAGGAGAGAGAACTTGTATTTTTAAAATATCGCATTTATTTACGTTCTTTTCCCTAACACAGCCATTTATCAGTGATTTAGCAAAAAGTATGAAGATCCTCTTTTCACTTTCAGTCTGAGAGGTAGGAATAAAGGGATAAGACTAATGCTAATGTAATTTTCGTTAGATAGCACTTAACCACAACATATTCACTGTTAATATACACTGTGCAAAACAATTGTACTTAATGGTACAGGCAATATGTCTTTAATACACCACAAAAGTAGTTTGTTGTATTCTCTGTTTCATTGACAGGAGATTATCATATGTATTTAAATTAAATGTGAAATGTGATTATTTGTATTCTGAGACTCATAGAAAAATGAAAAGTTCTTAGTTTTTGTGACTTTGCTACTTTTCATTTCACTATATGATACATATTAATTTTCACTGCTCCTCTCAGGAGTACATTTATATACCCATGCCCTAAACTAGCAGGTTTTGATGGGATATTTGACGTGCAGTTAGTATTCAATCTGATTTATGTAGATTAATGCAGCAATCTGATGTGCTGTCAGATTTTCTCATTATTTTGTTCACTGTTTAGGACATGAATCATTGAAGTGATTAAGGCAAGTAAGTGTGATTCCAAACACTATTGGCAGTGAGTTGATAGTAAAGTCTACAATTTTGAGGATAAAAAGGTTCATTTTTCTTCAGATTTGTTACTCTCAAGTGAAATAAATTCTACAATGTGTGTTAAAAATATGTAGCACTCAAGTTTTGTATGTGAAATTACAGCTGTTTATGTACAGCTGTGGATATTGCTGCAAGTAGTAATATTGCCTTGCTTCTGATGAGATAATAGCTCATTATTATCGTATATTCCTGTACAAAGGAGAGTGTTTTCTTTTTTTCTATGGCTGTAAATGTTCAAATGCTGTCATGTGGTTTTAGATTAAATTCCTTATGATAAGTTGGGAAAATAAAATTTTTCTCACGCAAGACAATAAAAAATACTCCTTTAAAGATTTACATCCAAAATTTTTTGCTGTATAAAATAACATAAAGCTGGAGTATGCATTCTGAATAAGTTGTAAGCAATATCAGTTATTTATAAACAAAGATAATGTTTTCTCCCCAAAACAACATAATGATCATAATGTGGCTGGCTAGAAGCAAAGAGAATTTTGATGCATAATTTTTCTTTCAATAAATAAAATCAGAAACACTTACATGTTTTTTACTCTGTTAGGGCATTGTAGGATACTGCTCCACTAACTTATTTCTTTTGAGAGCAGGAATTTTCATTTAGGCTCTACTCTATGAAGTGTTTTGTAGTCTGTTTTCTGAATGAGTAAATAATTGGGATATTTTTTTCATGTAGTTACTGTAGAATTGTATTTAGTTTTCCAAAACTCCTTGTGTCAACAGGTTATGTTTTCACTTTAACAAAAAAAACCCAACCAAACACAAAAAAATTTAAAAATGAAAATGTCAGGAGTGATGTTAAGCCTATGTCCTGTACTTTCTGACAGTAATCTGCATTTACAGATGCAGTGAGATTTGTGCTTCACAGAAGTGGTTGAACTGACTTAAGTCTTTCAAATACTGGAAATATGTTTAATTATCGCCTTTACTGTATTTAACCCAGTTAAAAATGAAACTCTTTACACTTGAAAACTTGTGGTTGGAAAAGGCCATGGTCTTGAATGGAGTCTTCACCTCAGACCTTGCTAGCAAGATCAGCTTTTAGGAATACCAGGACAAAAGTCTGGAGCAACAAAAATGCACACTTGCTGGAAGCACATCAGATCAGGGAATTCATAGGAAAACTCGACATACGTGAGAAAACTGGAAATGCATCAGTTTCTAGGCTCTGATGGGATGCACCCACAAACGCTGAGGGAGCTGGTTGCTGTCATTGCCTAGGCCACTTGATTATCTTCGTAAAACAATAGTGGTTAAGAAAGATGTTTGAGGACCGGATTATCTCCTATCTTCAGGAAGTGGCACTCCTATCTTCAGGAAGGGCAATGTGGGAAGACAAGGTTCATCTCTGACTGCATTTAAGGCGAAGGGTCCCGAGCAGAGGGCTCAGAAACTTTGGAACAGACCCCAAAACACCTGTGGTTTGGAGTCTAGCCCATGGGAATTATTTCCAACCTTAAAAGAGGAATTACAGGTCACAAGAGTTTAAATAGAGTAATAATAAGTTTGTCACAGGGTGTAAAAGTATATTTTGGGTTTTAGTACATGGGGGTAGGTATTGCTAAGATGGAGGAACCTCGTGGCTTTTTGGGTTTCTTCCTTCTTCTTCACCTTCTCCATTTCTGCTGTGACGGTGGCACGGGTGATTGGTTTAGTGTAGAGACCGACTGTCTAACATAGGTGATAGGTATTGAGAAGTAATAGTAAATAATGTAAATGTAGTTTTTAGTATAAAAGACAAATCCTGCCTCTCAGGGAGGAGAAGACCTTCGACTGTCTTGCTGGAAGGAGCTCAGCAGGTCAGAGAGAGAATGTTTTAGATAAGACTAAACAAACAACCTTGAGAATGAGACCGGAAGAGTTTCAGCTTTTTCTTTCATCTTGAGCGTGAAAAGAGGACTTTATTAGCTCGGGAAAATTTCTGCAAAAGCAGAGAACCCGACAGGGCAAGAAACAGGACACAGAGAATTACAGGCCAGTCAGCCTCATCTTGGTCCCTGGAAAGGTGATAGAGCAAATAGCTTCCAGGCAAAGACAAGAAGTTCATTTGGCATAGTCAGCACAGACTCTAAAAGAGGAATAACGTGCTTGGCTAGCTGGGAGAACCTGCTGAACTTATTAATTTTGTGAATTCTAGGATCTGAACTGGAGAGATACACAATGCTATGCATATGCAAATAAAGTGATCTTCATATTAAAAACATATTTCAGAAAAGAGAGTAAATTGCATGAGAAGTGTTTACTTGTAGGTCTTTTTTTCATTCAGGACTTTTTGATGGTTTTTTCACTACGGGATTTTTTCTAGGAAGTTATTCAAGGTGAAACCTTGAAGCTTCCAATTGCAAATGAGATAATGAAACTCCTATTAGCAAAATCAAGACTCATAATTTTAAGATTTTGGTCATGATTACAGTTTAGTTACTAGATTTAGTGGTTCCAAATGAGGAAAAGACATAGTAAAGATGAATAGTTTTGGCCTGCATCATGCAAAGAGGAAAAATGCAGATAGATAACTAACTGATTAATCTCTAGGAAAAAAATGCAGTTTTTAGTAGCCTTTAAGTGAAATGAAAGGAATGAAATTAAATAAATTAAATTTTAATAATTAAATTTAAATGTTATGTAATACTAAAAATATTTTTTAAATTAAATTCTTTTCTTTATTCATTTTCATTAGGGTCATGGACTGCACTAATATACCATGTAAATGTCCCAAACTATTGCATAGTTTCAACTCATCAGATTTAAAAGACTGTGAGCTCTTCTGATTAAGTACAGACATGATAACAGCTCTATGTCTTTCAAAATGATCTCTAACACAGATATGGTTAAGAAAGCTGATGAATTCTGAGGAGAAGTTCAAAGTACAGTGTCATGCCAGTATTTATTTGAAAGGAAACAAAGTTTTCAGTCAAACAGATCTGATTTTTTTTCTGCAAGGTTCCAGGTGACAGAGTTTGCAAAACAAGTTCAGCAGGAACTTGCTCTGCACATATATGATTACAATACAGTGAAAATAATTTAAAAGATTATAACTTAACAAGAAATTATAGAGTGATCTTAGACACTACTAAGAGGATATCATTTTTATAAATGATTCTGTTAGCTGAATATCTGCCCCTTCACAAAACTCTTAAGATCAATATTATTCTTGCAAAATAGGAAAAAAATAAAAGATGTCTATACCTGGAATAGTACCAATAAATTATCTGCATTCTAAAGTAATATTTTGTTATAGGTGAAAAGATAAATTCACTCCCTTCCCTGAAAATAAGTAAAAATATCTTTCATACCTCAAGATATAATACCTCTCAAATTTGATCAATATTGTCTGAATAAGTGTACTAGGACCAAACAGCAAAATTCTTACAGATTTATATTTTTATCTTTCACTGACTTGAAGGCCATTACAACTTTATACCCTATACATTTAAAGAAAAATATTAGCAAAAATACAAAAAAAAAGTCTCAACGTATTTATTTTCTGTTCAACATTGCTGTAAGGCGGATAGTTTGAAGGTATGGTCAGTGTGGCAAACAGTTTATTAAGCTTCTTTAGTTCAATAACGAACAATATTCAGATGTGTGTAATGCACTGCACTACATATACAATTTAGGTTGCATTTCTATGATAAGGTGGATGAAGATTTAAGACAAATCAGTTGTACGGGTAAAGCAAGGCCATCGTCCTTGTGAAATTCCTTCCCCATCAAAGGGTCACTTTTGTCAGTGTGAAATTAAAATTTATTGTCCTACTCTTGAACCATTAGTCCTTTAAAACAATATGAATTCACTTGAGAGACTAATAGACAAATAATTTAATAGGCAAAAGAAACTTTAGAGAGATAGTAAAGGTAAGATTAATCAAATATTTTATCAAATTTTGTTTTAGATAAATGTCACAAAAACCTCTAAGAGATATTTAAGGTCATGGAAGTCACTGTCATGTAACAGATGACAAAGCACTGAATTAAGACTCAGAAACCTAGAATTCTCATTCTAGTTCTGCCATTGAATCATCATGGTCTCAGGAGAGTCACTTGTCTGTACTTCAAACTGGCAGCCTTGAAAATAGAGATAATTGCATGTCTTGAGTCACATCTCTTCTGATATACTTGTGTTTTACAGTGTACCATTTCAACTGACTGCAAACCACAGGACAAAACCAACTTAGAAATAGCACATTACTTTTCTTTAAGAATTTTAATTCTCCAAAGAACTATTATTAGTGTAAAATACAGTCCATTTTAGATGTGATACTAGGTTCTACTCTCCAATGTCTCCAGCCTGGCAGGTTATGCTTTAAGTCATTTTGGTGATAATTTTAGATTCTTACTGTTTGGAAGACTGGGAGGATTTCTATGAGAGTCAGTTGTTTAAAGATAATCTATTGAATGCCTAACCCTCCAATAGAGGCACAGGGCCAAGGTGGTGACCACTTGCAGTGATTGTGTCCCATGGCTCAAGGGTTCAATCAGTGTTGAGCCAAACTCTGCTCATTGGTTTTACTGAGATGATATGACGGCAACAGATGGCAGAATTCGTCTTATGTTTTTCTGGCCTCCTTCCAAATTGGGTAATTACATTCTACGTAACTACACTTATGTACAGTTTCAGTTCAATTCAGTATTTTTAATCCTCTTCATTACTAAGCAGTCTTCATACCTGAGGAACCTGACTGGGTTTTTTTATGGGTTCATAGATACTTTTCTATAGTTAAACCAGTATTTTTTGTTTATATAAAAGCAGCATGTTAAAAATCTTTCTACACAGAAACAAACACAATACAGGTTTTGAGACTCTTAGAGTCCATTTAGATTGTTATAGTTCTAATATATTAAAGTATACTTCTCAACTGTGTTTATATAATGTGATATGTATTGTCAGTGTAAGAGCCACCACTTCCAGTCTTGCAAGCAAACTGAATCAAGGATGGTGTGCTTTGTAGTGTAATATAATCATTTTGCCATCAAACAACATTTATTCCATGTGAACCCCCACCAAATAACACCATTCCAGCAAGCAAGCAAACAAATGAAACAAAGCAAAAGAAAACAAACCAAAACAAAGCTCTTTTTATAACAAAATACTATTATATTCCAAAATGCTTTGCTAATGACTTGTTTCACGCTTTTCATAATTGTGGTTAAGAACAACAGATGCGAAACAAGAAAATTCTACTGCAAGTTCTAGCCTAAAGATAGGAAAACAATAACCAGAATAAATCATGCACAGAAAATTAATATCTCTGTGTGAGGAAAAATTTATTCATGTAAGCATAGACTAGCCAAGTACTTTCAAAAGTATTTACAATAATTGTGAATCTTACTAGAACTAATTCTAGATTTAGTAAGAGTCTTGTTTTCATACCTGTTAATGTCACATTAGAAATATCCTTTTGGGAGGCCTTGAAGAATTCCCACTCGTCCTCTTTCTCTACCCTCTGTCATAAGTATCAAAAAAGAACTCTTACCTAAAAGTGCAGATTTGTGCTAAATATTGTGTTAATTATACTGTTTTGAGTTGTTTACTATTTAGACTTTTCTATTCAACTGTGGACATAACCTTAGTTTGTAGTTAAATTCAGCAATAGTGAGATTCCTGTGTTCTCATCCTTCTGTTCTTATTAAAGTATGCTGAAACTTTCGGATTTAAGTGCTTCTAGTTCCAATAAACATTTCAAGTGATTTGAAATCTGTTAAATTGGAACACTTATCAACTTTTCCAGTTTCTTTGTATTTAGATGTTTGTTTATTTCTTAGCCCCTTAATATCATCCATCATTGCAAATTGTGACGTATATACCCATCAAAAGTCCTCTGGTTTAACATTTACATTTAGTTGAAGCAAACAATATTAATTTGCAGGGTTCGACATATGATCTCATGGAGATATTAAGAATGACTACATTCTTTTCCTTCCAGATGAAGATTCACTATAGTAAGGAATTTAATTGTATGTTGTATTCCCATTGAACTCATTTATCTGAAACTGCTTGGAAATTCACAAGATATCTTCTGGGATTCCAGAGGTCATGATTAGGAAAGACAGTTACATATCTGTAGCTTTCTTAATTACTTCTTTTCTAGAGCATTTTATTCTCTTGACTCCTTTACTGTGTCTAAAGCATCTGGCTGGGACATGTTTTATTATTTCTTAGGGATTATGCTGACACGGCTCATTTTGTGGCTTTTGTTCATAATAAGACATATTTAATGATACTTAGGTCCTCCCAGGTAATTTCATGATGTTATCCTGATGTGAATAGAACTTACAGTAAATGAATCAGGCGTCTTTTGGATAAAATAGGCTATTTGGTCTATTTTGTATAAAATGAAATTCCCTATGTGCATTATTTGTAGAAGAAACTCTCTTGTACACTGAAAACTCGTGAAGAAAAGACAGGGTTTGGTTTTCCCCTCCCCCAGCATGGTAACCATTGTCACTAGTGTCACCAGTTACTGCCAGTAATGTTTAGGAATGGTTGGAGAAGCACAGGAATCATACTACTTGTTGGGAATTAATTTAAAAAATGAAGAGCATTTGAACTTTTAAACTGAAAACTTGTCCATTACATCTAGACAAGAAGTTGGAGGCTGTCAAAGTCTTTACACTGAGGTTGTTTCCTACTTCCTCCATTTTGACTCTGGTGAATACCATACTCTGATGTCGTATTGCACTGATGTATCACTGGGTTATTACAAATATGACACTGTGACATCTGGTGACTTCCCCCACACTGCTGTGAATGGTTCTTAAAAAAACATTTATTTTCTTTAAAATCTTAGTTGCCCATGCTTATTTAATTTGCTTTCCTTTTAAATAAGTTTCATTCTTCTGAGAAAACTGTAAAATAGCACAAATGTTTCCTTTCTCTCTCCCATTCTGAACCTGCTTGTTTATTTGTTTTAGATTCTTGAGAACAAGAAGTATTATTTTATTATTATTATTGTCATTGGTGAACATCATCAATTTTCTTGTCTCTTGTGGAAAATTGCTTTCTTCATGCAGTTACTGAGATGGCTATCACTGTTAAATCTGTCAAGACCTGACAATGAATTATATTATCAAGATTAACTTCCCTTGTGAAAACAATGAGTAACATATTAGCTCTAGGATACGTAAAAGTGACATGACAAGAAAAAGTTATTAATACTTGTGTACAGAAATGATCCATTTAATTATTGCATATACATATTTTTTTTTATTTTATACTCTGTTTCTAGGGACCAATTCATATCTGGTCAAAACAAAAAAGTGAGGCTGGTTTTACTTGGAAATGAAGCCCAGCAAAACTGCTGCCTCTAGTGGAAAACTTAATGAGTTCTCTGTCTTCTATTTGCAGTTTAAAAAGATCATCCAAATGAATATTTTATTTTCCCCCTCATGCTCCAAATTGGCTGAAGAGGTAGTATTCCTTATAGTGAAATATATATATATATATATATATATATGAAGCAGAGCTGTCAGTCTCAGGCAAAGTCATTGATCAGTTGGAGGATGGTAGAATATTTTGTCCTTTTTTCCAAGGTAATCAAGCAACAAAAGCTCTAGAACAGCAGTTTCTACCATGACTGATAAGAGTCAGAAACACAGTACAGTCATAGAAACAATAAAAATGTGTCATTTTTGCACAGAGCCGTCAGAATAAAAGAATAGATGTGAAAGTACTGAAGAACAGCTTGTTCAATAGCATTTCTTTTTTTTTTTCACATGTTCTTTGTTTTAGTTAAATTATTTTATACACATTATTTCTCTTTAGCAACTGGTGGAATAAAAGTTGAACAGAAATATAAGGGTTTTTTCCATTTAAATTTGTAGTTCAAGTCACATTTTTTTGTATGGGATATTATGCTTATCTCAATCATGTTTCCTGTGATGTAAATTTGTCTTATGTAATGCAGGGTAACACATATAGTCTGATTAATGAGAATACACTAAATTAGGATTGAGTACCATTCCATAAAATCAATATCTTTAAAACTAATTTAGTATATATGAGTTCATGACAGTTTAGAGAACCAAACTGATTTTTTTTATTATTATTTTGTTATATGAAACAGTTTCAATTTCAGTAAGACGTGTTTTCAAGAATTGTAGTTTATGGCATTATATGTAGTATGAAAAATTAGGAAAGATTTTTGAATTACCTTGAAAAAATGACATATTGTTAATCAACAAGAAATAATTTAGGATGCCAATCACCATCTTCCTCTACTGCCTTTGCTTAGGAAAAAACAAGAACACTTTACATGAAGCTTAGTACTATTTGAAAAGAGTCTCCTAAATCAGAATGATTTCAGAGACATATCATCAACCCTCTCATTAAAAGATTTTCCTCTATTTTATTAAATGTTATCACTATATGTATGTATGCACATGAATATACTCAGAATTATTTTCAGAAACATAAATGCAAGATTTTGACCCATCAGGTTATGCCTGTGACACATTATAGTAACTTCTCCTTCAAGATTCATTTTTGTTCTTGAGACTAATACCTACCTCAGTCTATCAACAGTGTCTGAAAATACACAAGGCCATGGAGCTTGGAAAGCAGCTCAAGCTCCTTTAGGAGTTTTTTGATGACTCCTTTAAAAAAAACGATGGTTGTACATTATTGTTAATTTATCAAAAGGAAAACAAACAAAAACAACAACAACAACAACAAAAAAAAAAAAAAAGTAAAAAAGAAAATTTCATCGATTACCAGTTTTCATTGAAGAGATTTCATGGAGTTCAAATTAAAGTCCTGTAATGAAAGATATATGTGACTTATTTCTAAACCCTCTCTGCACTATATTGCATTTCCAGTCTTGTGAATTTTTGTCAGTGACACAGAAACAGGAGAAATACATTATGACAGAGAAATGTCCTTGTCTGTCATTAAAAGGAAAAATGTGTCTAATGCCTTGCTGTCCATAAACTGTCATGTAACATTTTAATGGAAGAATTTCAAGGTAGCTATGTATTGCCTACAACATACTGTACAATGATTTGCAATAAACGTGCCGTAAGATCTGACAACTTTTATTTCAAGAATGAAAAGCAGAATGCTACTCTTTGGAGTTAAACATTTTTAAAAGTGAAACATGTACATATATAGAGAGCAGCTTCAAATATTCTTAGATGCTACTTTGCACTATAATCAACATGAAAGTAAAAATGTACTTAGGATATTTGAAAACCAGTCTATTTATTTTGAGCTTAGTGTTTTGCTACAGCAGTAGCAAAATAGAAAGAAGCAAAAGAAAACTGAAAATTCAGTCTAGGCATTTGAAAAGTATTTAGATGACATTATTAGTTGGGTCTCAATGGTGATGTTCAAATTGATAGATTAAGGGAAGATTCACAACATTAATTTCAGGACATTGATTTGCAGTTCATAACAGCTGTTAAGGTGTTGGTTTGGGTTTTTTTAATTTTCTGTTGTGCATCTGTGTTTCAAATCTAAAATGCTGGGTTCAAGGTCAGATGGATGTAGCAATTTTAAGACAAAATACTGGCAGGCAGTGTTGTTCCTGAGAGGAAAAATCTCATGCTCCTGTAGAAGGACTTTCATAAGGGACAGATAATTGTGCATATTCATATTGTGCCTATATATTAGGCACAATTGTTCTTAATTGTTTTTGGAGGAATGAGACAATTAGCAATGTATTAAATCCAAAAGATTTAACATTAACTCCATTTCTAAATATACTTTCAGTAATTTGACCCACCTTATGAAACAACAGATCAGCAGGCTAAAGTTTTTTTGTCAGTTCTGCCGGCGACATGCAAAGAGTTGTTACCACAGGTAAACAGTTAAGCTCTTAATTGTAATAATCTTCATGCTTTTATAGTGCTACCTTCTCAGGATAGATTTGCTCATGTATTTAATTAATGAAGAATGTGTTAGTTAATATACTAAACTTGGCAGACAATTTAGTGGGATCTGAGTGTACTTTTGAAAGAATCTGCGGATATTGGAAAAACTCCAAACCACACAGGAGACCTCTATATTCATGTCAGCAGATGGGATTTTGAAAATGCAGGGTTGCAATAAAAATTTGGGTTACTGCTGGAATTGTTTGGTTCCATGAGCTTTTAATGACCAGCTGTTTTCTGTGTCCATGGTTACCCTGAATGTTAAAATATCCTTTTCAAAAGATTTATTTGTATATTTATCTTTATTTATTTTATACTGCTATATCTAACAACTGAAAAATACTAAATAAAAGTGTGTAATAGTACAGTACTGGTTTTGCCTAAGTAAACATATCTAGGTAAAATAGCCTAGATATATCTAAATGAATAAACAGTCTTATTTCTTTAAATTTCTTTTCATTTTGTAATTAAGACTCATAAAGAAATAAGATACTGTATGGACTAATAAAGATCTTATATAAAAACAAATATGATCATAGAAGAGAAATTCACCATTGCAAGGAAAAGAATATGTATAAATAGCAAAGATTACGCTGTCTTGGCATTTTTGTTAAAGTGCTGATGTCAGGTTGCATAAGGTATAAATTATAGAGTTATGAAGTCCTAATAGAAAATAATTAAATTTATGGGATTGTCACAGAACATTATGTAACTAGTAAGATACACAGAGACTTTTGTCCACGACTATATTGTCTATGACTATGGTCTATGACTGCCTTAGTCTTTGTATAGAGCTTCAACATTTACCACTTCATCAGAATTAAAGATATTTTTAACTTAAAAAAAGTATTTTTGTAGAAAAATTAATAAAAAAATACAAAATATTTTAAAGATGTGAATTATGCTGTATTATGCACTTAAATACAACATTGCAGTTAAGCACTGCATTTAACACTTGCCTGCATTTTCTCGTATACTCAATTTTTTAAAATGTATTCCTATACTCCAAATCAGTCAAAGATATTTTCCACAGTTTTCCTACTGAAAATATCCTGTTGTTGCCCTGCAGTCAAGTGAAAGTCACTTAGCATCTTAAATTAATAGTGAGGAGAAGAACATAATTTATCAGGAAGTAATCCAGATGCTTAAATAAGTATGTTAGTGTCCTTCATAAAAAAGAATATCATGCTTAATCTGCTTCTCTCTGAGTCTTAAGGCAATCAAGTGAACTGCCTTCATGCATTTCCAGAAGCAGAATCTTAATGCCTTCAGAAGACTATTTTATGACAACATAAATATTTTTTTATCTTTCAACAGTGATTCTTTACAGAAGAAGGTGCTTTACAGTATGTAAAAAATACATGTATTATTTAGATTAAATATCATTATTCATTTTTTATGCAAATAAAAATCCTTCGCGTCTATTACTTCAGAGACCTTTCCAACTTTGGCTGATATTTCTTTTTAATTTTTTGTGATTTATGTTTAAAATAATGTTTTCAAAAAGATATCTTTTGATGCCCACTAGACTTAGTAGAATAATAGCTTCAGTTCAAGGAACTAGATTGCCAGGGACAAAGCTAACATAGAACTACTCCTGCACATTGCCCTTAACTAGAGTAAGTTTATAGTTTTAAGTAAATGTTCACTGATTTAATTTAAAAGAATTTTCAATTTCAATTGAAGTCAGTTTTTATTGACACAAGGTGTTAACATTTTAGCCTTTCCACAGACAGAATCTTGGCTGTGTAATTGTCTAATTTAGTGTCTGTCAATAGTTTAAGATTGGTTTGCTTTCAAGTGCTACTCAGAAAAACAGATTTTTGTTCCCAGTAATGATGTTAAATAGCATACCTGTGATAAATTTGAGGTTTGATATTAAAACAATGACACATTTATGTTGGGAACGGTACTGAAGAGTGTCTGAACTCAAAAAAATCTGCATAAAACTAAAAAGCCTCCCTTAGATATGCTGTGACTTTTAGGCAAAGGCAGATCCCAGCTAAATAGCTCTGAAAAATTCAGCTAAAATGTAATGTTGTCAAAAAGAAAAAGAGTCTATATGTGAAACAAGCCTATAATATTCTTCCCATTTCTCATTATGTGTAATTATATATGTCTACTGGATAAGAAATCTTCATTATGTTATGAAAGCACCGTTTACTGTTGGTGACATGAATGCTGCTGCTCTGGGTTATCAGTTGTCTGATTAGACAAGGATTTGGGACGTGCTGTTCTCTGAAGGTGACTCTGCAGTAGACCTTGGGTCAATCACTTCTCTGGTGATTCTCACATCTTGAATCAATCACTCCTTCCCTTTTTTGCATCCTCTCTTTGTCTCTTAATTTTAATTTCTTGTCTTTTTAGACTGCGAAATACTCCTCATTATGCACTTCTCTAACATCTAGAACAGTTGGGATCTAAACTCCACTGTAATTTTAGCACTTCAGCCCATAAATATTCCTGAAGGACTTTTAAAATCACTGAGGTTGTGATAATTACAATTATATGAAGTGTTTAATATAAAATAACTTTCCTGAGTCAATGCTGTAAAAATTTAGCCTGCTGAGTTCTGAAATATTTAGAGTGAAGTTTGTCTCAGAACATCTCTTCATTTTATAGTTGGGGGATGCGCCAAGTCTGCTTTTCTTATTTGTGATCTTGAGGAGTTAAAAAAAAGATTGCAGCCAACTACTGTTTCAGCCTCTTCCCTTCTGCCCCACTGTTAACCCTGTCTTGGTTTTCTTTTTTTTTCTTTTTTCAGATGCAAATTTCTATTTGAGAGGAGAAAGACTATTGTTAACACTTCTGTTTTGCACAGTAGCTTACTGATTCCTCTACCTTTATACTGATGGTGTTCTGGCAGCCAATATTAACCCCTTTGTTCTCTCTTTCGCTCTCATTTTTTTGGTAGTCTTGTTTTGTGGGATTTGTTGTTAATTTTTATTTTTAAGACAAGGAAGCTATCAGACGTCTTTTAATATCAATGCAATTGTTCAAAGGAATTTTGACTTTGCTGGAAGTTAGATAATGTAAAATTGATGTTAAGTGCAGATTACTACAATACTCCATTCAGAAACCAAGTTTTGAATAGCTGTGCCAGCACAAACAAATGAAGTGGTAAAATGCGAAAAACCAAGCTCCATCAAGTCAGATGCTGCTGCCAGTTTTACGTGTTCTAGATCAATCAACTGGGGACAGAAAGCAAACAAAATATCCATATATTTTACTCTACACTTGTTTAGACATGGTGGAAATGAGTATCTGTCTCACAGTCAGGTAACAATGCGCTCTGACAGTGTACCCTGAGAAAGAAACCACTTCATTATTAATTTGGAGTAGTGTTAAGCATAAAGAAAGGTCCTAATTTTTTTCAATTCTGATGTTCTATGTAAACTAGAATTTTGATATTTAAATGCAAACTATAAAAATCGGTTAGAAAATCCTCATTTGAAAGAAAAGAAAAAGAAGCAACACACTCACAAAATAATAAAAAAAATAGTAAAATTTAAAGTATTTTGTGCAAATCCTACTATGGTTCTCAATGATTACAGTATTACAGGATAATAGTTTTTATATATTCAATCTTCCGGGCAGTCAGAAATTATATTTTTAGTAAATTTTCTTATGCTTATTTTATGATAGTACCTTAATTTCAGCATCTTGATGCAATCTAATCTGGCTACATAAAAGTACATGGGGGACCAAAGACCACAAATATTTTGACTTATTCATTTCAGTGTAAGTTGTATTTATCTGTAACTAATAGTAACTTTGTTATAGCAAAGAGTCCCAACCTTGCACTACAGAATAAATTCTAACAATAATTATAAATTATTAATATACTTGCAAAATAAAACTCAAGAATAGTACTGTATTTTGTTACCAAATTCAGAATGAGTCTAGGAAGGACAGGTGAGCTAGATAATATTGAAAATTGATCATGGCTCAATTTCTTTGTGTGTATAAATGTTCTGTATGTATTATTTGCTATATCTGTATTTTTTAGATTGAAAATTAGAGAAATAAATATTAATGTTTACCTTTACTTTTTTTTGACTTCATGTCTCTTTGTAATACTGACTTACATATGAATTGCATCTATCAATAATACTCAATACATTATGGTTTTGCTAACTTTACTAAATACTTAACTCACAGTGTAGGATGATAACCTAGAAACCATGTTTCTACTAAATAAAGTCAAATAAATCATAAATATGTTATGTGTCTCCTTAGAGAATGGGCTTTGTGGTTCTGCTGTTCATATGACATATAACAATAAGGTCAGGGTGATAGGCTCTGTATCTCTCCAGGCATTTTATCTCATTTTAGAAAGGATGCTGATAGTAAATCATCCAGAAAGACTTTTATTCCCATTTTCTCATTTCAATACTCTTCTGCCAACTAATCCTTTGTTTAATAGGCAACCATTTATTTGTTTTTACATATATACAAAAATATTTTCCTTCCTTTAGCTCTGGTTCAGAGTCCATGAAAATGTATCCATTACCACTGGCTAAGCTGTTCCCTCTGTGATAATTCTGAACTTCAGTATAATTTAATGTTGGCGTTTGGTGTACTCTGACTCTCTCCATACTTGTTGCCCTGTATCTTCATATATTTTGAGTCTGACATTTGAAATCTTGCCATTGCAACCATTTGAACCGTGTCATATTTTTAGGCAAATCATAAAAATGTGGTTCAACCCACCATATTTCACACTCACTTATGTGTAATAAATATTGGGACCGAGTTTATTATTCTTTTTAAAGGTGCCAGTTGTGACTCGGAGACAGACTTTGGGAATAGCATTCATATCTTCATGGAGAGAAATTTTCAGAGGAAAAGGTTAAGAAATTATTATTTAGAGAGTGTTTTTTTTAAAGTTGCTCAATATGTATGGTAAATTTTTGATGTTTCCAGACTGTAGTGGAGCCAGATAAGATAAAGATGATTTTATGCTGGCCTTTTATGTAGAACATTGCTTTTAATTAACATTTTAGAAAATCTGTATTAATTTAGACAGAAACTACCAAAGTAAATCTTTTGCTAGTCAAAAATTAAATGTAACCAATTTCCCCACGAAAATATGAAATGTCTCAGTGCAAAGTACCATGTTTTACTTCAAATAATGATTTATCTTTTTATCTCTGAGTATCTTTTACTTCCCATTATGCTAAGCACTGTCTGCCTGCTTAACATTTCTGCAGAATTTGAAACCAAGGGAAAAATAGCTGAGATTCAAATACATGGTGTTGTATTTCAATACATGATTGTTTATTGGAATGCACTGACATGAATTCTACTACTATAGAACAGTAAGATGTATTGTAGTGCTAGAAAGGCATGAGTGTTCCCATTTTCTTTAGCTTCTGTGCTCAGTCTGGACATTATTCTCAGGTAAAATTTTAGGAAAGAAATTTTTACATGTCATTTGACTTATCCTAACAGACAAAAGTTTTAAATTTTACTGTAAGTTTTATAAAATGTTGTCTTTAGAATCTAGAACTGCTGTCCAATTGTAATTAAAGTTCTGGTGAAAGATGGGGACATGCTGCTGCGCACTGGTGATATTACAATGAAAAATCATAGACACACTGAGATTTTTCATAAATAAATCAGATAATGGAGAACTGGAGTATGATAATAAAAAGCAAAATATTCTGAAAATTTATCAAATAAATTTCTCTCTGCACAGTCAGTAGGCTGTTATAAATGTGTGGATGTTTTTATAAAGTGAAGACAGAGTATGGAATATTTTGTCTTTCAAATCTCTTTATGATTCACACCTGTAAAAATAGAGGAGATTTTCAGTGAATATACTTGATCTTCAAAGTGTATGGCTGGGCAGAGTAGGTGAGCATAGATTTAGATGTGTGCATAGGAGTTCTGTTTAGTGTTTGCTACAAATCTCTATCTAGGACAAAGATTTGTTACTAACTCAGGCTTTGAAACACAATTGTCAGAAATCTCCACAAGAAAGAAACTTTTCTTTCTATAATTTTGTAATTGTATTAAAGATACTTTTTTTCTTTTTTTATGTAATAAAATTATTTTCTGGCCTTATTGCATGGAATGGCTGGGAAGAGTGCATAAAGAAAACCCCCATGGTCTAATGTCTAAGTTCTTTGTGTCACACAGGAATTAAAATAAAATTGAACTTAATCAAGCCTCATGAATGAATAATCAGGTTGCACATTAAATCTTAATTGTTTTTTCTAAAATATAACAAAGATATTTGAAATAATTTTTGCAATGAGGCTGCATTTACATTAACACTTCTCAGTCTGATAATATTTCATGTTCCCTAATACGAGTGATGAGTTGCCTTAATTCCTTTCAATATTTTATTATCTTTCATATATCAAAATGTTTATTTCTTTTAAGGATTACATAAAAAAAAAAGAATTTATGACTTTATGGACTTAGGCTCTCTGATACATTTCCATTAACTATACAACAACACAATGATTAACCTGAAGTATCTCAGTAATTTTTAAATTTATATTCACATATTATTATGTTCTTCTACATTTGAAATAATTTATTTTGTCAGATCCTAGAAATGATACATCTCCTTTACAATTAATCAAAAAGCATTTAGCAGTATACTTTTGATAAGGTATGGAGATTTTTGAGGTCTTTTATCTTGAAAAAAACTGAGTTTACATATGTTTTTTAAAAAAACCACTCAGATTTAAAATTGATTTTGTGAAATTTAGGGAAAAACAGAAAGTTCATGCATGCCCTGTAAAAGGAACACATGGATAATGAAAGAAAATTGATATGGTACTTTTAAATGACAGAAGATGCCAGTTTAAAGTAAATTAAGGTAATAGTATAAATGTTTGACAACAGAAGTTCAAGATTATTTGTGGTAATTAATGTTTATTTCATATTCCTAAGACTAACTGCTTCCTAAAGTGACACCTTCTTTGGCATAAAAGGGTAATATTAAGTTTTACAGTGCATTCAGAATAATTCAGGGTGCTTTTAAATTCTAATTCAAGTCCTTAGGATGTAGAATTCTGTAGACCTCAGAAACCATGGTTATTATTTCTTCATATTGAGCATTTACTACATCATCTCATAGAATTAATGTAATAATGGAGGGAGGGGGTGGTGGTTCCGTCTTCTTTATGGTGATTTCTGCTTTGGGATTACTAGGTTTATTTGTTTTCTATCACATCCCTCATAAAACATTAAATTCTGTGGCATTAGTTGCCAAGACTCAGCTGTAGTTCACACCACTCGAGATTTCCAACTTGACTTTTTGTAGACCATTAATTTCATGTAAATCTGTCCATTGTATATAAAACCAATGTTGCTTTTCACGTTATGGCATAGCAATTGAAACATAATTTATTCAAACAGCTACAAGTTCACACTTCTCTTACTTTAGTGTTCAAGATTTCCAAATTCAATATTTATTCTGGACAGTACAGTTTGATTATTCACGTTTTCTTCTTGTCTTGGTCATATGACAGTGTTTCCAAGGAATAGATTTTAGTCTCACTGCTCTAACGCATACATTTGTTAGTTCACTGATGGATTTCGTTTGCTGTTTTTATCTATTGTGAAGATAAAATGGTTATAAGCATTAAGCGCTCCAAAAGCCTTGCCTATTTCAATGCACATGACTCTGCAAGTTGAAATTTTGGCAGTATGAACCTGAAGATCCAAGGCTTGACTACATTATTAAAAATGTAAATTGTTTCTCTTTGATAGAATATCTGTATTTTACTACTATATAAAATATTATTGGTTATTTTTGCTTTTTTTTGCTTTTTTTTTTTCGGAGAGCCTATTTCATCACTTCAAAACACTCTGGTTTTATAGTCAAATTAAACCCAATCCATTTCCAGCAATTCCAGCCTGGAACAAAATCAGAAAGTTCCTTTTAGGAGGCTGGTTCAAGGTTAGACTGGTATATAGGACAAAGTTATTTCTTATCAGCCTTCTCCCTTGGTTTTGTGCTATCTTGCATTCTTTCTTGTATACCACTCCCTGCAGAAATGAGCATCATTCCCTGAGCTTGTGTTTATTCCTATTATTTCATAGTTAGTGAAAATACAGAACCCCAATTCCTTTGTTCATGTCGTTTGAGTATTATTGTTTTCCATTAGTATTTTTTGACTTTATTTTTATACAGGAAATGAAAAGGACTCTATTATAGCAATGATAACACCAGAAAATATTTGCATTGCAAAATTGTAAAATGTATAGAATTGAAACTGGAGTTGTTTACTTCACCCCACTTTTATGGGGCCGGCAGTGGTGTTATTTTTTTGTTGTTTGTTAAGGAGTTTTTTGTAATTTCATCTGTGAGCCTGGGGCTAATGTTCTTAGTATAAGATTTGACATACAGAGAAATGGCAGCAGAGAAATTTTGAGAAAATACTGCTGCCATTATATGGATAAGTGAGGAATATTAAATGAAATTCTATTCTGAAAGGGATAATTAAAATGGTACACTCATATACTGAATCTGTTGCTGCTCTGGGAAGAATTTTATTTCTAGGATGATAACTTTTTATGTGAATAGTCCCTGAGTCATCCACTAATCAAGATAAATCATCAGGGTTTCTTAATTTTTAGTTTTGTAGTAAACCTCTAGAGACTTTTTAATTTATTAATTTGGTTAATTAGTTGTGTATTTTTCTCCTTGTTCAGATTTCTTCTTTATTGGACTGAAATTTTTTAGATAAAAATGGGCATGTTTAATATTTCAAGCTGTAGCTGTTAGAAGGTTTCACCGCTAATTCTCTGAAAATACTGTGGAGTTTTATGTCTGCAGTAGAAGTTGAAGCACATTGTGTCTTATCACTCTTTCTTTGTTGTTACTTCCAGAAATGATCAAAGTCTGCAAGGCTTCTTGGCAAAAATAAAAATTAGTCTGTTTAAAAAAGGCAGCTTTGTGAACACATTTCTCTAAAAAGACCATTTAACTGTTGCATAAAAGTAAATTCAGTTTAGAATATTTGGGAGAAGAGATTAAGAATAAAATAACAAATCTGGCCTAAGTTTTGAGGAGGGAAAAAAAGAAAATGTCTTTATTTTAATAGCATGCCTTTATACATTAAATTATGTTACACACTCTATTCTTTTCTTTTAAAATTCCATTTATATTGCCATTTTTCCTTAATATGAAGTAAAAATACTGTAAACTTTATAGCATATAATTCTATACATAAAATAGTTTATATTCAGTTTGTACAACAGAAGATCTGACTATTCTTAGTAAATTACACTTCTTACATAAGAAAATCCATTTTCATGCCTTGTGTCGTTGGAAATTAAAATCCTCTCTCTTTCAGAAATTAATAAGGAACACTATTGATGTTCTGGAACTCATGTAGATTTTAGAGAGTGAAATTATGTTTTCAGGATTTTTCAAACCAAATTAATTGCAACTGATAAAAATCTAAGTTTAACACATAGTGTTTGATCTTCAATCTACAAATATTATACTTAAGCTAAAGTCTTTAGTTGTAACTAACTTGTAAAACATTAATCATCTACATTATTCTATTTTATTATCAATCCAATATATTTCTTTAAATCAGGCTAATTAATGTATACTATTTGCACTTATTGTGCTTAATAACACACTGGAAAATAGTCGGTCTCAGTTGTAGAATCTAGTATCATGTCTTATTTCTTAATTAAAATATTTAGTAAATAAAATCAAATATGCTGTGTTTTCCAAAATTTTCAAAGTCCTTAACAACCATTATATTTTCATCAAATTTGAAATTAAGTTCTTATTTGAAATTAAGTTCTACATTTTAGTCAGACATAAATGTTTCAGTAG
Organism: Cinnycerthia olivascens; assembly: GCA_035048155.1. Classification (NCBI taxonomy): domain Eukaryota; kingdom Metazoa; phylum Chordata; class Aves; order Passeriformes; family Certhiidae; genus Cinnycerthia; species Cinnycerthia olivascens. The sequence continues at coordinate 95,990,022 of JAWWMU010000106.1, read as the reverse complement.
CATTCTGGAATCAGAGGATAATTCAGGTTGTAAAAAACCTAAGAAAAAGAGGAGATCCATCCCAACCCTATGCTCAAAAATTGACTCAGAAAAAATGTGGTTGCTCAGAGCCAGTCAATGCTTTGGATGTTTCCAGCAGCAGAGATGCCACAACTTAAAAAAACCTCTCTTTTTGGAGCTTTACCAGTGTGCATTCAATAAGAGTCACCATCCTAAACACAGTATATGATACCACTACTGATTAATAAATGATTAGTAAATATTGTCTGAGGAAATAAGCACAGTGTGCTTCTGAGATACCATCTATCTGTATATTTGCAATAGTTCTACAGTAATAAAGCAAAGTTTTTGAGAGGATCCTCAAAGAATGGAAGAGAGTAAATGAAATGGGTAAATTCATCTCTATTTTAAGCAAGTAAAATGCCATTGATTTAGACAAAGCAATGCATTTCTGTCTCAGCCCAGGAGCTTCTTTAAATCTTGTCAGTTGTAATCTCACACTAAATTTATTTTACGTTCTGTGTTTTTTCATCTACTTATTTCTTCATTTAATATTACATTTTAATTATTCAAGACCTCTTAACTCTTATATAAATAGTTTTGATATATTTTTTCACACTAGTTTCATATTGATTATGACAACAGTTGTTCATTAAATATACCAAAAGTATGAATCATTGTAAGGCTTCCAAGCCCAGAAAGAAAAATCTTTGATAAAGTGGAAGAGGTGATTCCATTACTTCCACAAGATGCAAGAGTGAAATATAAGTTCCCTTTTTTATAAGAAACTCTCAAACTTAGAAAACTGATACCTAATGCCACATAATGGGATTAGGGCTAATACTGTTTCTCTTACGGTCAGGAAGAAGGATATTTGTCTCTAGCACGGAAGGAAAGGGCAAGATATATTTGTTCCTCTCAGGACTAGGGCTGGAACAAGATGCTAGATATAAAATGTCTCTGTTTAGACATCTCTATGGTCAATACACATTCTCAGTGGCAAAGTGAATTTATCTCTCAAGAGGACAAAAAAAATAAAATTCTGAAGTTTGTGTTCTGAACAAAACAATTACCTTGCAGTCAAAATAAACAGACATTTCTGCAGCTCTCTGAATCATGGATGTTTACTGTATCATTTTTCCCTGTGGTCCAAGAGTAAATGTTCCATCTGCAAAATGATTAAATGGATTTCATAGGTAAACTTATTTAAGATTCCATTTTAATGGAGTTACCCTTCATTAGAGGCTGTCATTCAAAATTAATATGAGAAGCTATTATTGAGATACCAAAAGTGAAGAGCTGAATGTCATAGTACTCATTTTTCATAAGTATGGATGCTCTTGAAATGAGAATTGAGCACTGTGAGCAGATTGATCAAATACATAGTTGCGTTTTTATGTCAATTTCTCCTGTCAGTCAAAGCATGGCAAACTAAAGGAGAAAATACAACAGAAAAAATATTCAAAGCAACAAGCACAAACAAAATAATGTCCTTCCCTTGTCCTTTTTGCTTATAACACCTGCACAGTCATGGAGGAAGGGGCTGGCTTCATTGTTTGTTGGTTTTTTTGCTGGCTGTTTTTGTTGGTTTTGTTTGGTTTTTTTTTAATAATAACTCAAATTATTGAGTACTCAACGAATTCATATTTCAAAATAAATAAATGGGCACTGAGTTTGTACAAGCTTAGTGAGACAGCTAATTTTTATATCACCACTGGACTTATATTTTTAACTAGAAGTTTACTTGACAATGGAAAGAAAAAAAAAGAGTAAAGAACTAATATCAAGTATAATTGTATTTTCAGTAAATACAGTGTACAAAATATCTCTGTTAGCCTTTCTGATTATTTACTGAGTAATATATATCCCCAGAATGATGTACTCTTATATATTACTTCCTAATGTAATTAACTGAATTTTCTACTCTTGTTTCCTAGTAAAAATCTGTATATCTGCTCTCTTTAATAAAAGTCTGTTTTGTCCTTCATATATAATCATAACTTTTAGAGTATGACAATGTGTAGTCATACTTGGTGTGGGTGTTTTTTTAAGGTATGCATTTTTGTGTCCTTTTAAAACATATAACGTCTTTTGCTGTCAGCTAGTCAAGGGGAAGAAATATTTCTTTGTTACTGCTATTCTATCAACTCAGCTTATATTTTGTCGATAGTAATGCTATTAAAATTTACATGCAATAATTAGTATTATTTAGTTTGATTAAAACATGCATCTGCTCCTGAAAATTATGATGCTTCAATTTTATTTTACTGTTTGCTCTTATTATAATGACAAACCATTGTCAGTAATTAGAATATTGTTTACTTTAAGAAAGTGGAGTAGTCATCTGCCTTCAGCAGCATCTGTGTGCAGCTACCATCTGTTCTTCTCAGGCGGTCATGAAATACTGTCTGCAAATTTTCTTCCTTTCACTCTGTGAATGGCGTCTAAATGTCTTAATATTTGCTGCTAAGCAGAAAGCAACTTTTTGTGTATAAAGTTAATAAGAGATAGCGTAGTATTATTTTAAAATACCGAAGACATTATATCTCAGGAAATATCTTCAACCTTCAGAAGACGAAGGTCCACTGAGACCTTACAGCAGCCATCCATACCTAAAGAGAGCCCACTGGAAAGCTGGACAGGGACTTTTTACAAAAGCCGTGTAGTGATAGGTCAAGGAGGAATGTCTTCAATCTGGAAGAGGATAGATTTAGATCAGCCATTAGGAGGAAATCCTTTACTATAGGAATTGTTAGGCACTGGAAAAAGTTTGCCCAGACAGCTTGTGGATGCCCCATCCCAGGGCATGTTCAAGGTCAGGCTGGATGCAGCTCTGAGCAACCTGGGCTTGTGGAAGGTGTCTCTGCCCAATGCAGTGAGGTTGGAACCAGATGATCTTTAAGGTTCTTTCCAATTCAAACTACTCTGTGTTTCTATACATATTATTATCTACTAATCTGCAAAGACTATGTTTCTATGATGTGAAATCTAGTTTTCACTATTGCTTTAGCATTTTGTAATAATTTTCACAAGAAAATGTGCTGTAAAAGAGAGATGGCAATAAACTAAAGCCCTCTGTAAGTTTAGAATTTATTTCATTATCAGCAAAATCTAGTAAATTTTTTCATCATGACAACCTGTTGTTAGGTTTATAAAGTTGCATTTAGACTACTCATGAATAAGGCAATGACTTTTTTCTCTTGAGGAAGTAAAGAATTAAAATAAAGCCAGCTTAGCATGTGCATCTCATTTATATTTTTACAGAAGTCCCATATATAGATATGCTCAGAGAAATTGTATTAATCCTGGGATGTGGTGAATAGACACTGTAGAGAAGAATGAGCCACATTTTAACCTTAAAATTCTTTTATTTCATATTTTTTTCAAAATATTTTTAAAGCAATAGTAAACTTTATTTTATTAGTGTTAAATTCCTTGCAATTGTCACAAAATATGCAAGGCAGAATTCTGTATAACTTTTATACTGCAGTTTAGGATGTATTCTATGACTGTGACCTAATTAGTGATGAGGTTGGGGATGGAAAGCTTTATAAACCTACATTTGGGGCCAACCTCTTTGACAAAAAAACTTCATATATCCATTTGAACTGGTGATATTTTGCATTTCATATCTGCTTTCTACAGCAAAAGGTTCTTATGGGTTTTTTGTACCATTACTTGACCACAAGCAGATATAGACATCCTCGATGAAAATGTAGAAGACAGAAAATAATTTTAAAAGGGGGGGAAAAAGAGGACTATTACTAAAATGATTTAATTAAAACTCAAAGACTTCTTTCGTGAAATTAAAGTAAGAATGTAAAGGCAAGTACTTGATATAATTATTATCTGTGGTTTATATTCTGCCTTAATCCTTCTCTTTCCTCCACCCTCAGATTCTGAATATTGAAACGGAAATAGAAAGAATATAGGATCATAGACAGGGAAAAGTTTGATTGTGTAGAACAGAATGTACATTTTATTAATTGATAATAGTTTCTAGATTCAACCAGACATAAAGTCAAATAAACTTTTCATAGGTACTTTGAAATTCTTAATCTTAATGCAAGGTTAGAGGTAAGAAAAATTCTGGGCAAAGGGATATGACTGTGGTGGCCATTCTGATTAATCTTATTTTATTGTCAGTGTTTTCCTTCCACTACTTTATTTTTTAAAAATGCACATACATAAAGACTTGTGCAAACTTAAGTGATGAGGAGAAACACTTTGTAGTATTTTCATCAAAATTTAAATATATGTTATTAAAGTGCTGATACTTCCTAGTTCTTGACAATATTCATCAGAATAAGTGCTGATTGATCTAGTGCTCAATGTAAATTTGTTTCAGGAAACTGGAAAGATGAAAAATGTCCACTTAATATGTGCACTGAGGTGTTAATTATAAGTTAAGTTCTGCTGATTTCATAAAGCTGAAGTCACATTTTCACATCAGCATTCAATGAACATACATTACTAATGAGTAAAAATGAAATTTCTATTAAAGATTCTTAACAAACCATAAAGAGTAGATTGGAAAAATGATGGTTGTTCAATTTTGCCATAAATAAAGGAAAACCATGAGAAAATTCATCTAATAATCTTTATAGCTACAAATCAATTTTTTAAAATAAATTTGTTGGAAGAAAAGCCAGTATTTTGCTGATAAGCTGCAATTTTCTGCTTAATAATTATCTTTTAGGGAACAGTCACATTTTATTAAAATGACTAATTAACTCACTGTACTGCTGTGCTAATAGTGAAGGAAGCACACTAAATGAATATTGATAGTATGAGTTTTAAGAAGAAAAAAAATTAAATAACAATGTGTTCCCCATATTCCATAGCAGCAATTTAAATGCAAATACAAAATACAAAAAATTACCCCCACTCTCCCCCTACACAGATGGAATATCCATTCTGGCAAAGGACATTTTTATTCAGGAACTAGCTGAGAAAAGAGACAAGCTAATAGGGAGATATCAGTTGTTAAAACACAGTTGATCAGTTCAGCAGGGGAAGATTTCAAGCAGGGTTATCCTCCTTGAACTGAGATTTCAAAAGCTGTAATCTCCAACAATCTAATTTCCTGACTTTTATGCTCCTCAACAATTGCAAAATCCACATGTCATTTGGAACAAAACTGGGAGTACAGATTTTTGAAGAACAAAAATCTTTTCTCTAGGAATGTAATAGATGGATATGTTATAGGACCAGCTGAGGTCTCATTGCTACCAACTGCACTTCTCTCACATAATATTCAGAATTTTGGCTTTACTTAACCGGCAATACATCATGCTCAGGGGGGTTACATAGTGTATGAAGTAATGGCAGGAAACTTGGGCTGATGGAAATTATTGCTGAGAAAGGGAACATGAAATAAATAGTAATGTAAAAGCAAATTGGAGATTTTCATCTGTCAGTTTTTTTCCATGTCTAGTCACACTTTGGTTAATTATGTACATAGACTAATATGAATTTTGTAGTTAAATAAGAGCTCACACTAAAGAGGAAGGTTAGAGCTAAGAGGTGATTCAAGGTATATGCTAACAACAAATTAGAGTTAGTTTATCCATTGTTTCAAGCAAGTAATATGCTATTTTGGAACAGCCCTTACCTTCTATAGAGAAAGACTTGGCATCCAAATTTACATCCAGCTAGATATTTGAACACTACTCTCATATTTATAGCTTGATAACCTTACTTTGCTTTGGCATTTCTTATTTATAACTATGCAGTCCTCTAAATAATTAATACTGAATATTTTTACTTGCAAAGTGGAGAAAATTGAAAGACTAAGAAAGAAAAGCTTTCTTCTGGTACCTTCCAACCATGCTTCCAGAATGATGAAGGGAAAAACAGATACCAAACTGACATTTGGACATATTAGTAGGTTCAGTGCTACATCGTGTATCGATAGGAGGTTTAATCTCACAGTGCTAGTTGTGTCATTGCAAAGGCTGCTAATAAATAGCTTCCTAGTATGGAAATCTGGTATGGAAGCACTTTCATCAGAAGGTGAGCAAAATACAAATAAATATTGTCTGTGGAATTTTTCAGATGATGCTATAAGTTTCTATTATTATTACTGTTGTTGTTATTATTGTTGTTATTATTGTTGCTATTTCTACTATTATTCTGATATATTTTTAGTGAAAAAGTGTCCTGAATTCACTTCCATTCTAACATCATATCATCTCTCTAGTTGAGAGGAAACATTTTTCTTTTGTTTTATTTCTTATTTCTCTTGCTCTTTCTCCTCTCTGGTTAGAATAGTCATGAACCTGAAAATTATGTTTTTTCTATGTGAATTAAGCAAGAATTGATGAAGGGACTTTCAGCCTGAATTTATGATCGGAGTTATAACAACCAGTTTATTCACAATGTTGCATTTTACTACAGCAGTTATGGCTAAAAGTAATGAGAAATTATTCATGTCAAAATTAAAATAAAAAATGAGGCTTAAAACTGCAGAAAGCAAAGAAAGCAAGAATAAGGTTTTTGAAAGAAACTGTAACCCAAGGCTAGGCCTTTCAAAAAACTGGGAGCTGATAAGGGTGGAAATTAATACTGGAACTCAAAAGGTGTTATGAATGGTTCCCAGGGCTAGAGGTAAATATGATGTCATGCAACATTTCATAAAAATAACACAGAAAATCAAATGCAATCTGTTAATAACAGCCTCAGACAGGATGACACTAAACATAATGTGCTAATATATACTTTATCCCTGCCATTCAGCTCCACATCATCAGTTAAATAAGATTTATGTCTTTCTAAACATATCTAGAAAGAAGCTTTTAACTGGATTTTTTATTTCAATTGCATCCAGTTAGAAGTTATTCATGTTCTTATACAATACTTATTCATTTAAATGTATTATACTCTGGAATTTCCTGTGTTCCTATCACCTTGTAATCACTCAGTAATGAGAATCACCATCAGGAAATGATGGATTGGGTTCCTACTTTGCTCTGGTCAGATTAGCAATTCGTTGTTCCAGCTGTAACTCTCAAAAATAACCCCCAAATATTTGATCTCCTAGTTCAGTGCATTTCTCTAGTCTCAGTATGGTAACATTTTCTCTGTCAAATCACATTCTACATAAGTATTCAAGTATAGAAAATCACTTCTTTTGCAATTAGTAATTGTAATAATATATCAGATATAGGAAAAATGCTCACTTCTACAACCATTGGTCATATTTTTCAACCACAATGCAGTACACATTTACTTTGAATTTATCTCTACTGCAATGGAGTTATTTGCCAGCAAATTAATTGTATAAATAAACCGAGACTTGTTCATACACTGGTGCTCCAAGTGTTGATTAGAGGTTTGGCTGTAGTTCATGCTTTAACTAGAGGCATGTTTAAGAGGTATTGTGGTGACTAAGAGAAAAGCAAGAAATACACACTATGCCAGTCTTTAGCCTTTCTTCAGTGAAAGATAAGTTATTGTGTCCCTTTAGGTTTTACGCTTACAGCAGGTTATCTTCAAATCTCCGTCATTTTTGCCTTTAGAAAACTACTGATGAAGAGACTCATTTAAGATAAAATAATATATTATGTGTGAAAATACTCACTATACATTTCAAATGCTCTGAAACAATGTAAGTGGTCAAATCTATGCACATTCTTGTCACTCTCTTTTCTTTTGATGAACACATGGGCAAGAATCAATTCCTCAGAGGTTTTTGGATTCAGTTAGTGTTTGGAAAAACAGGTTGAGCATTTTCTATCATATCGTCTGTAGAAAATAAAGTTATGAAGGAAAATAGATTTGAATAAAACTTTCATGCTTACTCCAGTCGAAGTATAGCACAGCCTCCATAGCCTGCCTGAGCTGTGCCACAAAAGGTAGTTTAGAAAACGCAAAATTTTCACTACCTTGGAAAACTGCATATCCTTACTGACTACAGACCTTGTCATAAGCTGATACCTTCGTCAACAAATCTTTATGCAACACTTGTCATATGTTCTGAAATTTGATGCAGTTAGAGGTTGAAATTATTCATTTGTAAAGGAATTATCTACAATATCTATTAACTTTCTCATCATTCCAATTCCCTTTCAAAAGCTAAAGACCTTTCTTAAACATTCACAGCACAAAAAGGACATTAATCTTCAGCTCTGATTTATAGGAATTTGTTCTTTTTTTACATGAGAGGTATGTGGGAATCTCATCAGAATACAGCAATGTCTTTTCTAGTACAGTTGAGAAATTCTCATGTGTAATATAGACAACTGTTTGGACATATAAGAAAAATCCATGACAATATTTCATAAAGGCATACCTTCCCATGTGACTAGTCAAAATTGTAGCACTTTTGGATTGTGACATTTTGTTGGCTTACTAAAGACTCTCAGATAGTATGCAATAGGCAGTGTTATGTGGTTGGAAAAATCAGTTATGTTTCTTGTGTTTTCAGTTAGCATTGGCCTAAATTTTTGATTTCCCTGTATATAAGCTCGAGAGTGATATTCTTTTATATGCTGGAGCTCATCATCCAAACCTGAGAACTGAAAAAAAAAAATTAAAAATTAAAAGAACATACACAAAGTTACATTTTTAAATTAAGCATTTGATGACTTAGGATATAGTGTACATGAGTTGTTTAAAATTAATATGAGGCGAAATTCTTGCAATAAACAATGATGAAAATGACTCAAAACTCTAGCTGCTGGATTGGCTTTTTTATAATTCCTGTATGTAGCAGAGCACTCTATAATTACTGTCAGGAGTGACATCACTCAGCCTGCTGAGTGAGAAGACCAGGCTTTGGATTGTCGTTTTCCTTCTTGTATAATAGCTGTGCTCATCTATTATACTGCTGTCTGACTAAGTTATTATTGTTGAGATTGCCTTCTTCAGAGCCAAACAATTTTGGAATGACTGGAGTGAAGACTTTTTTTCGGGGGAGTCCATGTAGTTTGGTTTTTCTGTGACACCAAAACCAACAAACCTACAGCTCCCTTCACTTCTATTTGCATCCCATCATCAGAAAAGGTTCTTGGAATTTGTTGTATTTTTTGGTCTTAAAAAAACAGGTGAGAACATATTGCAGGCTGCTTGACTAACTTCTGCTATATTGTCATCCTTTAGTGACATCTTATGGTCCCCAAAAGTTTCAAATTTTTTACTTAAATTTTTAATCTGACATGAGCAATAGTGTGACTTGTGAAAAATGTTCCTGGAACAAAGATTAATAACGTTTAAAGACAGGCCATTGAAGAAATATTTTATTTAAGGTTATGTAGAAATACAAAGGAAATATCTTAAAAAGCTGATCATATTCAAGATTTCAAATATTTTGAATAACCTTTATTGTGACACACATAGAAAATACAGGGAAACAAAAAGCATGAAAAATATTTAAAACCACTCTACAACAGAAAGAAATATTACAATTAAGTAACTTGTGTGGTTAATTACAGAACAAGTTATTTAAATGTGGATATTAGTGTGTAGACAACATCCTCCACTCACCCTCCATCAACCAAACAGGTTACTGTGCTGTAGCAGGAGGTTGGGTTTGACAAGCACGATTTGCCCTTGGTAAACCTATGATAGCTTTTCCCAATCCCCTGCTTCATCTGACTTTTGAGAACCTTCAGGAGCATTCATTCCATAACTGTCCCTGGGATGAAATAAGTCTGATTGGCCTGTAATTTCCTGGATCCTCCTTCAAGACATTCTTGTTGATGAGGGTGACATTAGCCTCCTTCTATTCTTCTAGGACGTCCCCTGCCCTCCATGACCTCTCAAGGATCATGGAGAGGGGCCTGGCTATTGTGTCAGCCAGCTCCCTTAACACCCTTGGGAAGATAATGTCAGGGCTTGTCAGTTTTTAGGGGTCATGCTCATGGAATTATTCACACACAACTCTTCCTTCACTGACAGTGGCTCTGTGTGTTTTCATCAACCCGGATTTTTGTTCCCAAGGCCAGGAAACCAACAAGAAGAGGTAAAGAGACTGTTGAGGACATCTACCTTTCTAGATCTCCTTTTTAATATCAGGTTAATATTTTCCTTCTGATTTTGATTGTTATTTACATACCTGAAGAAATCTTATATTTTTTGACAGCATTGGCCAATTTCAATTTAAGCTGAGCTTTTACATTTCTAACTCCATCTCTGCATACCCCGGCAATGTCCTTGTAGTTCTCAACATGTGTTTGTGCACTTTTCCATCTCTAACATGATTTTTTTTTTTTGTATTTGAGCAGACTCAGGTGCCTACAGTTAAGCTAAAGGAGTCTCTTGCTTTGCCTGTTTTCCCTTATTTTAAAGAGGATTAATTGTTTTTGTGCTTCCAGAACAGTGTTCCTAAAAAGCTTCAGGTACACAGTAACTCCTTTATTATCCACGGAAGCTTCCTGCAGAGTCCCTCCTAACTGAGCTCTGTGCAAGCTGAAGTTTCCTCTTCTAAACCCAGAAACTTTTGTCTTAGCAATAACCTTCAGTATGCTCAGTAGATCCCAAAGTCCACAGTCTTGTGACCACTGCAGCCAAGGTTATCAATAACAGAAATAATACAAAGCAGGTTTTCTTGATTTGTGACCAAATTTTGATTGAACTCTTAAGACTTAGTAGCTGTAGTCAATTTCCATAAAAACAGCAAGTGAACAATAATAAAAACAAATTGATTTATCCATAAGGTCTGGTTGTTGGGGGTTTTTTGTTTTGTTTTTGGTTTTTTTAATAAAAATAGTTTTGTATAAAGAGCAATTTGTGGCACAATTATAGTGTATAAAATTTATTAAAAAAAAATATTAGAAAGGCTTTCTATCCCAAGTTTATGAGTCAGAAGTGCATTTCTTAGTAGTTCAAAAATTTATTTAAGAGAACAGTCCATTTTCTGAAATATGAGAGCAAACTGGTGTTGAAATTTCACAATTATACAAAAACCTAGGGCATGATGCTACTTTAGATTGTGAAATAGCTCTCAAAATTTTCTAAAACTAATACTCTCCAAGCTTGCTTAAACCAATATGCCTCCTGTGTCCTTATATAAATAATATTCACTGGTAGACAAGAAGTGATTTGAATATATGAGGAACTGACATATGCATATGACCATGAAGAGTAGATATACACAAAAACTAATATATATCCATGACAGCACCATTCTAACCTGCCTTGATGTAAACTGAGTGGTCAGGAGAGAACAGACAGCTGACTTTGGTTGTCATCTTCATATAATACTTTTTATCTCTCATTTTTCTTTTGAGTAATTCCCTTTGACCAAGCTTGTCTGGCTGGAATAAAGCTATAATATGTCACTAAATCTCAGTTCCCTGAACAAACTAGTCTTACAGGAAGGCGTCTCTGCCCAGGGCAGGGAAGTTGAAACTGGTTGATCTTTAAGATTCCTCCTACCTTCTGTGATTCTATGATGTGTCATTTTCTCTCTGTGATTTGAAGGAGATCCTTTCCTTAGGTAAGGACTGTGTTAGTGCACTTTATTAGAGAGAGATTGCAAACCATCTTTCAAATATGTAGGAAATTGTCAGGTCTTTAGCAAAGTAGTTTAAGATAGTAAAACCCTTGATAAACATATAAAAATAATTTGGTCTTTAACCTGACAGCTGTCTTCTAACATATTTTCTAGGAACATGTTTGTGGCAATATTGTGTACAGGAAGAATTTGTTTAATTGATCAGTGTGCAATCATGTAGAAACAAGCATTTACCTACATACATTTACAAACATTTTTAGTTTTAAAAATTAAGTATAGTAACAATGCAGTAGGTTTCACACCAGCCATATAAATTCAGTTATATAAATTCAGAACAGAGCTACCATAGCTGAACATTTAGGGGAAACTTTCAATGTATCCTGAAAGTTGAAAAATGACAGTTCAGTCAGATCAAGGCAAGAATGCAAAAATAGAGAGCTGCTAAGAGAGAAGTATTATTAGCTCATTCCTATCTCTCAGACTTTTCCTTGCAAGCTCTCTTGCCTCCCGTCTCTCTCCTCCCCTCACTCACTCTTTCTTTCTCTTCCCCACTCTGTTTTTCCTTCTTTTCAATTTTTTTAATGCCATGGATTACCAGCTTCAGTACTGGTTGCTTTACAACCATGGTGGCAACAGGGAAATCTGATTATAGACCACAGAGTACTTAATTCAGCTGAATTATCTCTGTTTATGTAAAGCATATGCAGATCTCAGAACAGTGACCCATTCTGTCTGGTTTGAATGGTTTGACATTTAAATTTATTACACCTTGCCTGGGCCTTATAAATGCCATTTGTCTTGCCCGTAAAAGCCAGAGGATGTATATTTTTTGTTAAGCAGAAATGCAAAAGGGACACATTTCATGTTATTTAATCCCCAAAACTCCAGTGAGGCTTTTAAATATAAATTTAAGATCCATTAAATGAAGATTTAATTCTACACTGTGAACATGCCTAAGACATGTATTTATGAAAAACACTGTGTGTAAAAATAATGATTTTGACTTTGGCATATGAAACTAGACTGGAGAGGGTGATTTTTTAAAATAACTTATTAAAAAGTGTACAAAAATATTTGACGTATTATGAACAATGTAAGTTAGAAATTTGAAAGAATCTTAAAAAGTTAAGATGGAAGAATTTGCAGGAATATGATTTTTGGTTCTGGAGGAAATTATTTAAACAGCTTATTCCTTTATTAGTAGCACTTCTTTTTGGTATGAATAATATCCAAAGCTACTAATATTGTTCCTACCAGAAATTTTCAAAAAGTGTTAATTAAAAATTATTTTCTTTACAATGAAATGTTATTTATAAAAAAAATTATGGGGTCTGCACATAAGAGCTCTTTCATTCCAGCGTCTAGAAAGGTTTTTCCTTAAGACATTAAGAAAATTCTATCATCTACATTCTATTTTTTTTTTTCTTGGATATATTATTCTTAGTCAAAATTTCCAGAAGCTTGTGACTTATAACAATTACATAAACATGGAAAATAATCCAAATAATAGCATGTATTATTTATGCCTATCTTATCTACTTAGTTCTTGCCCCTTGTAATTCTCCATGAGATCTGGATCTGTCTCAGGAGCTAATGAAGAGCAAAATACTTTGGCAGGAATGTATCTGTCTGACAAGTACTGCTTGTTTTTGCTACAAAGAATTGAAGTACCATTTTTATTTCTTGCCTGTAGTATTTCCCACAGCACTGTTGACTACTCCTGATTATCCTAGATTGTCTGACTGAAATGAGATATTTATTTGCTTGTTGGCTCAGAACCTTCAGCAGTATTTTGCATCTCTAAAATTGGCATTAATATTGCCCATTGGCTTTGATAATTAAATTGCACACCTGTTCAAAAATAAGCACCAGATTGTTAATGATTCTTGGCCATCACACCGCCAGTCATTTTCCAACAATATTTCTCTTCAGATTATCAGAACATTTTTGTGTTCCTCTAATTGTGACATTAACTATTCCAAGTCTTTCATGGCAATACATGGGTAAAACCATAACACCAGGATTCTAAATCAGTAACACTCTAGCTTAAGCAGGGAACTTGATGAAATGAGGGTCATTATTATTAAGGGCTTCCTTAATTAGTCAGCTCATAATTTCTCTTAATAAGACGTTTCAGTGTGGTTATTCCTTCAAAGATATAACAACTCCACATATAACTAAATCACTGGAGGTTAAGTAGTTTTAGTAAATTGAAATCCATCATATAAAATTCTCTGAAAAAAATTGCTTATTATATTTAAAACTGCATGTTGCTGAGTAACTATGAGGAAAATAATGGAGGCAGATATAATGAATAATAAACCATCCCACCTATAAATTTTATTGTCTGATATCCTTTTTTAAGTCATAGATGTGATGATACACTATCACTGTTTACTTGTTAGAGTTTTACGAATAACCCTTTCTTGCAAATTCCTTTCCTAAATATGTCATTACAATATTTAGAGCTTTGTAGAACGTTTAATGTAGAACCTTTCCACCAGGTCAAGGCATCATTTCACAAAGCAATTGTTGAAAAACAAAGTGCAAAAGGGTCTAATACAGTGTATTAAAGTCCTTCCTTACTATATTATTATAGTCTGATTGATACATTTCTAGACACCAGAAGGGCAGAAAGAAGAATCATTGGATAATTCCTGAGTACTAATACAAAAAAGAGTGTTTTGTTTTCATTCACTCTGCAAATCTGAATTCCTCCCACAGTTTTAGTTTCTCAAGGATTGCTCTATTTTTAATTTTATATTTTTTATGACATATCATAGAATTAATCTTTGCTTACTTGTAAATGCAATTCAAACATTCTTTCACAGCTGACTTTTGACCTGATTACTTGTGGTCTATACAATCACTAGGGCATGAACTATTTTGCTGCCCATAGCATCTGATCCTACTCAGTTGGGTCTCAGCTGCTGGGCTTCCCAGACCTAGAAGCAAAGATCCAGCATCATGTGTCTGTTCCAAAGTGCCATCTGTGTGGAGCTCTGGAGTTGGTTTACTGCATCTGGCAGCACTTCTGCTTTTCCTGGGCTATGCCTTTTTCTCACCTTGTAGAGGTGGAATCTCAGTATCTGGCTCTGCGAAGAGATGAGCATTACATTCACTAGGGTGATATATTTTAACAGCTACTGCTCAGTGTTCATCTGTTGTATGGCCTAAGGCAAATTGATGAAACAGACCATGCAAAGCATCATAACCAATAACTCCTTCACCTTCTCTTACCCCCTTTTGATATGCACTGGTTGACTCCTGCTCTTATATGGAGTGCCAAGGAGCATTGACCTATTCCAGGGGTGGTCTTTCTGATTTCTTCGAACATTAAAGCCCCTGATTTTTTTATCTTTTGTTCTGATTCAGTTTTTATTGTCTTTCTCAAGGTTCTGTAAGCTTCAAGTTAACATGAATGAAGAAAACACTGTTCAGACCATATGCATCACTTGACTATATTCATGTCTGTAGTGAAGAGACTTATACCACAACTGGCAGATAACTTAAATCTCTCTCTATAATGGTCACAGAGGTCAGCATTCCAAAGTATGATGGTATGCTGCACTAATCCAAACCTTGTACTGTCCAAACTTTCTTCTTGGTTTGGAAATATATTTTTAAAAGCATTTTAAGGTGCCCTCACAGTGTTTCTTATAATCTTGGTTAATTTTCCTTTTGTCTTTGTTTTGACTTTCCCTAGAGTGACCACTGACTCAAAGTTTCATGTCCCACTGTGTAATAGCATAAATACTTTTTGTTTATAAAACTAAATGGGTTCCATGTTTTAGAACAAACCCAGTTTGAATAGGCTTGTGAATACAACTGGTATTTTTGAAAAACTTTCAAACTTTCTCCTCCAGTATTTTCCCTTCTGTAGTATGGGATCATCTTGTCTTTTATTTAATCTACAGGCAGGTTGGTGTCATCTGTGACAGCAAAATAATGTCCACATTGTCGTTGTAGATCTAACCTGAAGAAAAACTGAGAGAATAGCCCTTCTTTCCTCCCATTAGAGGCAAAAGAAAAGAAACCACATAAGGGAAAATGAATTTTCCTAATCTTGTAATTGGAAAATCCAAGCTCAAAAAAAATCTCAAAATATTAGTTCAATGTAGTAAGGCCTTACAAAAATTTTCTGAGTCAAATAAAAAAATAATTTAAAACAGTATTCTCTAACAGTGCTGTGTTATTTTAATGACCTTAGGTAGCAGTTTTAGAAGGTACCACATTTCTATACAGAAAAAAAAATTGAGGTTTGTTACTATACAGAATTTTATCAACTTATGTGATAGCTGTTGTCATTTACAGTACAGTAATCATGAGTGACAGTAGTCCAGAGCTGTTGATGTATATGCATTACAAGGACTGTCAGAAGCAGCTGGAGAAAAATGATGGACTGGCAGCACATTTCAACATGTGTCTGTTTAATGGAGGATGAAATGAATGAGAAGAAAATAGTATCACCAGCAAGAAGAATCTTCTCAAAAACAAATCACCAATTTTAGGAATTGAGTTCCTAGCATCTTTATCCCAACTAACCTCTGTTGTAAATCATTAGGAAGTGCCTTTCAAACCTATGGCACCATTGATACTAGTGAGTACAATTTCAAATGCATTTGCAAGACTAAAAAGCAATTGGAACCTTGCATGGATAAAAACAGAGCCAGCATACATAAACAAATCGTGGAAAGGATGTATAAAACCCTTAATTCCAAGATTAAGGCAAAAACATTATTAACCAAGCAGATTATTATTTCCCATTAGATTTTAGTAAAATTAATATCTATATATCTATATATCTATCTGTATTTGTCTATATATTACCTATATATAAATCTATATATAGATATAGCTATAGCTATAGATATGGATTATATAGATATAGATATATAGATATAGATATAGATATAGATATAGATATAGATATAGAT
>JAWWMU010000106.1:95960621-95973527 GCA_035048155.1 Cinnycerthia olivascens | reverse complement strand
ATAGATATAGATATAGATATAGATATAGATATAGATGATATAGATATAGATACAGATATAGATTAGATATAGATAGATATAGATAGATATAGATATAGATGATATAGAAAAAATAGCTGATACTCCTGTTACTCTCTGTGGATTGTGAGGAATCTTCACAATCTTCACAACTGGGTTGATGAACAAAAACATCTCATATAGGTATTGTATTGTCCAAAGACAACTCATTTTCAAACACAGAATCATTTTGGAGGAAAACAAGTGACATGGCTACATTTCTTTTTTAGTCAAGATACTGATACTTCAGCTCCTTTTGTTTACACAATGCTTACACTAAGTATATACTAAGCAATGAAAAATTGAAATATTTAAATGATCCTTCACAAAATCTATAAAAAACTCGTAGTGTTTTGGATATTACTGGAATTCAATTAAGGTTTTCAAATTTCTTTTAAAAAATATCTTTGTCAAAAAAAAACACCTTTTCAGGTATTTCAGTCATACCTGCATTTGTAGTGAAAACCTGAAATAAAAAGGGAGGTTATACTTTCCAGTTCATTTACTCTTCAGGAAACTTGAAATTTTTATTTGAATTATTGAATAAGAGAGATTATTTGGTACACTTATTTTTGGTTCGTTTTTAACTTTATATTGTTTCGAATGTTTTAGCTGATGAGTATCCCACTTCTTCTTCCTTCCTTGTCATCCTGAGGGCTCCTGAGCTCTGTCACAGGATCCTGCTTGTGCTGTCATGTGCTTCTTCTTTCTGTGTGCAGTGGGGACAGAATTAGTACCAGTGCATTCAGCTCAAAATGGAATTAAAGAAAGAGTCAACAGGTTGTAGAGTTAATGGTGGTGGCAGACCCCATTGATCCTGGTACTAAAAGCCCTCATCTTTTAATTGATTAAAATTTAACTTTGGATAAATCAAGTGAAATACAGTAAAATCCATACCATTTGCTAATTCCTTCTACAGACATGGTGCTGATGTTAAACCTGAGAAATGGAATTTTAATATAGAGGTTATGTTATTTTTTTTTTAATATATATAAAGGTAATGGGAAAATATCTAATATGATAAGGCACAAAATTTTAGAAAAATATAAAATACTACAAATTTTAGAAAAATTAAAAAAAGATTTTGCAGTTGTATAATGAACCTTAAAATATTGGGAGGATAACCCATGTAATTTTCTTGGAAAAAAGATTCATGATTTATACATATTTGTATATTTTCTTCTAGTCAATTCTCTAGTTTGAGAGATTAATCTGTTATCTACTCTATGAATTTTGATAATTTACATTTCTACAAAAGCATGATTACCAGCAAATAAAATTTAGTGAAAAAGGAAACTCAAACCATGCTACACTTTTTCTACTACACCATTTGTGCCACCCTTTTGCTCTTCCTCAAAAGCATGATGTAATTTTTAATGAACTAGTTTTGATTTGGAAAGAGACTACAAGAGGAAGTTGACAAATTAGTATTACAGAGCTGTATGAGCACATTTTTCAGCCTCTTTTGATTTAGACTTCAAATTCTTTACTCGCTTGTCCTTTGAAATTTCTTTTATTAAGATATTCATCTACTGTATTTCCCATTTACTTAAAGACATAAGACAATGAAAAAAAAGATTAAAAACAAATGAACAGCAGCAAAATATTTCCAAATTACTTGGAATGGTAACCAGAGGCACGTTATGATACAGTACAAAATACTGATTTTTTTCTTTTTAATATTATATTTCAGAATATAATATACATTTGAATTTAGAATTTGATCTACAAGAAAATTCTCATTACCCTTCAAAATCAATTAATCTCTTTTGAAATACATGAACCGACATTTCTATTGTCTCGATTCTTCCCACTGTAATTTTAAGAGTGTAGCACACAAGTGTGAGCTTTTTCACATTGGAAAGAACATGATAGCTTCATGTCCTGTCCTGTGGCTTACAATGGAAGGATGACAAGATTTTAGATCCTGTATTCATGTTAGGCTTGAAGCCAGAGGAGGCCTTGGTGGCTATTAAGAAACCTGCACCTCTCTGAAATTAATGAAAAATGCAGCTGTGCGCTGTATAAAATTTTACTTCTGTATTTAGAAGGTTAGAAAGAAACTATGGATATCTGTAAAACAGCACGCATAAACGTTGAAAAGCTCTGCTCCAGTGCAGTAGCATGCATGTACAGCTTGTAAATAACAGGAGACATCAATCTTCATGTTCAGAATATTGGATGGATCAGAATTTCATAAAGTAGACTTCTATTTGCACAGTCTCCTATAGTTGCTCATGTAAAAAAAAAAAAAGCAAAATAAAAACAAACATCTTATATGGCTTTGCTTAGAAACATCTTATGTTTATAACAACCTTTGTACCTGGATATGATGATGATGATGATGATGATGATGATGATGATGATGATGATGATGATGATAGCAACTAAAAAACTTCATCTTACTATATTGTACTATTAAAAAACATCCATGACAGATCATTACACTGTCTGGGAAGGCCTGAAGGTGTGTGTGTATCTCTCTGAGTGTATATAGTTATATAAAGCTCCTGTAAGGACTTTGCAGCCTTCATGAAAATACACATATTTGTTTACATTAAAATTATACCTGAGTTTAAACTTTTTGATTCACAGTGCTTTAGAGTAGAGACTTTAAATCAAGTAAATTGATTGCTTTACTGTCAGATACATTCCTTTTGCCTTCCCTGTTAAAACGTGGAATATTCTGATGAAGTCTGCAGAAATCAATTTCCTGCATTGGAGGCTCGTTAAGAGGTTTGAAGCAAAATGCTTCATAGCTTTTCAGTCTACCTGGTGTACATCAGTCCTGAATCATGAGGTAATATAATTCTAGAACTTCTAGCTGCAGAGAACCTGTGGAATCTGCAGTGTTTTGAGGCAAGTTTTGTTCTGTGTGTGCAGCACTCCCCCTCTGACATCCACATGCTGAGATGGGCGAAGGTCAGTGAGACTGGGCCTGTCATGATGCACAGTGGAGGAACTGGGGGCAGAGCTAAAATAGGAATGGCAAACAAAAGAGTATCAGATATAGTAGGGAAAGGGACAGAAGGAGATTAGGAGCAGAAAGGGTAATTAATAGGGCAGACATGAATGGGGATGCAATTCTCAATAATGCATGTATAGCTATATTCTAAATAAAATTTTGGCCCACCAAAAAGTTTTAAGTGTCAGTTCTTCAGCTTTTAGCTTATGAGATGTTTGATTTTGCAACTATAAATTTATATGGATTTTGTAGCAAGAGGCAAGAGGAAAGCCTACCCATAAGTCTTAACTTTCCATCATACAATTCCTCCACAATTTGGATTTTTCACTTTTTCCCTGTCCTCAGTGGTGAATAAGTTCTGAAATTCTGTACCACTTCTATCCACCAAAAATGGCTGTCTTTCTGCCAGTACCAATATGTTTTCCAAGAGTGAGGGAGGAGGAGAAGGCAGACTTAGTGTTTCAGAATGATGTATCTGACTGAACTGATCAATATCTCCATCTTTACTGAATAAAATTAACTTTTTCTTTATATAAGATTGAAGGAAATAAAGTGGTTTTTCTCTGTCAAGGGACTTTCTTACCTCTAGTCTGTGATCTTACGAGGGAGCTATCCAGTGTAACTCAGTTCTTTCTTGAAAGTAGATGAGTTATCTCTATGGAAGAACAGTTTGAAAAGAATATATAAAATTTTCACTTCTTAAAATGAAATTTGACATCTGGGAATAAGATTCCAGGTTTCAGACTATATGAAAAATGAATTATTCAGATGCTTACAGGGACAGTATTCTGTAAGTATTTGATGTAGTTTAACCTTCTTTCACTGAGAACTTGCCTTCACGGATAGCCATCAGATATTCAGCCAGTACTCAGATACTAATTATTCTGAGTTTGTTTTCTTTCCATTTTTTTGTGTTTAATGCATAAAAGCTTTCAATGAGGGTTAGATCATATTTAGATATTTACATATACAGAGGAATTTAAAAAAATGTTTAATTAAAATTATATAACTGATTCACTCACCAACAGCATCAAGCAAAAGACTTTTAGAATAAGTATTGCAGTAATAATTTCAATAATGTATTCATCTAAAAATAAAAATGTATTTAAGCTAATTCAGGGAGTGACAAAAGGTGAAGGTTTTGATTACATACAGCCAGATATTTGGGACTTGGAACAGGCAAAGCTGAAAGATGTAAAATATGATTGGCGCTCTTGCTGCAGTATTTATATCCTGCAGGAGCAGTAAATTATGGCTACAAATGAATACATTGTAACATCAGCAACGTTGCTAAACTTTTATGTTTGTATCAAATTCAAAGTGGAAATTATATTTGAAAGTTGGATCTTAAAAAGGATTTTTTCTCTTAGCAAAAGAGTGTGAAGAATTGCATTTGATGCTGTTGCCTCTGCAGTGGAGATATTAAGTACCTTGAAAGGATATAAAGTAGGGTTTTTTGTTTTGTTTTGTTTTGTTTTGTTTGTTTGTTTTTTTTGTTTGGTTGTTTTTTTTAAATGCATTTACCCATTTCTCATAGTGGAGTTGACAATTCAAAGAGCTCCACTGGGTCCTGGGAAATGAGTCACTTCATGGGGATTGATCCATTCTAAACTTCTAGCACCACAGCAAACCTTTTTCTAATTCAGAGTTGAAATTATTCTAGAGTTTAAATTATTTTTGCTGCACCAAAGTGGCAGTCAGGAATCACAAGGATACTATTTCAATGAGCATGAGCTATTACATTGTCTTGAGCAAAAGGAATGTGAGAAAAAATATTGAGTGACATATAATAGTTTTGTAAAGACAAGACCTTGCATACTTCTACAGGTTTAAAAATTTCAGTCAGAAGACAAATTGTGCAGCAACCTGATGTTATTAGCTTCTGCAGAATAAGGAAATGCTAATATTATTTCCCTATAGCTTTGGAATCAGTGTTCCAGATAATTCAAACTCATAATCACATATATTTTCTATGTCCTTCATTCTCAAATTGAATGTGTTTTCTAAACTGACATTAGCAATGAATTTATCTTATGACATATTTATTAAGACCTTGAATGACTTGTTTTCTTTCATAAAGTCTATGAGAAATTATTTGACAGATGCAGACAGAAAAACTGGTTTCCCAGGTTTTTAATTCAATGAAGAAATCAACTAAGGAAATTAAGTGGTAACTTTCGATTGTTTTTAAATTATTCTATATTTTTAATTTAGCTAGAAAATTTCTTAACTAAGTTGTTGATCTTTTTTAATGTTTTCACCTATAGGTTTTTCAAACTGAGAAATACATTTGCGAAAAACATTGTTTTTGAGATTTCTAAAATTTAAAAATGTAGGCTGATTTTGAGTGGGTGTTTAATAAGATACTACTGTGTTGCTTGCATGCGTACATCTGCACAAAGTTCTCCTTATCACAAATTTTTAGTTTTCTGATTTTCAATAGAACTTACATAGAAGCAAATGTAATGAGATGGTGAAAGGTAAATATCAATGAACATTTAAAGGAACATAAGAGAAGAAGAGTTACCATGTTGTTTGAGTTGCTTCCTACGGTGTAATTATGTTTGTCCCTCTCTCTTAAATTGGAAAGCCAAATAAGAGTCTTTGATCAATGACCTGCTGAAACTACAGCCTGCTTGTCTGCATTTAGCACTCTCTCATAGGAAGTTTTCACTTAAAGAATTAAAAGTTGCTAAACTCTTTCTGGTAGTGATTTAATGTCAGCACAAAAGTAAATTTCAATTCTAGAAAAAAAGATTTAGAAATCAAATAATTCAAGTCCTTTTTAGTTTTTTTTTCATTGTAACTGACAATGTTGTAATGTCCACAGCATGCTTCTTATAGGTCTGGAAAAGTTCAGTGTATGAGGGTATTTTGCTGCTGTACTGATTGCCTTCAATATCAGCATTATATATAATATTATCTCCTTATCTGAAAGATTCTTTTCCTTACCTTACATTCTTTTAGATTTTGTGTCTGCATTAAATATCCACACCTGTGACATCAGTATTTTTATATCATTCTATAAATGTTCTAAAAGGAAAAACTGGACACATGATCTTATGGGCAAGATGCATCCTTTCTATTTCAATCTACTATTTAGAGATTATTAGCTCACTAATGGAGTAAGAGTTTAGCTAAATCACTTACAGTTTTTAAGAGAAAAAAAAAATTAAATTTCAATATGTGAATATACGATCTTTATTCCTTAGTCATCTTAATGATGGCAATAACATATTTTCTTTCAAACAGATTGAATTCATATGTACAGTAAAAATAACTAGTGTACTAGTGTCAAACTTAAACTGAAGTATTAGATGATTTTCTTAAATATAGACTATCACTGTGAATGCTCTTGAAATGAGTCATTGATCTTTCCTGAAATTGTTGACACTAAACAGAATTACTATTTTTAGAATTATTATTAATTTGTAATTAAACAATAAAGTGCTTTACGTAAGATAGTAAATATCATAGTCTTGAAGTGTAATTTTACAGAATTTTTTTTTACAGAACCATACAAGTTGCAAAACATTTATAAAAAAACCACACTTCTTTTTACACATCATTTAAAATTTCAACTTTTCTGAATGCATGATATTATGCTGAAAAGTATAAATGTGTATCATGGCCAAGATTAGCTAATGGTCTTCAGAAGGAATATGAAAACTTTTTCTGTAGTCAGCTGTGCATTTTCTGGTTCTTAAAGATTGCTCAAAAGTTAATTTCACAGACAGTGTTTGTGTCAGCAGCTTTTTTCTTTATTCCTGAGATCTTTAATTAAATCTTTTAGCTGTGCATATCACTTCTTAGCACATATTTCAGTTATGTTTTATTCTGGGGACTAGAAGAATCACTTTCTTCTACTTTTCACATAGCAATGTAAAGAATTTTTATCATATAGTTTCTTTTAACAACATTTCCAAAATGTTACAGCTTACATATACACTTTTTTTTAGGGGAGCATGTTTGTTATCCATCAGTTTCATCCTTGAAAACCTCCTGCTGTACTTTGCATTTACTGTCACTTGCAAAAAATACTAGGATATGGTACTTTTTTTAATAAAAAGAAGTTCCTGGGATGCTTTTAAGAACAAATTTTGTCTGCTTGCCCACACTGGGGGTGTGGTTAAAGATATGGAAGCAAATAAAAAATATGGATGATTTTTGAAACATCATTACAGATCTGCAGTGACCACCATTGAAATTTTATAAGTCTCACACAACATAACCTACAACTTTTGAAAAAATTCCCCAGGGTGTGGCATCATTCTATTACAGCAGTAGATGGACTGAAGTTACTTATCAGCAAAACTTCTTTATTTGCAATCACTAGACTAAACATAAGCAAATCATACAAGAAATATTTAGAATTTGAGGAAGTCCAGATTTTCTATATTAAAGCAAAACACAGACATCAGTTTTTGATTATATAGTATTTCATTTTAGAAACCAATTCATAAATATATATCTTGCACTGCAGTTTTAAACAGACAAGTTTACAGTCTTCAGAAGCACTAAAACTGTTGTGATTTGATATCTAAATGAAAAGTTAATGCTTCTACTCAGAACTGATCTACCAGAAAGCTTGCAATTTGGTGCAAAAGATATGACTTCAAAATAATTAAAAAATTAACTTGAATATTCAAAGCAAAGAGATGTAATAGAAAAAAGAGAATGTAGAAAATAGTATAAAAGAAGAACACTAATTAGAAAGTGATGTATGACCTGTGCTAGGATTTATAAGCAATAATGCACTTTGCAGAAGGTCCTGGAAACCTATCATTTGAATGATTAATTATTTTCATAAATGCTTCAAAGATTTACTTCCATATTCTAGAGTCATGTCTCTTTTAAGGAGGCAAGCTAAAGCTGGTTTCATAAGATATGAAAAATGAAATCTCTTTGGATGGAGTGATTAGAAAGTGTGGAATGAGAGAAGCAATATTATAAAATTGGTGCCAAATAGGCTAAGTTGTGTGAAACTGGAGCATAGAGCAAATATTACAAGAGTTGTGATGCTTCCAGTTTTATATATTTAAATAAGGAAAAGTCTTGTTGGTGTCCAGTGTTACACTAATCACTTTTAATTCTGAAGTAAAAATTATGGAGTTATAATTCTAACATTTTTGATTTTGAAAAAAGAAATACACTACAATTATCTAAATTACTTAAATTCATCAATATTAACAAGAAATTTAACATTGATTGCAATGAAGTATAGGGGTGATAATAGCCCAGAGTCTTCCAAAGGAGAAACTGTAATTTTACCTTATCCTTGAAATCATAATGCAGGCAAAATTCTGCTGAGTTTTATTGGAAAGAGAGAAATCACAATCTGAAATCAAAAAACCTGAACTTGATGTTTTCTTATGCTGCATTTTGAGACCTTGGTAGCGCATTAAAGCAAAAGAGAAAACCATCTTTATAAATCTGAATGCTTCTCCCTGGTCAATGAGGATATGTGTCTTAAATTCAGTTGGAAAAAAAAAAGAAAAACAAAAAACAGAAGCAAAAAGTCCTCCAAGTTCTAGCAGGCTTCATTTCACATTTACAATTCTTCTGATGCCACCTCAAGTATGGGTTGGAAAAAACCCACCTGCTTTCAGATGTTCTGAATGCTCAACAGTGCCTAATGAGAGCAACAGAATGGCATCACACAAAGCTCCATCTACACTGGTGTCCCTTTTCTGGGATGGAAAAAGGTGTCTCTGCAAGGCTTTAGGAACAAAGCAGGTGTCCCAGGATTACCATGCAAGATCAGGAAAATCAAAATCAGCTTACTGCAAAAGGTCTGAAGACTTTAGTTCTGTTAAAATTCATTCAGTATTGATAGAGGTTATGAGCTGTTCCTATTTACTCCATCATATGCATCCTGAAATTTGCTTAGTCACCTCTGCTGTTCAAGCCAGACCAGATATATGTTAACATGTCTATATGGTTCTGCAAACCTTTTCTTGGTTTGGCATGATTTCTTGTCAGGTACAGGAAATACTATATTCAGTATTCATAGTGTGGTCATTTTATTGGATTAATAGAATAGCATAAATATTGTGTGCCCCACTTATTTCTAGCAGTTCACTTCTTCTTTCTTCTTTTTTTTTTTTTTTTTGGTGCTTTATCATTCCAGAGTATTATTACAGTGTCTTATCACTTTCTAAATTCTGCATAACGATCAACATTTTTCTTCCAAAGAAGAGAAGAACATGTTCTCACTGAAAAAGCAACGGGATAACTAAAAAAATCTATTAGCTTTGTAATGGAATATTTCAGAAATTTTCAACTTCAACTCCAGCTAATTAAGATTATTTATAATCTACTTGTCTGTAACTAATCAGAAGATCAAATGTTAGTTATTTCTGTATTATTTTTTCTTCTTTTGTTTGAATGCTGACAGTCTGATGATTCCTTTCACTGAATTGATCTCACTGTCACCTCACTGATCTCAAACTATCATCTTTAGAAATCCTGAATGATGATGTGCACAATGGTTTCTTGAAAAAATTTCTTGAATCTCCAAATACTGCACTTTTAACTTTCATCTTTTTAGGTAGAGAAATAGTAATGTATTTTTCTATATTCATCCAAATCCATCATGGTGTGTCTTACGAAAAAGAAAAAAAAAAGATAATCCATTTTGCTACCAAAATTAACAGAAGCAAGAAAGGATGGTCTGTCAGCATGGATCTGACAGCATTTGTGAGCCTTATTGGCTTGTGCTTCTTTATTATTACCTGTAGAATTTTGGCACTTATTTTTTCATTTGTGTAGTCGTGCTTCAGCTGGGTTCCAAAATTTAGAAAATTAATAGAGAAAAGTAGATCCAGAACTCTAATGTTCTTACAGTTTTAGATTCATAGTTGAATCTAAAGATTTTTTAAGTAAAAGAGCATCTCATACTTGGAGAATATATTCCCCTTAGACGCACTTTAAATGCTTCATTCCTCAGATGACACTGCCACTAAAGAGCTTCTTTCCCTTCCCAGTACAACTAGTTGCACTTGTCATAAAAAAATTCCAAGTTGTAGTTGTGCCAAACTGAAAGATGGCAAACTTAAAGTTGAGCTAAGATTATTCATATTCTTTGTATGCTGTTTCTAAATTTCTAGGTTACAAGGAGTGGAGGCTTAAGAAAACTTAGATATTCTTACTAATTCTAAAAGAGTTGTTCCACAGAAATTATTTGTGTATGCTTAGGATTTGTGTTAGTTTTGTGAATGTAGCTCTACAAATATTAGAGATACATCAATGTAGAGCTGTCAGTGGTGTTTCTTTCAAAATTTTCAGGGGAAAAATATATTTTGCCCATCAGATTTAGGAATAATTAAATGCTGCGTTCATATCTTTTCTTATTCAGAGGTATATTAACTCACACATACATGTGTTTGAAACAAACGTCTTTATTTTCATGTATGATTGTATTATGCTCAATTTTCTGACATTACTTGAAAGAGAGAAGTTGCTTTACTTTACCAAAATGGCAAGGTCACTCGTTATTGCAATCTCACAGCGAATAATTCTAATACTTTTTGGGCATCAGTTTATGCAGTTTATGTAGTTATAGTGGCACAAAACCGATCAAATCCAGCACAGACAAGACATGAGCAGAATTCAGAACCACATGATGAAACAACTAGCTTGCTCAGTTTAATTTTCTGTGGTCTTTAAATTTAGCATAGCTCATATATGTGCCTCTGAATTCTGCATATTCTATGGAACTTCTGTATCTTCTATAAAATGCCGTAAAAGTTCTTAAAATCTAAGAAATTCTACCATGCAGACAATATTCTCAAACTGTTTTTTGATATTTTTGATCCCCATAGAATGATGCTCACTCTAAGTCTCCTGCTGTGATTCATAATTTTTAGGAAATAAAGAGAATACATTGAATCAGCTATGCCTGGCTTAAAAACATAGCAGAAACCTGGGTTCTGTTTCTGATCAGAGAAGAGGTTCATAGCACTTCAGTCCAGTATTCCATTGATTTTAATGGCATAAATAGAACTTTTTTTAAAATAACTTTTTTAATTTATTATATATATTTTTGAAAAGTAGACATTTACAGATATCTACAGAATAATTTGAAACATTTAATCTTTGGAAGTAGCAAAAATTTAGAGATCTGTAAAAACAAAACATTACAAGGCAACAGAGAGAATTGTAACAGTGACAAAATTAATCTATCAAAAAAAGAAAAAATACATGATTTCTGTATTGTTACTGAAAGAATATTCAAGATATAAGACCTTTTCTATCATTAGAAGTAATAAGTAAAATTGCAGAGGATGTGCAATTAAACTCAATTACATACAATTGGAGCTATTAATATTCCATCTTAATGTATATATGTTTGAGAGTTTTTTAAATTTTTAGGCAAAAGTGTGCAATAAACCAAAAGTTGCATGTGCTCCAGCTGATGAATGGGCCAGGTGAAGGTATTGGGTGCTTTGCAAGGAAAGAGTCTTGGACTGTTCCACTCAGAGTGCTGAGAAGGGTGTGAATGAGGTTTACAGAATCATGAAGGCAGGAGATGAGCTGAGCACGGCACTTGCTGGCCAAACATGAGAAATAGGGGTCACTGAAGCCTGGGTGAGTGCAAGGATAATGGAAGCAGCAAAGAGAGACAGCAGTTTGCACAGCATTTTAGCATTTTGCACAGAAAGGGACAGGAGGGGAAGGTGGGAAAGCACTGGGCAGTCAGTCTCACCTCGACCCTCGGAAAGGTTACAACTAAACCTGAAACCATTTCCGAGCATACTGAGGGCAATAAGTGCATTGTCTGGATCCAGAATTGATTTTCTGAATTGCTGGGCAACAGGACAATAAGAGAATCCTGAAAGTACTAGGCAGGAACATATCCTCAGACATTCCTGTTGCGACAGCTCTGGATGCTAGAGGAGTACCAGAAAAATAGATTTAAGTCATTTAATTATGAATTTTGTCCTGGCACTGTCGTGATCCAAAGACACTAAAATTAGATTTTCAATGGAGTGTATAGGTAATAAGTCAACTTATCCAGAAATGGATTGTGAATTAGGTGCATCAAAAATGCAATTGAGATATGGAAATTTTCAGGCATCTTTTTTTACCAAAAAAACCCCAAACCTCTAAACTTAGAAAAGTATAATTTTAAATTTTTACCAGATCTATGAATAGTATTTGGCAAATACTAATTTGTTTCCCTAACACATTGGTAAATAGATAAAACAATGTTACAAAAAATGCACAAGGGAAAAAATAAAGCATGCTCTTTATCTTACCTACTTGTGTTTTCCCTCATCTTTAACTGCTTTATTCTTTCACTGCTTTTTTCTTTGTCAGCTTTACTGCCATTTTGGCGTCAGAGCTTTCCCCCAGACGTTTGCATACATAAGATAATTTCACAGGTCCTGAGAGCCCTTGTACTTTTTATCAGACATGGTAGGTCCTAAGATAACAAAACCTTCATGTCACCAGATTACCATCACCATTTGTTGCTTTTCACTTCAGCTCCCACATGATTTCAGCAGTCAAAACCTTACTAGCCACAGAACTGGAGGTGAGTGCTTTGTGATATTTGAAAGCTGAGGTTCCAACTTTCACTTATATGATTTTCTAGCTGCATGCTATCTTTAACAGCTGGTGAGATAGTAGCTGCTATCATGTCAGAATTTGAAGCTGTGAGGAATGGAAGGGAGCAGAATGACTAATTGTAACACGCACATTCACGTTCTATCTCTAGCCTTGCAAGCTTTAAAAGAAATGCTTTCAGTGTTGCAAAGCTCCTAATCACAGCACAGCAGTTGTGCACAGTATTTGTTCCTACTCCAGCCGGTTCAAGAGATACCAGACTTTAACACTGTCAAAGACGAGCAGTGTTTTGGGCAATGATCCAAGGCAGAACA
>JAWWMU010000106.1:95947802-95960521 GCA_035048155.1 Cinnycerthia olivascens | reverse complement strand
GCACACTGTAGTGTTTTCATTGTGAAAAGTACAAAGAACTTCCCCAATATAATTCTGAAAATACCTAATTTAGTTTCATGATGTATTTGGATGGAAAATAGAAAGTGAATAAGGGACATGGGGAGGAATGTTAATGTCTGCTTCAGAGTTGTATATCTTTCACACCTGGAAGAAGTAAGAGGAGAGCAATGACGATGCATGCTGAGCAGCTGTTAAAAGTAAAGAATTCTGAAAGGGTAAAAGGAACTAAATTGAAGCTGGCAACCACATAATTGCTGGGAAGGGAAGTGATTATGATTTTTATTGGCCTGCAGATTATGTAGGTGAAGATATTTTTGTGGCGAGTGAATCTTAATGTATTAAAAAATGAATGAGAAAAGGGCTTGTGCCAAGAGCACTTTCTTAGTCTTTTTCAATTCTTAAAAATTGCTCACAGAAAACATTTGATGCAAATCACACTTCTTAAAGCTGAATGTATGTATTATTTATATCTTCTTCTCTGTGAGACCAGAAGAGCTATTCCTGCATTCAAAATCAGAAGGCATTTTTAAAAAGAAAGAAAAATTAAAAGTATTTAAAAGAAATATTGAAGGATGTTATACAAGAGACACTTTCTGTATCTATTTACAAGTTCTAAAACAGCCACCTATAATATCTGCATCCTTCAACATTCCTGATAAATCTTTTTCAATTTTTACTTTCAAATGTACTTAAATTTTGAGAGCTTGCAATGCCAATGTAAAGCTTTGAATAATGAGAAAACGCTTTGAATAATGAGAGAAATGGAAAAATCAGTTTGTATTTATCCTAAATGTATGCTTAACAAGAGCAAAAATGCTGAAACATGCTTTCTTTCCAAAGATAAGGAAATTTTATGACATCTTATTGTAATATGCAAGAAATTAAATATTTATTAGCAAAATTGCATGAGTGATAAATGGAGATGGACATGGGAGAGAAAAAATACCTTTTTCAGACAAATTTTGAAAAATGTTCTTTTTTCTGAGTATTTTCACTGTAAAAGCAGATGATATTGATACTTTGGTTCATTCTAGGAAGATCGAAGTATTCTAGAAACCAAAGATATAAAGACCATTACTCCCCTATTACTCTCACTCCCCTAAATGTGGAATTTTTACTTCTTGTGTTCATTTTATTGGGGAGAATGGATTGAATTGAAAGGAAAAGTTCTCTTATTTGGTCATCTTATAGCCTGCCATGCTTATATTCTGAAATATTATAAATGAAGAGAGATTTTACTATGCAAAGCTATTATGAGCAAAAATATGTGAATATTTGAGAATTATATGAGAAATTAATGTCAGAACAATGAAATAATTATGTTATAAATAGGAACAATTTTTCTTTTGGAAAACCATAGTTAACAAGACCTAAACTTAGGATAGACTATTCAAAGGAGTCTTTTCTTATTAAGTAACCAGTGAGTTGTATTTATCCTCTACTATTCCTAAAGTTCCTACAGCAGGTAGCTTATTCAAAAATTCAACACAGCTGCTGTGATACAGATACAAAGGGTTTGATTTAGTAGCAAAATTTTGATCAAAATATTCATTTTGTCATATTTCTATTTTAGGGAAAATATATGTATAGTGAATTTCAGCGGTACCTAGATACCTATTGTAATACATTGTACCCAGAAATACACTTGGGAAATTTATGCTGACATAAATCTTGAAGTTAAAAGGGGTTATGGTTGTATAGGAAAACACAATCATTTTATTGTAAGGAAAATAAAAGCATAATTTTTCATAAGTTCATTGAATAAAAATAATTTAATGAGAAATATAAGAAAAGATGGCTTGTGCTCTTGTGGATTTCAAAGGAAATACTATATTTAACATTTAAAGAAAAAGTCATACTGTTTGAGAGATATTTTTAGAGATTAGAACAGCACAGTGGATGAGTTTACAGAGGGCTTGAGTAATTTCTGCAGTGTAAAAATATGAAACCTAATTCAATATCCATATGTTCACTCATGATCTTTCATAGCCCCCTAATGCTAAATGGCAAATATGTTTTAATTAAAGCAGAAGCTGACATAAATCCATGTTCTATAACTTGGGCATTAGGTTGTAAATCTACTCAGAATATTAACTATTTTATTCATAAATAAATATCTAAAATTGTGGTTTAGTTTATACTGTTAGATGCTAGCTCAAGCTTATTATCGTCTCTTAACTCTGACTTGGTTTCACACCAGAGATCCCTTCCTTCTATATCCACACAAGAAAATAACTTAGCATAGCACAACTTTTGAGACAGTAAATGACAAATTGAAGCAGTTCTGAACTGAAATTTATTATTGATTATTACTAAGTGAAGTCTCATCTTTTATGTTTAAAAATTACATATCCAGGATAGTTATTTGGTCTAAATTATTTGGCCTAAATTATTAGTCTAAAACGTTTCTGATACAAGTATTTGAGATTTTAGTTGTAAAGGTGCATTTTCATTCTTATTTCATTTTCTGTATCAAACTCATGACACAGTATATGACTTTTAGAAAGTTACATGAGATAGTCAAGAGTAATCCTTTGAGAAGAGAATGTTTTTTAGTTTCCATAGGAGTCCTGAATTCAAATAGGGACCTTGACAGGATCGAGCTAGTGTGGCAAAATTCAGCTCATCTTAGAGGCATATGGAATCTGTAAATACCAAAAAGAGAGATAATGTGTTTTACAAATAACATTCATCTTGTTTTTGGAAATCCAGAAATTCCTTAAATTTTAGTTTTTGAAGAATAAATGTCCTTAAATATTTCATATTTAAGAAGGGAAAAATATTTCATACATCGGCATTTCCCTCTCTTCTCCATGTGTAAAGGTTGATATTTGTCAGCATGTAGTCACCTTCTATTTTTTGCTGTATTTTCTTTAACACTGCTACACTAATCCCTTCTGATTTTGCCTCTAGTCTATACTCCCGAGAAATGAGCACATCTGTCCTTGGGAAGTCATCATTGATTAAAACAAACAACAACCTTGTAATGTCTCTCTGTAGAATCATTACAGCAAATTGTGTGAGGATTAAATAAGACAACAATAATAATTTGAATATCATGTGTAGCTACCTTAAAACAGTTCTATCTAGCTCTTTCATCTAATTAAGGTTTGGAAAGAATCCTACCTTCAATTAACACTTATTATGCACTTGCACTAAAAAAGAGACTAATTTAAATAGCAGTGAAATCTGAAAAAATATTCTGTGGAGAAATGCATGCACAAACTATATTAATTGAACTCTAAATTAGTGATGCTAAACAACAAAAGCAAGGAAATGCATGGTGAAGCAGGAAATGTACCATATGTTATTGTATACCTGAGCACAATGGGGACACTATCTTAATGGCTTTCTTAATGTTTCTGTTGTACCAGATATTGGTGGACATATGGTATGCTGCCTTTTTATATGCTTGTGTCTTTTCACAATTTTGTTAGCTGACTTTGATAGCATTTTCTACTTGTCTGCTGTTAGGAAAAGGGCTTTAAAATGTTTTGCTTATTTATCTGGAGTTTGAAACCCATGCACATTATTTTGCTTATTGATTTATACCCCATTTTTAAAATTTTCTTCAAGAGCAGCTGCTTTTTACTCTAATTTTTAAGTTTTTCATAGTCTTAGTCCCTGTCTAGCAGCAATTTGAAGTACAGTTGAGTAGCCCTTCCACATGCAGATGAGTTTTGACTCACTCTCAGTGCTGGTCAAACAGATGGCTAAAGCAACAGCAACAGCTGCAGAGCTCACCAGGTTTTGCACAACCAGGATGGTACAACCATAGAATCAGAGAATTATAGAATCCTTTAGGTTGGAAAAGACCTTCTAGATCATTAAGTTTACCAGTTAACCCAGCATCACTAAACGATGTCCCTAAGCACCATGTCTGCACATTATTTTAATACCTGCAGGGATGATGACACAACTACTTCCTGGGCAACTGGTTTCAGTGCTTAACAACCCTTTCAGTGAATTTTTCCTAATATCCAATCTAAACCTCTGCTGGCACAACTCGAGGTCATTTTCTTTTGTCCTTTTTCTTGTCACTTGAGCACTCATGCAACTGGCTTCTTCCCTGACTGCCCCAAGGAACCTCGACCAGCTCCAGTTGGCAGCAAAGTTTTCCATTTCACTTGGCTCCCAGTGCCCTTCCAGCTGAGGAACAAAATACAACTTCTTTTGACATCACTTCCTGGATATCATGTGTTATCAAGGCTGGCTGGTGCAGTATATTGAAGGGAGAGGTTTCCTTATTTTCTTTATGGCCCAATCTTCATAAATGTTCACATTTAAATAGGTTATTCATTACTTCTGTCACATGGAATACACACATTGAAGTCACAGAAGTCCAGAATATTCAGAGGAAATATATCATGTAGTAGAGAAGAGCAACTGGGCCAAATGCTTTTGACATATATGTGACTTTGTCCGGTTATGTCCTGACAAAAATTCCCTTCATTAAAGCAGTGATCCCAGGCTTCTTACTGGTGGTGTTTAAGGACCACTTTAACCAGTGTATAAATAAAAAGACATTGCTGTACATTAGCTGGTCAATAAACATTCTTAAGTCTTATAAGACATTATAGATCAGGGCTCGTCTTTTAAATAAGATTTAGTAATTTCTGGCAAGTGTGAGTGCTTTTGTCCAAACACTCAAAACTTACCATTCTAATATTCATACAGCAGTTTTGGTAGCAGCTTATTATATATGTAGCTGCATTATTTTAAATATGAAAGAGAAGCATAATAAAAGTCTCTTAACTTTTTATAGCTATCAACAACCTTACATGGTGTCTAGCAATTCCAAACTAATTGTTTCTGAAAATTTTAAGAAATATTTTTAAAACAAATAATTTGATTTATCCTGAAAATTTACCATGCATATTCCCAGGAAGTCAAAAAGTAATTTAAGACCATAGCCATCAATTACACCTAACATTTTTCATATGTTATAGTTTGTTTTCTTTAAATTTAATTTAAAACTTTTTCAATTGCTACTTCTAGGAATTCTATTTTTAGTTTATATTACCATCTCTTTGACTAACAAGTGAATGGGAAAGGATAGAACCAAGTAATTTTGAACAAGTATTTTAATAAGGAGTTGTTCATAGAACTTATCTAGAATTTTTTATAAGGCAAAGTCATTATTGGAAATCATTAAGTGAAAGTAATTAAAAAGGAAACAGCCATCTCTTTCAAAAGGATTCCAGTAAAATTCAGTAACAGTCACCAAATTGCTGCACAGTCTAGTCTTGTGCATCCAGCAGAGTGAAGAACTTGCCAGCTTATTGATTCTTATTGATGTAGGGCTTGGCAATCAGTCTGTATCTGGAATAATTAGTGGGGATGTTAATCAGTAGACAGGAGCACCATGACGCTATAAACAATTGCATTGCTATGCCAGCTCAAAGGCTTTTACACTTTGGCAGCTTAAATGCTTTTGACATGTGACGCTGTTTTTTCTAAGGACTTTATTGTTTTATAAATAGTTGGCAGATTAGATTAGATGTGTGTGCACAGTGGCATGACTGACCTGTCCACACTGCCAGAGAATGGATTTACAAATGGATTGCAATTGCAAAGAAGCAACTGAGTACCATCACAGTGGTAGAAAGTCTCAGGTTCCTTGACAGTTTTTTCAGACTTTGTTCACAAGACTATTGGGGCCCCAGAATCAAGAGTAAACCAAAGCATTTGTGAACTTCCTTTTCTGAAAAAGGAACCTGTTCAAGACACATAAAGAGGACAAGAAACACAGTGATTGCACATGGCTTTTGATAAGATTTGAATGAAAGTGCAAAGATGACATGGAGGGAATTGGAGATGTATGTCCCTAAGCTTAAAGCACATCAATTTAATCATGGATGGAATAAAAACTAGTAACATACAGAAACAGTTCAGATCTGACATGATTTCCTCATACTCTTACATGTAATCTTCTTGAGTCTGTAGCATAGCTACAAAGTGTACTTTGGACATACTTAAGATCCTAAATTTTGATAAATCTCTGTTCTGTGCAAGGCTACTGTATGTTCACTATGCTTTATATCCCTCAGAGTGTAATAGCCAGTTTCTGGCCCCCAGTTTGAGTGGATGTTCTTGATCTGCTGTACATGTTATTAGGAATGTGACTTATCAACTCAAAAATTATAAAAACCAATATACTTTTTGCATAGTGTTGTTTCAATTATTAAATTTATAGTACTTATATCTCCTTATTGTTTTTAATTTAATATGAAGACATTATGCTAAACTACTGGCTAGAATTCTGTCAAATGAGGAGTTTGAGACCTCTTTGATCTTTACACTATTCCCCACTTTCCCTTCTTACCATAAAAAGACTCATGAGTTGAGAGTAAGTACTTTAAATGTATCTTGAATAGCAATTGGACTGGAGTTCAGAACTGCCAATCAATAAATAATGGCTCCTAGTCATCAAAACTGTAGCTTGCTTCTCACTGTGAAAGACAATTCCCAGTAATTACTCTGAAATCCTATACTTTTTCATTCCTTCTTAAAGAATCAGCTAGAAAAGTATCCAATGTGTACAATACGGAAAGATTTTCTCATCTAAATTCTAATGTCTCCTATTGAAATCTTTTTCTTAGAAGAAATTTGAGCTGCAACTGTTTAAACTTGAATTGACTTTTCTGTTTCATCTTGTGGTCACACATTTTTAAAAATTCAATTTCAGAGTAAAGAGGCAGAAGAAAGTGAACACAGGATTTGGGACCAGACAAAATTCCTTGTCTGTTGTTGGAGATTCTACCACGAGAATGAGTGAAGATATGGGAGACCACCAAAAGTCCTGCAGCAACAAGGCTAACAGCAAAGAGGAGAGGCAAACATTGTCATAAAGACATACAAGAAAATTTCATTGAAGAAGTACATGTGATATACAGGAATACTATATGCATGTGTCTATGGACTCCTATGTATCTATGTATTCCTGTTTTTTTATAGGAACCAAGGAAAATATGCTATAATCAGGATGCACCTATTTAGAAATTGTGTTGGCCATTGTCACTCCTTTCTTCTTGTTCTAACTGTTCTCTTCTAAAGCAAAAGGTAGATTTTAATTGAATTGTCCTATAATTTACCTTTGGGAAAAAGGACTTTTGAATGTGTGCAGTATATGAGAGAGTTTCTCATTCTGTCTTGGGAAGACATTGAGTCTGAAATGGAAGTCAGTGCTTTGTTTCTTGCTTTGCTTGTTTGTTTTACATTCATACAGCAGTGGAAAAAAATATGTGCATCACAGGATCCCAGTTCTACCAGGGTGGCATATGTATTAAACTTTTCTTTCATTAAAAATAGAAGAAGAAGAAAAAAATGTTATCACATACACATTTAGATTAAAGAATAATCCTTTCCTTATGTGTTTCTTATACTCTTCACATAATGAGATTAACGCATCTCAAATTTACCTTATTGTTTACATATATTTTTGTTTAAATTTTAATTTATTAATCATCCATGTAAAAAAATTGTAAATGTCACATAGGAAATAGCATAAATATGTTAAGGTAAACTGGAAAAGCAGATTTTGAAAATTTTAGAAAATTCACAGTTTATAAAAACATCAGCAACTTTCAACCATCAGGTGAGACATAAATTATAGTTTTGTTTGCCATGTGCAATTGATAATGAGTATACACAGATTCCACTTCACAAGGATTTCTGTAATTGCTCAGGAATGTGTTTGTTTCATTCCTTATATCCCTATAAACTGAAAACTTATCTGAGGGCTCTAGTTGTGTTAAAGCTATGACCTCTCTAACAGGAAATTGTGAGATCTCTTGATTTCTTTTATAACCTAGGACCATACAAAAAGTGAAAAGTATAAAATATTATTGATTACACAGGAATCACATTTTCCACAGGAATTCTCTGAGCTGCAGATACTTGGAAGCTGAGAACAAAATGTTCTTGTGACCCTCTCTGAGCTTTAGGCTGCTGCTGGAGATGGCATGCTAGAGCAGAAGTATCTGTGTTTTGACTACATTTATGTATTCTTAACCCTCTTTCATGTTTGTAATGTAGAACTAACCCCAGCCATTACCCCTCAGGACGTGCTAAGAGATATACAATGAGGGAATTCTGTCTTTGTTGCCAATATTAATTCACAAGCTCATCAAGGTAGAGAGGTACTGTGAGACAATTTATTTTTACGTGGAGTTTAAACATGTAAAACTTACAAGAATTGACAATAAGATTCCTTTTTTCATAATTCAAATTTCTTCCCTTTATTAGTTCACTGGTTCAAGGTTTTATATCAAACAAATGATCTCTGGTCTTGTTCCATGCACTGTGAAATGACACAATGGCTTTCTCTAAAAATCCATCTGCTTTTCTTGTGCCAGCATCTTCTCTATGCCAGTGTGTGAAATGGCTGCATTGAAAATGTTGATGTGCACAATAGAAATAGAAAGTGCATAATTATTGATTTTCAAGTGCTGTAACAGCTGAATGTACTTCTCTGGTTACACTGAAGCACTTGAAAATACAGCAACACAACACCTTACTGACAAAAACTTGTAGCATTTAGATAAGTTTTAGAGATAAGATCTTTCTCTTTTTTCCCCTCTGACTAGCCATTAGAAATATGGTTCTTTTAGAGATAAAGTATGGTTTCAGCATCAACCAAAATACCTATAAGTTCCAGAATATCTTTTCAGCCCACAATATATCTACGGCTAAATATCAAGTAAAATTATATTATGAATTACTGGAAAAATTAGGATTCTGTCTTTCCTGTCTGTATCTCTAAATCTGTAGGAAAAACCAATAACATTCAATTGGTGCTGGAGAACTTTTCTGTGCTAACAGCTTGGTAGTGTAACATGGATATTGAGGGAAATCAAACCAGAAGCTAGTTTCTGCTGCTCTGTCTAACTCTACCTTTCATATATGTTCACTCTATTATATTACCCAGCAGGTGGGATGCACCTGACTGGTCTAAAAGTCATGGTGACAATAAAATATCATCATGTGATGCTAGTTTTAATTTTTTTTTTATTTTAGAATGTCAGTACAGTATAGTTTCTCATGAGGAAATTTTAGTTTCTTTGGGGGTAGTTAATATTGACATTTATCCCACACATATCTTTCTGATCACTTATTGCTCATATTTTGCTTTTAGGGACCTTCTGAATAGCACTTTTTAAGTTTTTATTGTTGTCTCTTATAGATCACACAAAATGCCTCAATTTTTCATAATTTCTCCCTATTGCCTGAGATAGAGAAAACTCAGCCACTTCCATTATCCAAATAAAATATTTATTTCATCCTTACATACACAGAGAACTTCAGAAGCCTCTCTGAAGAAGTAAACCCATAAATTAGTCACTTGAAAGTGAGTCAAAATAAGATGATGCATGATTACCCTGGCTGCAGTTGAGAATATTTGAGAATGCTAATTTATGACCTTTCCATAATAATACTAGAATGTTTCCTGATCTTAAATATACACCCATGATATTTGCTATATACCAATGTTCCCCATTCCTCTTCACATTTTACATATGGGAAATGAAGATACACAAATTTGTGCAGGAGTGATTTGTTCAAGGTCACCAACTGTAAATATGGGAAAGCCAAGAAAACTAACCTTAAATCTGATTGCAAACAATTGAGCTCTTCTTCACCTTTTGAGATGAGTGGTGCCTAAAACAGTGGATTTGCCACAGGAAAAAATAGTCTTTCCTATTTTCTTTTTTAAGATAATAAATAACATGAATCTTTTATGTGGATCAATTTTACAAGCATTGTAAACACAATGATAAAAAGACATGGAAATAATTTTCACAACGTTCAATTAATCCTTTAATGCCATGAATGTGTGTACTATTTAGCATTGTTACATGGACAGAAAGATAGGAAAGAATGATTTATGAGGTCTTGTGGTCCTGTACTAGTTGATATGGAAACAGCAGGTAACACTGTGTTTGGAATAAAATAAACTAAAACAGCTCAACTGGAAGACACCTACAATGATCATCTTCTCCAACTGCCTGACCACTTCAGAGCTGACCAAAAGCTAAAGCGTGTTGTTAAGGGTAATGTCTAAATGCCTTTTAAACACTAAGGCTTGGGGCATTGATCACCTCTCTGAGAAGCCTGTTCCAGTGTTTGACCACACTCTCAGTAAAGAAATGCTTCCTTACATCTGATCTAAACCTCTCTTGGCACAACATTGAACCATTGCTATGTATTTTGTCACTGGCCACTGAGGAGAAGGGTTCAGCACTTCCCTCTCCACTTTTCCTGCTCAGGAAGCTGCAGAGAGTGATGAGGCTGCCCCTCAACCGCTTTTTCTCCAAACTAGAAGTCTAAAATGTAGTATTTAAGGTTTCTTTCCCTTTAAAATGCCAGTAAGGAATTACTTCTCAGAAAACATGAAGATTCTTGGATGCCTTTTACTATTACAGACCTTTTATCATGTGACTTCAGGAAGAAGACAGGCAATTTTAGTCAATTGAAATCAAAAAGGCCTATTCATAAATTTGTACAGTTTAAATAAAAATTACCAAAAATCCAACACTTATTTCAAAGGATATTCTAAATATATTCAACAAATATAGCTATGTAAAACTGCAAATGTGATTCAATTGCCTCCTTTAATCATAAATAGAATATTTTCCAGGCAATGCCATTTAGGAATCTATTGATCATAATTAGAAAAGGGCCATGAATGGCTTCTTATGCTAAGACTGGATAAAATAATTCTTAAGGCTATTAACATTTGAAAGGAAGAAAATATAGATAAGAACAGAACAAATAAAACCCTGTTATTTGCCATTTAAGCTTTGGGGTTTATCTTTGTAAGAGAGTTTAGAGTGAAGTTTTAGCATACCATCAATCAGTGAACACATCAGAAGATAAAATTGGATTTACTAATCATCTTAATAAAATGCTATTTTTGTTAACAAGTTAATGCTTTTCTTCCCATCAGATAATCAATAAAAATAGAAATGGATTTAAAATCCAATATATTACCAAGCTTCTCACCACACATTGCATGACTTTATTGGCATCCACAAATAGAATTTAAGAAGCACCATTTTGACAGTTTTGAAATGGCAGCAGATTTCTGGAGACTCTTAGTTGTTTTTTAATGTCCTATGGGCATTGACTAGAGCTCAGTGAAATCATGCATCTCTCTTAGAAAAAGAAAACAAAACAACAAGACCTCTGTGTGGAGTAAGAAGTGACATGATAATTTTCTAAGAACACAATTCAGAATAAGGAAAAGTATTTAGCTTTTAGGTGATTGCACTTAGAAGTAAAAAAAAAACACTATTTTAATGTACTTTAATGTATCTTAGATATGTATTTTAAAAAATTCCCCTCTACAAGTAACAAAGAAATTAATCCAACTTTTTTTATATAAGAATGCAAACTTATAACATTAAGCTCATACTTTCTTCCTTCCTTACTGTGTATAACTCTGCACCATTATTCCTATTACATATTGTCAGGTGTCTTGTTAAAAATTATATTGAGGAATAAGAAGTTTAAGTGGTTTTGCTATGTCTAATGGAAAAATAATTTGTTTTCCAAATTAAATGCCCTATGAATGTTTGCAGGTAATTACATATAAATAATCATTGATCATATTCTCTTTTTGTGGTGGTGTGGGTTTGCCATCGCTGGCTGCCAGTTGCCCACCGAGGTGCTTCTCCACAGGACAAAGGGAGAAAATAAGATTAAAGAACTTGAGAATCAAACTAAGAACATGGTGATTTCCTACCAGTTAGTTTCATGGGCAAAACAGATTAGACTTAGGGGAGTTCAGCTTATTGCTAATTAATAACATCATAAGATGATGAGAAATAAAAAACTAAACTAAATGTGCTTTCCTCTTCCTTTTCTTCCCAGGTTAAGCTTCAGTCGTTCCCCACTGACTTCTGTGCCTCTTTCCCTCAAGTGGCACAGGAGGATGAGGAGATTGTGTGTCAGCCCATAACAGCTCCTCCCTGTCACTCCTTCCTTCTCACACTGTTCCCCTGCTGTAACATGCAGTTCCTTTCACAGGATACACTCCTTCATGAACTGTTCCAATGAGGCTTCTTTCTATGGGGCACAGTCCTTCAGGAACAGACTGTTCCAGCATGAATTCTGAGCTGCAACTTCTGCCAGAAAATCTGCTCCTGCACGGATTCCCCACATGCTGACATGTCCACCTGCTTCAGCCGGGGGTCCTCCATGGTCTGCACATTGATCTCTGCTCCACTGT
The DNA here is from genome assembly GCA_035048155.1 of Cinnycerthia olivascens. NCBI lineage: Eukaryota > Metazoa > Chordata > Aves > Passeriformes > Certhiidae > Cinnycerthia > Cinnycerthia olivascens. The sequence continues at coordinate 95,948,268 of JAWWMU010000106.1, read as the reverse complement.
GGAGCTCCATGGGCTGAGGGGGACAGCCACACTCCATTCCATGGGGCTTCAGGGGAGCTTCTGTTCTAGTGTTAGGAGCACCTTCTCCCTTCCTTATTCTGCGACATTGGTGTCTCCAGAGCTGTTGATTTCATTTTTTCACATTCTTCTTTGTCACAGCTGCTGAGCACCATTTTTACCCATTCTTAAATAAATCAGTGAGGCGCTAGCAGCTGGTGGCCACAACTTTGGCCAATGGCAGGATCTTTTAGGAGCTGTCTGCAACTGGCTTTGTCTGACATGGGATCAGTTTCTATTGTCTTCTCAATGAGGCCCCCTCTATAGCCCCTCCCTGTTACCAAAACCTTGCCACAAAGCCACAATAGAAGGATTTTTATTCTAATAGTAGAACACTTCCTTCTGGAGTAATTCAAACAATGGAAAGAACATAACTTTGAGTAAATTTACCCCTTTTGCTTATTTAAAC
>JAWWMU010000106.1:95936205-95947702 GCA_035048155.1 Cinnycerthia olivascens | reverse complement strand
TATAGCCCCTCCCTGTTACCAAAACCTTGCCACAAAGCCACAATAGAAGGATTTTTATTCTAATAGTAGAACACTTCTGTCGCTGACGCAAACATACACCACCACACACTTCCTTCTGGAGTAATTCAAACAATGGAAAGAACATAACTTTGAGTAAATTTACCCCTTTTGCTTATTTAAACAGATTTAATCTGCCATTATTCTGTTGTGATCTCTTATAAATCAGTGTACCAGGACTACATGAATTATTCAATACAACCCTGGCTATGCAGGAGTATAGTGAACTGTTCCATGGACTTCAAATTTGATATTCTTCTCTATGGTGATGAGCTGTTTCCAATACTGTCATTCATAACATTAGTTAGCAGTGTAAAATAAAGAGTACAAGAATGACACAATTTCATTAATAACCGTAGGAAATTTTACCTAGTTTATTGTTAGCAAAGTAAAATTGTTTTCAAAAAACCATCCCATGCATTTCTGTTCTGTTAATAAAAATAGAACCACTCATAAGAGTTCATGGAATCATAGACCAGTTTGGGCTGGAAGGCATCTTAAAAATCACCTGGTTCCACCCTCTGACATTGCCTGCCATGCCTTACACTAGACCAGGGTGCTCAAAGGCCCATCCAACCTGGCCTTCAACACTTACAGAGACAGGGCTTCCACAACTTCCCTGGTCAACCTGTTCCAGTGTCTTGCCAACCTCACAGTAAGGAACTTCTTTTTGATATCCAATCTAAGCCTAATATCTTTTAGTTTTAAGCCAATTACCCCTGTTCTATCGCTACATGCCTTTGCAGACCATCCCTCTTCAGAGTTCATCCAGACTCCCCTCATATCCTGAAAGGCCACAATAAGGTCACACCAGAGCCACCTCTTCTCCAGGCCAAAGAATCCCAATTCTAGCCATCTCTGTTGGGTCTCAAGTTACCATGTATAGGATGATGGACAAAGAAAGAACACCACAAGTTATGGGACAGATGGCATCTGTGACCACCAATGACCACTAAGTGCCCCGCAAATATTCCTCTGTGCATACCTGGAATAGGGATTATAGATAAAATAAAGGGGTACTATAGTCCAGATGTTACCTCAGACCTAGGGGGAGGTTAACACAGCTGGAGGAGACTGTATCACAGAAAATGAACACAAAAAATGAAGACTTTATGGGCCACAAGGAAAGCCGGCTCATCGGCTGTGCTGAAGTCAGCTGGGATTGGCCAAAATGTAATTCTGGTGGTGGCAGATTGTGACCACCATCTCCCAGTCCAATGACCCAGGAATGAAGAGAAATGTGGAGTAATTAGGATTAGAGAACAGTGCAAACAATGAATATTAATTCCTTTGTTTGCTAAAATGTTTAAAGAGTGAAAAGTTTTGAATGACATCAGGACCCTCACCACCAAGAAGCCCAGTGTGAAGAAGGACCAACAGGATGTCACCATGTCCATGGGTGATGACTGTCTTCTGCTTGATCTCTCTCCCCCCTCTCTTTTCTATTTCTTTCTATCTCTCTACGCCATATTTACTGTTAAATAAAATCCATATTATTGTCTTTGGCATACGGTCTCCTTCGCACCTTACGTCAGGCAGAGACATCTCAATAGTCAGATCTTAACTGTGTTTTTAACAGACATGCTTTTTTTGCATATGCTGGGTTAAATTTCAAAAAAAAAATTCAAATGTATGAAAAAATGAATAATCAGGATTTCAATGAAAATGAGGACTAGACATAACTTGGCAGATTCCAGATAACTCGGACCTAAAAATCACCATGACCTTCAAGATAACAGACTAAACATTAAACATTCCATTTTTATTAATTCAACTCATTTAAATTCTCACAGTTTGCATCAATCTGCATTCCAGCCTACGTGAGAGGGAAAATAGAAAATATTATCTATATATTCGATGAGAGTCTTTTAATGCATTCAGGGAAAGAGAGAACCTTGCAAGCTGTATGGCTACTGGAACACTATTAAAAATTTGGTTTAAAATATCTTTTATTAGGCAATATATACAGAAACTATAAATGTGACTGTTCTGCAATTATCTAAATATGAAAATACTGCTAATGGAACTAAAAATATGTTCTTAAAGAGGCTTCATTTGCATAGTACTTTTTAATAGAAGATCACCCTAGACTTCTCAGGGAAAAAAATACAAAGATTCTTGGGTACAACACTGGCAAAAGAGTAATAATAAAGATATATTCTATTTATGAATTTTCTTTCCTTTCATTCTTTTACTTGTTCGTATTTTTTGTGTATCTGGAAGCATGAACTTCGCATTTCAGTTCTGACAGCTCTCTCAGCAAGATGTAGTTTAATCCTTCAAAACTTAACATTGTCATTTGCCTTTGTGTCCACATAGGTGATAGAAAAGTCAGATTCAGTTTTCCATGTATTTTTTCCTTAGAAGCTTGAAAACTTTTTGTGTCTTTATTGTATTACTGGGTATTTCTTTACAAACTGATCTGAGTCATGTAGAAACAATTTCTTTTGTGTTTAAAGTCAGCAATTCAGGATGGTAGAGAAAAAAAAAAATCAATTCCTGGCTAAGTCAGTTACACTTTCTTATATATCTACAAGAAGTAATTTCTAAACCTGAGCATTGGGTAAGGGTCACATGAAAAGGGCTGACTAAAGACTGCTCTCACTACTTTGTGAAAAAAAGCTTTTACTATTACTGGTCCCTCTCTTGAAGCTGATCCTAAAGGGAAAATATTGCTTCATTTTGCTTTAGAACTAATGCACAGTATAACTCAAAGTCCTCCTTAATTGCCATTTCTTCAGGCTTGACTTCCCGTAATAAAACATTTCACCCATAGGAAAAGATATATTTGGCTGCTGAAGATTTAACCATTTTCCTTAGATGGTGCCCTGTGGGAGAGATGAGGCAAGGAAAGGCTTATATTTTTACTTCTAACTAATTTTCACACAGTGAAAAGGAGATGCTAGAGCTCAAAAATAAGTTTTTGCACGGTAAATATTTTTATTTTCACAGCATAATTTTCTGAAGCATTGTTTAATTGGTAAATATGTTTGATTTAACCAAAAGTATATTGAACCTATAATATTTTCAAATTATAGATTCTTCTCAAGGTTAGTTTTCAATTAAGGTCTTGATGCAGTAACCATCTCAGCTATTAGTTTAAGTATATCAAACTAATACAGTGTATTGATTTGGTGGGTGTATAATGTATGTACAGCATGATCATACATTAGGAAAGTTTTTGTGCACTTAAAAAATCAAATCATAAAAATTTGGGAGTTTTAACATGAAAATGTTCTGCTAATTACATTTTTTATTCAAGCTAGAAAAGTTATTTTCTATCTTGAAAAAGTTTTGTGACTAGGAGAAACTGATATGACAGATTTTTTTGCTGAATGGGAATATCATAGAGTGTATGTTTTGCTTTCTTAAGATAGAATTTCCATATTCTCTGTTCTAAACTTTTAGATTTAGGACTATCATTTTCTAAACTTATAACTGAAAATTATCCTTGTAATATATTATATTGAGTTTTAAAAGTAAGTGTTGTTTCATGCAAGTAGAAAAGATCATAAGAAAGTGATACAGGAACGCAAACTTCTTCCCTATGCACATCAGAGCCACTTGACCAAAGACATGACACTTAAATGGAAGACAAGTACTAAAGACAGAAAAATCTGGTAACTGGTGGGTCAAAGGACTGTAGCAGTTCAGACCAGAAAAACAGTGTTTTGTTGAAATGAGGAAGAATTAAAGGCTTGCTAGACCTATAAATATATTTGAAATGTACATCATCTCCAGCAACCAGCATATCCCATGCAATCCCACATTGAATGCTTTTAGCATAATTTAAGGCACTGATATCAAGAGGTTTGATGAGCCACATAAGGATAGTTGAGTGCATCTGAACCTAAATGCAACAAAATATACCTGTTTTCTTCACAAAACTCCCGTCTGCCTCTGTTCTTACTCATATAAAGATTCCAGCAATGAAAAATGTGGAAAAAAGCTTTCAGAACAGCACTCTGTGTGTGTGGGAGAGTGTGTTTGTGTGCATATAGAAGCACATAACTTAAAATACAAGCTGTTTTTTTTACCACATACTTATATTTAGGCTTGACATCAGTTAGCAAAAAAGTATTAAACTATTATAAAATGAATTACAAAGTTTTACAACACAATTTTAAAAGCTATTCCTACATACAGAAAGCCATCAGAAGGTTTCAGAAGTACTTTGCTGTAAGTAGAGGAAACAATAATGAGGAGCACTGGAGGATACATAATAAAGCTACATAGAATTCTAGTCATTCAGAAAAACAGAATTCAAATTTGAACACTTGCAGTCAGGGGCTAGTAAGATGAGTATAAACTAGAATGTGGGTATATTTGATTAGAATTTTACTGTGGAAAGCTCAGGAGGACTTAGAAATACACTATATATGGGCAAAAGCAACAATATAGGCCACTCAGCCATGACAGCTTCACACTGTAAGACCATCAATTGACTATGAGATATCTGTCTTCACAATTAAAACTGAGTGTCTGCCCTTTCTTGTAGGGTCATGGTATGTTACAAGGTGAGTGACTCAATGATTTAATAAATTTTTTTCAAAAATTTCAATTGGAATTTAAGTATTATGTATTATACAGTATTAGAAGAGGGATGAAAATGTGGACTGCAAGACCTTCTGAAGTCTAATGTGTGAGCTTATTCTGATGTATCAGGAAAGATAGAAAGTGTTTGAATGACTGCAGTAATCCATCAACCCAGCTGCATGCTGTAACACTGCGTTCCAGCCACAATAATGCAACACAAGCACTGATCACGCTGTTCCAAGATTCCCATTCTCCAAGAAGTTTAAGAAATATTGTAGCAAACTTGTAGAAATCATGGTAATATTAAATTATATCCAAGTGAGGGGAAAGTGTGGTAATATGTTCCTATTAACCACAAGATCTTGCATCTACCCTCTCTGAAATTCTACACCCTTTGGGATACTAAGAGTAAATTGTTTACCTGAGTTTGTAGAGTGAATGGAAAAGTTTTCCTGACATATTTGAAATACCCCTGAATCTCAGATGAGGATTAATCACCAAATGCAGCAAACAGCTGGCTCTGCCACTGCCAGCTCAGCCTGCAGCTGAGCAAGTTGATCAGTGCTGGCAATGCTCTGCTCTACGACCCCTGCACCCTGGCTGTGGAGGGAACTCTGAAGAAACCCTTCCATTCCATGGAGCTTTTCACAGTGGATAAGGGACTTCATGAGGCTAAAAAGGCTTTTCTCAACTGTTAAAGATGTCAATGGCCTTCTCTTTAACCTAATAAGCTGTGTAATAACCTAATATATTATGGTATAGTGTTTCTATGCTTTGAAATAACCTGCGGTTGAAGACAACTAAATCCAGAACACAGTCACTCTCTTTACAAATGTTGTCATAGTACTTAACTACTTAATATTAAAATATGTTTTTAGGTGACTGTAAACACCAGAGACCTGAGTTCTGCCCCTCCAACAACAGGGCTGATGACCAGAAAGACTTGCATTAATAATTTTGTCTTCTGTGTCTTCATTCCAGAGCAGAAAAGTAGCATCAAGCTTACCTTACCCAACAGCAAATTGACATTTTTCTTCTTAGACAACAGCAGAATTGATCTTTGTGTGGGAACAACCACTAAAACATTTGGTGCTCTTTGGGAGTTGTTCAACATATGCTCATCCACTGAAATGTTCTGCACGTTTCCTACATAAACGGGGCTGGACCTCAGCCATCCACAAAGTAGATGACAGCCATAAGCACAAGGCCGTGAGCTACATTTTCTGTATGGCTTTTTCTCAGCACACCTTCTGTTCCCTCCACCCCCTAGAAAAGAACTTGTTTTCTAAACTTAAAGGTTTTGATTAAATGGACTTTCCCCTTTTCTGCCAAATGTGGTAATTGTTCATATCACCTTCACTTTAAATTAAGAAAAAAACAGTGTGCTCATTGGCAGAGTGTTCCTTGCTTAGTTGGCAAACAGGAATTTATCACAATGGAATAAATTATATTGTAGCATAACTTTTAAAGCACCATTAATACAAATATATATCCTTCCTTTTTGACAGAAAGACCACTGCTCTATTCAAAATCTAAATTAATTTTCAGACTTTTATTGATTCAACCATTATCCTTTTCATCCAAGACTCTAAAATAATGCATTCACTTTACATCTTAGGGAAGTGCAGCCCAATTATATATCTTTTCCAATCTCCAAAGCATTATAAAAATACCCAGAAAAAGTAATTTTTTCCCAAATGATCTTTACATGATAGCATTCTTGTAACTTTGGTCGTATTTTATTTTCAGTTTATGGGTCTGTAACATGTAACTACTAACAGTTGCATTAAAAACAGAAGGGCATGGCATTGAGGCTAGAATTTCTTATGCTGGCTGCAAATGGTCCATGAAACATTAGATGGTTTTATTTTCACTAATCAATTCGAAACTTGAAAGAAAGACTTTATTAGCATTTTAGAAGTCAACAGATCTCTCCTCTGTGAAGATGGAGATCCTTCATTGGTCCCTGGGGCTAAGTGCATAGGATGCCAAGGCCTTTTCACTGGCTCTGAGATCAAAATGACATAAACTAGCCCACATTCACATATCTCTGCTCTCTTTTCCCCCAAAAGCATGGCAGCATCAAAACTGCCAGTGTGGCATGGTCCTTCCTGTGTGCTGTTTGTGCCAACCTCTGTTTGGGCCCAGTGCCACCTGACAGCAGCCAAAGCTGTAAAGGACCATGCCAACAATTGAGAATGCAGCCATAACAGGCTGCAACCATGGCACAATCATACATACATGTGGGGCCATCTCATAGCTAGTCCTGTTTTATCTTTTGGTACAGACAGACCTGTGAAACCTATGAGATAGTAACAGAAAGGTGCTTAACATTTGCAGAATATTAATAGGATAAAAGCTAAAGGAAAGATTATAGTGTGCTTTGAAATTAACTTCTTTTGCGTTCTATGAACTATGAATTTTAAAATCTTAGACCATTTTTGATGCATTCCCAGCAGCATACTTTTTTTAGCGATTGAGGCTCTGTTTTATGGAAGCCTCATCATTCCAGATACTTAAAATAATGGTAAGTCTCACAGAGGAAGAAGTGGAGTACAATTCCCACATCCTAGGATGACATAGGTTACTATTTTCTGCAACAAGATTCCTGCATAACACCAGTCCTGCTTTGACTTCCAGCTGTAAGTTCCTCTTTCTGTCTATTTAGCAGCTTGGGGCTTTCTATGTCTTTCTTACAGGTTGATACAACAGGAGTAAATTCTCCTCCAGGAAGATATAAATAGTAGTTGCAACTCATCATTAAAAACCTATTTTAATCTTTGAAACCAGAGAAAATTTAGGGAAGAGAATGGGACTCAGGGAAGCAGAAAGTACAGATTAGCATAAATAACATATAGTAGAGGTGCAATAGAGTGAGTGAGAATATGTCTCAAGCCCAAATCAATACCAGCAAATGAGCCACATAATAGATTTTTTACTCTGTACTGTGTAGTTAATGTTTTGAACTGGCTTTAGGTTCATAAAGGTATTCCTTGTAGAAATAATAACTTATTAGCCAGATTTTGCTCTTATTAATATGTTTACAGAAAGTGCAAATGATCACTGAAGCAACCTACCCACTTTTCTAATGTTTTCATTCACAGCAAATAGAGTTGCCTAGTCTATGTCTTGTAAAACTTAACAACTTGGATCCAGCTGGTATATCAAAGCAAGCTATGGCCAATCAGGTTTTGGAACACAACCAAGAAAACACATAGAATTGCAGTGTAAGGAAAACATTGCTTACTTTGAAAAAAATATGGGTGGTTAATTTTTTTTTTTTTCCACTACAGCAATCCAGATAGGAACTTCAAGTGCCAGTCAAAACCTGATTCCTAAAACACCCTGTGTGATTTACTCAAAGTTTACTGAAAGGGAAGCATTTCTGTTCTAGAAACATGAAAAATGCAAAATAATTGTAGTGACCTTTTTTCTTAGAGTTTTCTTTGGTCTCAGCTCAGGTCTTATTATGACATTACAACACCTGAAAATTTCTATATGTAGTTAGTAGTAAGATTTTTCAGAAAACGTTGTTTTGTGTCAGGTTTTACAGTGTGTCCTAAAATATTTTTCATATTTTTATTCTTTGTTGTGGGACCACTTTTTTGGCATTAAATGAATACAGTTTTAAATACTTTAATGATATTGCAGAGCTGATTATGTATGATGAGCAAACTCAGAAAATCTTTTTGGTCTTAGTCCCAGACAATAGTGATAATTAGACATTTCTGTTGTCTTGCACATGAAACACTACAGGATCATGATCTCCAATGTAAGTCTGGTATCATCAAGGTCTAGTTTGAGCTTCAGTAGTTTTATTTTTGAAAGCTAGTGCTAAAGGTATTAAATTGACAGTAGAAATACAAAGATAACTTTATTTTCTCCTGTTATTCCTCAATGTAAAACCTGAAAAAAACCTTCAGATGACATTTTTGTTCTTTTGAGGATCATTCTTTATACATTATGAAATCCTCTGATTTGTTATATTCTCTCTATATAATTATTTAATTCTTTATTGTTTTATTTTATTGAATTATCTATAAAATTACATAAAAAAACTGAATATTTGGCTTTAGTTTCTCTTAAACTTAAAAAATTCCTTATAGTACTCTGTCTTCATTATGAAAACAATACTTCTATTACACATAGGATAATTTAGGCTCCTAAATATCACAGCTCCTAAATATCAAAGCACTCTAAAAAAATAGGGAGCTTTGTAAATGTACCAGTGGGGATTTTATATATTTTTGGTGTTTCTTTTTCTTGATTAGGTTTAGCATAAATCAAAAAACCTTCAGTTTATATTACCTAAAATTATTATGCTCATTTCAAATGTAAATGTATTTATTTATTTTGCATTACATGGTGAAGCTCTGTTTATTACTCAAAACTGTCCACTTTTTAAATCCAGATGATTACTCATAAGAATGAAAAATTGTGCAGAGTACATATCCTTTAAAAGCTGAAATTATATGCATCATGAATATCTGGACAGTTTTCATGTATAAAAATTACTTATTTTCCTGAGTCCAGGAACTCTAAGTTTCTAAGCATGGCATGACACAGACTGTAACCAGCCTGAAAATGGTTTTCACAGAATCATAGAAGCATAGAACGGCTCAGGTTGGAAAGGACCTTAAAGATCCTCTAGTTCCACCCTCTCCCACTGTAGGCAGGGACACCTTCCACTAGATCGTGTTCCTCAAAGCCCCATCCAACCTGGCCTTGAACACTTTATGTGATATGGGATATCTACACCTTCTCTGGGCAACCTTTTCCAGTGTCTCACTGGCTCACAGCAAGGAATGTCTTCCTAAGAGCCAATCTAAACTCATCCTCTGTCATTTTAAGCCATTCCCATCATTTAAAGCCATTAGTGCTCTGCAGGTTTGGACAGCCTGTGAGGTGTTTATTGCAGTCATAGGGCGAGGATGCATATAAAACAGACTGCACAGCAGCTTGCAGTTACACACTTCCTCAGGGGCTGTTAGTCAAAATGCAACATCTCTCTAAATACACCAGGTCAGGGACAACGTGCACAGGATTTTGTGGACAATGAGATGGCATCACGTGCAGCCACAGGCCTATACTACCCCGCAGATCTGTATTCAGTTTCCTTCCAGTCAGTGTCAGGGCAACACGTCAGGGCTACCTGACCATCTCTCTGGCCGAGCCTCTCCTGGTAGGATGCTGAAAACTGCAGTATAGAAGTGCCAGTAATCCTACATTGTTGTCTGTTTTATTTAATGATAAAACCATAAATCAAGGAGGACGACAGTATTATATCCTTTTCACCTTCTATTTGAGCTCAGTGTTTCCCTGATAGGAAATAATTCTCTCCAGAGAGAAATAGCTGATCCTAGATTGATTTCTGAAATATCCTCAAGCTCCTAGGATTTAAGAGGAGATGGAAAATTGATTTGTATTTCATGTGCTACATTCATTTGTGGAACACGTCTTCAGCTACAGTAATATAATATTTCTCCATTATAGTAATCTGTATGAAGCCTGATTTGCATTACAGTTCTGTAATAGAACTCTCTTATAACTCCCAAGACCTTAGGAGACAATATCAATATTCCTCACTTACTTTTGGCATGAACACGCAAAATGCTTGAAACCTGTTTCTTGAGTCAGAACTTAATGCTTCCCTCACTGCCCTGTAAATGAACTCTTTTCTGAATACCCCAATGAAGAGGAATAGCATTTTCAAGCAGGAAGCAGGAGACATTGTTCTGTTCCACTGTCTCTGCTAAATGAATTAAATACGATTAAACTGCTGGCAAGGTTTAACTGTTAAAATGACAGTTCCTAAGAGAAACAATATAATGAGGGTTCCTTTTTGAAAGTATTCAGGTCAAGCCTGCATATTCATGAAGAACCTTATAGAATTCACAAAGCAAATCTCTGTAATATTTGCCGGTTGATTCTACTCCCCCAGTAAGCCTTAGTTTATTGTTTCTTAGGTAGAAATTGTACTGATTGTGAAGACTGCTTCAGTCCCTTGAAACTTCAAAAATGATCAAATAAATTTCTATTATAAAACTGAGCTTTCTTAAACATGTAATGCCAGATCTCTTCCATGACATTTATTTAATTAAGTCATAGTCTTGTTTATTTCTGTAATGATTTCATAGAAATATAAAATTAGTTTTGGTTAGGCAGAGTAAGCTGAATGATCTGAATTTCACAGTTCTAAAACTCATTGAACAACAGGAGGTTAGGAGATAAAAATCAGACCTTGTTCAGTGTCAGGAGTGTATGAATTCACATACAGATTCCCATTTATGACAATTGACTTTGTGCAGAGTGAAATAGATGTTTCAGTACAAAAATGATGACATATTGCTTTCATAAAGTCTTTTAAAATTGACACAGACTCTGCAGGTAATTCACCTAGGACTTTCAGCTTTTATTGGCATAAACAAATGGGAACATTTTATATCCTTTACGTAGATTTCAATGGCTTTAAAAATGCAGTAAATTGTAGTGTTTGTTTTTTGTTTGGTTGTGTCCTAGGGTGACGTTATGATGCTTGTATCCCCATTCGTGTGTGCTGTTTATGCTGGATATAATGTTCTGTGCCTTTAAGACTGACCCTGAAGAATTAATGTTTTGTTTTGGTTTTGCTATCAGCCTCTCCCCCATGGCTGGCGGGACACAGAGATGGGCAGTACCTGGTGCTGTTTTTGCTTTTTTGCTTTTGCTTTTGTTCTGACTCTCGCTCTTGCTTCTGCTTTGCTTCTGTTTTGCTTCTGCTCATTAGCTAGTTTAGCTAAACAGTCCAAATTTCTTCCTGGTCTGTTTCTCCTTTCCTTTTTTTGGATCTACTCGAACCTGCTCCGGACTGGGACCTGGGAACATCGAAAGTCTCCATCCTGTGGCTGCAGCAGCTGCCCCAGCG
>JAWWMU010000106.1:95910327-95926940 GCA_035048155.1 Cinnycerthia olivascens | reverse complement strand
TTGAGCTGGAGGGGAATTACATCACTACTTGTCCTCCTAATTGGTGCCTTTTATCAGTTATGCTAATTTCCTAAAATATAAAATGTACTCACCCCTGAGGGGGATGGCCTTTCATGAACATCTTTCCATAACTGCTCCTAAAGCCTCCAAATAAATATAAAGAACCCTTTTTATATTGCCTCCTTACTAAAAATATCTCGAGTTTCATTTCCAGGTTGGGAAAGAAGACAACAGTGCAATAGTTTTTCTGGTAATCCAGAAAGATTTGTTGTCTTCTGAAGCTGAAAAAGCCTAGAATAAAAGTGAGCACCTGAAAAGAGCTATTGCTTCTAATGTTAGCCAGTTTCTCACGGTCAAGTTTTTACCAAGAGCTTGTGTTAGCTTTTTCTTCATGGGATCCTGAAATATTCCATGTATTTTCTGTGGAGGTCTTTGAAAAAAACCTTATGAGATATTCAGTATAAAATTTGGGTTGATTTTCAAACTCAAAGAATACAGTGATCAGTGAGAGAATTACTGATCGAGGCTGAATCTGTGGTAGATGTACTGTTTTTATGTCTGTCAGCTAATGCTGAAGTTTGCATCCAATTATATAATTATTCCAAAGAAAATACAAAACCCAGGGGGTACAAATTCAACCTAAATAAAACAAAAACCCATAAACCTAATAAAATCCTTTCCCACATGAAGGAAAAGAAAAATATGCTGCCATCATATTAGACAGCAAAATCATAGGTTTTTACAAATATCTGTGAAAGAAATAACACCCTAGCATTTAATGAAAATTTTCTTTGAGATTTAATGAAATAAACATGCAGTTGTTGATGAAGTTGCAATTATAGTGAACTATATTGTTTGCTAAATAGAATTACCATGTAAAGAGACAGATTGCCAGGAGAGACACAAAAGTGAATTTTGGAGATAATAATACTTTCATCAGGGAAATAATCCTAAATGTTGCTAGGTCTATGGAGGTTTTTCTTTACTTTGCTTTTCTTTGCATGTTTTATAGACACATTAACACAAAAAAAAAAAAAACCAGTTAAAAAAGGGATAGTGATTTGTAGAAACTCTGTTTTTCTTCAGCATATTTGAATATTTGAAGTTTCATGATACTACCTAAAGATTCATGTTCCTTTGTTTTCACATGTCAAAGGAGTAGTCTGGAGGACATAATCATTCTGAAATATGTAGCAATTATGAAGAGCATATGGGTTTGATAGTTTGTCTTTTTAGACATTTTAGACACAGAAATCAGAATGAGATTACTGTTATTTGAAAAAAACCCTTTGTCTATAAAAACTTACATTTAAATTAAATAAGTTAAATAATTAAATAATAATTTTAAAAAATAATTAAAAAATTAAATTAAATAAATATCATCACTTAAGCCTGTCCATAGACTTCATAACTTGATCTGGTTTCACTTAAACGTGAAGACCCACCCACTGTTTTCAAAGGAGACAGAGCATAAAAAATGGAAAGCAGTGAGCTGGGCTTGTAGTTTATTAAGGTAGAATGTGATTAGCAGCAGAAAAACTGTTAATTCATTATTATGAGAATTTAATATTGCAAATAGTATTAAATTAATTCAAATGAAAACACTAAGATGCACAGAATGGCAATAAGATTCTTCTTTCAGTCTTTGATAGATACATTGTCCTGGTTTGTTAGATAACTACATATGTCTTTTGACCCGCAGAACTGACAGTCTACGCAAAATTGCTTCAAATTTGGTATGACATTTCTTGATAGTTAAAAACACCAATGCTATTATTTTCTCTGTTTAGCTAGATCTTTTTCCACTAGAGATGATATTGGGCTTGAAGTCATTTTGATAACTTTCCAGGGAGACAGATCTTATTAAAAGTATGCCGTAGATATTTTCCCATACTGCACTTGCTCAGAATGCTGCCCTCCATTCTGTTATCCAAATTAATGAATTAGTTGAGAGTTTGGGATTCAAATTTGTATGTGGATCTCATTAATTTTGATGTCTATGTTTCTATTTGTGCTTTCAAGGAGATAGGCTTTGATTTGCATTTTGGTTTAAACATTTTCTTTTTTCTTGATGTCATTTCAAGGCCCATGGATTTTAAGCAGGATGTATTTTATGTCTGATTTCTAAAGCTCTTTAAGGATTTCTCTGTGGTTCCAGATAAATTATCTTCTTTGGCCTGTATTTTTTTTTGTTAGCCATTGCATATTGCAGTTGCCAATTCTTCTTCCACAAGATTTTTGCTGGGTTTGATGTGATCCATATTCTGTTGCTTATGTTTCCCATGCCAGGGACCATTAGCCTAGTTATGTGGATGGTAGCAGAGACGTTCTCATTAGCTTCCATAAAAACAGCCAAAGTAGAAAACTTTGCAAAATCAGCAAATTGCTGTTTATCATCTCCAACAATGCTCTAGCTCCCTAAATCAGCAGAATCACTCCAACTTGTTTCACAGGGAGTCTGGCCAGCATGCAAGTCATCAGAAAGGTTTTTTCAGAACCGAGCACTATTTAGACCAGTCTCTAGGATGTAACAAATTCATAGGGCTTGTTAACAACAACTGTGATAAGATCTTTGGTATAATTTCTGGTTAAAAACTCCTCCTTGAATAAGGCAAGCTGCAACGAATTAGAAATTAATTCCAACTGATCACGTACAAGGTTTGCTAATGGTGAAAAACTCAAAGGAGGAGGGGGAAAATTATATTAAAATAAATTCATCTTTCATAAAAAATAATAAAACAGACATATTTATACGACTGAAGATAGGCTTCAGACACTTTTGCTTACTCTGAGAAATCTATTCTTACATAATGTAATGCAGTGATGTCACAATCAATCTGACAGATGAAAAAAAAAAGTTGAATTTTTCTTTCCATGGCAGCAAATATTAACACATTATGCACATCAAGCATACAAAAATCACATAATTTAGAAAACAATCTCTGCATGAAATATGCTTCAATGCACAGTACTCTAATTAGAATAGAAAAAAAAGAAAGAAGGGAGAAAAACCCTCCATGCTCTTTTTATAGAATATGATGATTTTCTAGTGTTTGTATTTAATATTCTTACTTTATTCTCAGTTGTTGCTCTTATACATTATTGCCTTGTATATAAAAGCTAAATCTTACCAATTCCTTTCATCAAGTATCCACTCCCTATACCTCTTCCTATCCTTAATTGATTGCTGTGTTTAAATTTTACATAAATTTTTATCCTTCCGAACTACAAATTTTTATAGAATATCAATCTTCTGTAAGGAAAGAAAGAGCTTCCCTTTTGCTAAAGAGACCTAAAATGTGCACAGCACAACAAAAGAGGAAAAAAAACAATGTGTATTTATTTGCCTTATCAATTTTGAACATACATTAGTTAAGTATTCACACATTATTTATCTTATCTTCTTTTTCTCTACAGTGTGGAACCAAAGAACAGCATTTCAGAAAGGCAGTACTCACAATTCAAAGAAATAATGTTTTAAGGTCATTATTGCAGCACTGAAGCACTTGCTTTTTCTTTGTGCATCAAACTGACAGTTTTGATGGCAGATAAGAGCTGTTTCTTCCAACTCCTTTCTCAAAATTATGTTTTTTTTTTCCTTTTAAGCAATTGTCATTCATGTTTACTTAATTTAATTGCATAAACTATAGAACGGGACAGGAAAGCAGATATGACCTAAACTTGTAATTATTCACAAAAATCTTCAAAGATTTTGTGAGGAGAAACTATTTGATGAACATGACTGATGTAGCTGTCATTTGACAAAAAAAATGTCTTTATAACAGATGCCTCTGCATATTCCTGGTTAGTTTGCATCTATTAAAGACAAAGTAACAGTGTAAGATAAACAGAATGTTAAGATTTTTTTCTATAATTTATGAGATTGAAACTTAAAATTATTGCAATGATCTTAAACACACTAGTCTATTTAAGAAAGCCAGAAATTCTGTCTCTGATCCGAAATATGCAAAAGTCCTAATATTGAACTTTGAAGAAAATAAAATCAGGCAGTAAAAAAAGTGGAAATAAAATATTAGAAACTCATTTTCAAACAAAAACGGCAATTTCTCTCATACAGCCATGAAAATAAGAAATATGGTACATAGGAAAGAATTAGAACCCAAGACCTTTCTGAAGATAATCATTGCATATAAAAATTCCAAATTCCAGAGCTGCAGCATATGGAAACAGCAGGATTTTTACACTTAATAACATGATGCAAAAACTCAAATGCTTTAATTCAGCCCATATTGATATGATTCCAAGGTCACTGAGAGGTCTGAAAAGTGTTGAGGATGGCTGCACTTATGAGAGAACAGAGGACTCAGATAAACATAAGCCTTTCCAGAAGCAAGGAAATGTCTTTTGGGGAATAATTCCCGTGATTCTCATTTCTGCTTTTTATGAGTCATTTAAGCATCTTTCTCCTCATTACAAAAAAGATAATTTCTGATTTTAGCAATGATATCTGGTTGGAACCTGGGGCACCTACCCCACACTTTTGCTGCCGTGGACAAACAGGAAGACATTCACACAAGTGAATCTCCACTGGCACAATGAATAGTCCCTAGGCTATTTGCTGCCCTCAATATTTGCTCTCCTAGGCGACTATCTGGTCTGCCAGTCCGGTAAGTCCTGTTCTATGGATTGCTGATGCCTCATATATTCCTTCTTATCTTCCTTTTAATGTTTGACTGTGCTATAGCTGACTGACCAGCTAAAATAGCATTGGTTAGCTGACTATCCAGCTCCAATGGTAGATCCCTTCCCAAATGTTTTGAGTAACACAATATTTCTTGGTTTCTAATAACTACGTTCCATTTAATTGCCTAGCTTGCTTCATTTTTTGTAGTGAACTCATTGTTTAGCCTTTTGACTTGATTTCTGACACCATGTTGAACCTACATTAACCTTTTTACCATTTTTTCTCTCCTTGTATATTCTTTAATTCACTATATTCTTAGTGTCTCCTTCCTTTCACCCTCTGGCAGGCTACCACATTCTTGTCACTTTGACTGCCCTGCAATAGATGATGTGTACTCTCATAGCTCTCAAGCTACTGAGAACTACCATATTTCTTTTTAAGTCTGGCAGGAAGCCAGACTTAAACATAAAACAAAGAAATAGGATAAAGTATTAGAAAACTGTAAGCTCTAACATTTTTTCTTTCTTGCTTTTAACTCCACTCTAATCCTTAGAGCCAGACTGTTACACTACTACTTAAGAAAAATGGTGTAATCATTAAACTCTCAATGTCCACTTTAAAGTGTTAACTTCTGCAAGTCCAGTGCCATTAATTTGTAAAGGAATATAATTTTGTTTCATTAATATTGACATTTCGTCCCAGTTGTCAGAGAAGAGACTCTTCTGAAAGACCTTTATTCTCTTTCATCTTTTTAACCCTGATCATCTGTAATCTTATTCTAGCCTAGAAAACAATAGTGAGAATTTTTTTCTTCTGTCTGTAGATGTTAAATTTTAAAGGGAGAGCTAATATACCCATGACTGAAGAAAAATAGTTTTGCATATATTATTACTAAATGGCTCATGTTGTTTCTTCCCACCTAATGATCCATATTTGATTTTCAGATTTTTAAATTTTAGTATTAAAAAATATATTCCTATGCAAATTATATTCTAGATTTCTTGAGAAATGTTCAGTGTAAGTAAAATACAGCCTCAGGAATGAAGTGTTTTAGTACCTTTGTTAGCTGTCCTGTAAGCCACTTGCCATTCTGGAATATCAGAACATTTCATCCAAACCTGAATGAATAATTTCACTGTATAAAGGTTATTTTTGATATGAACACAAAGGGGCAGGTCATGGTTTAATTGTAAGTACTTTTTTTCCATAATTTCAAGCACCCAAAGTAATTGCTGTTCCTGAATATTTCTGAGGCTTTCTTTATATCATATACATACCATTATACTAACTAACTAACTAGAGCAAGAACAGGGAGAGAGGCAAAGTGATGAACTACTGATGGTTCTTGGTACTAGAAAGATAGCACAGGGGAGATAAAAAAAATTTAAAACTTTTTTTTTTTGGTAGTCATGGGTTCATGAAAATCCTTAAGGTATGGGCTGACTAAACTGAAGTCGGCTGGAATTTTGAGATGAATGTGTTTTGACTTCTCTCTCATATTGAGATCCCTACGGTGAAATGGCATAATTAAGAAATGGATACAATCTCTATTAGAATTTAAATTAAAACATGAAAATTCAAAATAAGGGAAGAAAGAATAGAAATTTTATTAATACAAACTTCAACAAATACTTTAGAAAGCACATGCTGTCACTTATGAGATTTTCCTAGCTGCTGTGTGCTCTCCTTGGTAATATGTGCTTGTGATCCAAACTTCCGACTCCTTGTGTTAGATCTTCATGTCTCAAAAACTGCTGTCTGAAAGACTGAGTTTATTTGCTTTCTTCCAGGAAAGAATAAAAGGGTAAAGCTCCTCCTTTTTAGGGAATTTTGTCAAAACAAGTTTCTCCCATTTTAAGGGAATGTAGAGTGAATGTTCTGTTAAGTCTTGTGTACAGTTTTGGGCACCACAATATCAGAAAGACATTAAGCTATTAGAGAGCATCCAGAGGAGGGCCATGAGGGTGGTAAAGGCTCTGGAGGGGAAGCCACACGATGAGTGGCTGACATCACTTGCACTTTTTGATCTAGAGAGCAGGAGACTGAGGGGAGACCTCATTGCAGTCTACAACTTCCTCAAGAGAGGAATAAGAGGAGCAGCATCATCTCTTCACTCTCATGACTGGTGACAGGAGCTGAGGAAATGGCATGAGGGTGACTAGGTGGAGAATTAGGTTGTATATGAGGAAAAAGTTTTCCATCCAGAGGGTGGTTGGGCACTGGAACAGGCTCCCCAGGGATGTGGTCAGCACCAGCCTGGCAGAGATCAAGAAGCATCAGGACAATGTCCTCAGGCACATGGTCTGATTCTTGAGTGTCCTGTGCAGAGTTAGACTCAATTATCTCGATTGTTCCCTTCCAATTCAGCATATTCTATGAAGTATAGAGCTATTGTCCATCAGAGATTATAAAAGCACAGCACTGTATCTTGAAGCTCTTGAGAAACAGTCTCAAAATCTGGTGTGCCATGACATGTGCACTACGGAACTGCTGTTTATCTCCTTGTGATTACCCTGAGGGAGTTCCTTGCATTTACCATTTGGCTAAGTCCAATTCATACAAAAAAATCTGCATCTATTTTTTCCTAATCATCCATATTTTAGAATGAGATACATTTTTTTCTCCCTTACGGTAAGTAATCTCAGTAAGTGTTGATAGGTTGTTTCTTTTTAAAGCTCTCTATATGCATATACATGTAAGGATGTGTGTATATATAAACATATTAAAGTAAATATACACAAATGTGTTCCAATCATCTGCCTTTGCATCCCCTAGCACCAGTACCTTTTTGAACTCCTGACCCCATGCTGAACACTGACTGAACATCCTGCAGCTCATCTCAGTGCTACTGTGCAGTGTCAGAACACTTGGCTGCAAATCAAACGTTTTCCTCTTTTTTTTTTTTTTTTTTTTTTGAGTTCTCAAAGAAAGTTTTAAAAGGCTGAAGGTGACATTTTGGCCTTGAGGCTTACTTCACATTGTTGAGATACAGAATTTTCTTCCTTATGCCCTGAAGAAACATTTCTGAATAGAAAGAAGAAAAATAACATTTTCATATATACTGATCTCTATACAGGAATGGACTGGCTTGATTCACAGTGGGCACCAATATTGCCCAAAGCCAATGATATGTTTTGAGTTCCTTGAGAGTGGATCCAGATATTGTGCTCATGATGTGATTTAGCAGGTTTTTTTCCACTGGTTTGGAACTTCTTTAATGTTTTTCATTTGAAACAACATCAGGTAAAGCCCCTTAT
Organism: Cinnycerthia olivascens; assembly: GCA_035048155.1. NCBI lineage: Eukaryota > Metazoa > Chordata > Aves > Passeriformes > Certhiidae > Cinnycerthia > Cinnycerthia olivascens. The sequence continues at coordinate 95,919,038 of JAWWMU010000106.1, read as the reverse complement.
CCTCATGAATTACTGTCAGGTATATAAGTTTGTTTGCAGTTATATTCCTCCCCTCCCTACCCCTCCCCTCTCCTCTCACCCTATTTGCTAGCACTCAAAAAATACTTGTTACTCCAAGACTGGAAATTTTAAATTTAAGTTGGAACTGAAAGAAGGGAAACATATATCAAGGAGATATATAGCCACTTACAATACTTTTGGCACTGACACAAGGTCCCAAGGGCCTCAATTTTTTTCAGCAGAACTAGAAAGAATTCATTATTTTATTCAGTCAGATACTGCAACTAACTTTAACAAAAACAACAGATTCTAAGGACCTGATGTAAATACAAATAGACAAATTCCCTTGATCTACTTTCTCCTTATGTACTGTCTTGACAGAACTGCTGAGCTCTCACTTCTAGGACAAAGTTGAAGTTTACCTTTCCTCTCCAGTGTTTTGTATGGTTTACACAATGCCTTGAAGAAATCAGGGTTGGGATTTCCCCCCCCCCCCCCTTTTAATTACTCCTTTTTATACAGCACGTTTCTTTTTGTAGATATTTTCACTGTTGTGATGTGATAAAATGTTAGTCAAGAAAGATTTAATACATGCATTTATATAAATACATTTCTATTTCTTTTAGTTTATAAAGCGCTGATGAAAAAATGTTTGTAAAGAATTAACCAGAACTATGCTGTGGCGTGAAAACAAATATTAAAGAGCTAATCAATGCTGCATACCTATTTAGTAAGTATCTGCAAATTGGTTTACAGCCTGAATTCCAATAAGATTTTGGATGAATAGGCAGGAAATTTAGTTTCCTATAAGGTTACAGTGCTTCATTTGGAATGCCTTCTGGTTTTGTAGTATTAGAAGACAACATCCAATAAAACAAGTTAGTGTTGCTGCCTTTTAATTCATCAAATTTTTTCCCGATAGACTTAAGATGGTCTTGTCTGAACTACAAAAACACAGAAGAATGTAATGTAGGTCCCAGTTCTACTGGACAGCATAAAATACATGTCATGACAACACTAACGACAGCAATAGCAGCAGTCCCTACACCACTATTCAAAACTCTTTAAAACACTATCTTTGCTCACAAGAAAAAAACTGTTCTGACTCTTCGTTCAAAAGCTAGACAAGACATGAGCTGCAGATGACTAGCTGTGTATTTTTGTCTTTAACAGGTGTTAGTCTCCTTCAAATATATCTTAAGCCTGTATGCTGTAAATCTGACTTCCTTAATTTCCTTAAATCCGAAACTGCACAGCTTTACATTAGGTAAATGAGGGTGTGGATTGGACTTTCTTTTCACAAATGTTAAATTCTTTCTCCCCACCAGTATCTTATGAACAGCAGAGTGATTAAGGTTACGAGTAGACAGGTTCTGAATAGACTACTAATGTATTGTTTTCACAATAAATATCCCACAGCATGAAAGCACAAAACAATAAGCTTTCCTCTTTACTTTTCCCAAAAAAGCTTTCTTGCATTCCCTTTAGCCCACTTATTTGCATCTTTATACTGAAGTGAGCAGATTGTTCATTGCAATATCTGTCTACATTCTGTCTCATCATTTATATTCAGTGTCTTTCTTCCCACTTGCTACCTAGAAATTTACATTCTAATTCACTTGTTCTTGTATCCCAAGCTTAGTTTGTAAAAGTCAAACTCTGCTAGCCTAGGGTATACTGGCCTACAGTTCAGCATCCTAATACTCCCAAAAAGCCTTGACACTACTGTTTCCTGCTGATTTCCTTGGCCCTATTTCTGTTAACCTGAATTTGGTCATGCAGCAGGATATCACCATTACCTTAGCCTAAGGAGAACAGAGATGTTGCATCCCAGTCTTATGGTATATGATAAATGGATCTACATTTATCTAGGACTGAAATCAATTCTGACTCCTAGTATACATGTGTAGTTATCTGTTCAGCATATTTTAAGCCTAATTTTTATTTTTTGATACTTAGAAAGCAATTGTTTTCTAAACCACATTTTTTCCTATATAAGTGCCTTCGAATACATATTCAGCAGTGAAAATGGTAAGAGTACTTATACTGCATAGAATTTATAATGAAATGTCACATAAAATCACATAATAAAACACTGGAAAAAATAATTTGAGCTTTTAAAAAGTTTTCAACAAAATATATTTTCATTGAAAAATGCTGTTTTGTTGTAGAATTCTTCAAAATATATTGGTTTTGAATTCTCTGGATTTTTTTTCTTGTATCAGAATGAGACCAACAAAATTGATTAATGCTTTCCTTGCACTCTTTTTGTTTCTGTTTTGTCCCCCTTGTAATTGAGAGCAAATGGCTGAAATCTGGATTCAAATTTCAGAGCTTGGCTCCATCTTAGATGAAGACAGGCTTTATATTGGATGTCTCAGAGATAATAATTTTCTCCTGGTTAAAGGCTTGTAGTTCTCCTTGACTTCAAAGAGATCTTCAAACTCCAGAAAGATTGACCACTGTAAATAAGGCACAGTTGCTCTTTTCCAACCAGCAGCTCACAGGAAATTGGCAATGTTGTGCTTTCATATCAATATAACGGAAATGTTTGCTCCATGCACCAGACTGTGATAAGGATAAATTAAATATTGCAGAGCTGAATATAACAGGGGAGTCTAAATTTAGTTATTCTTTTTCAAGTCATTGTTAGAAGGCTGTGCTTGATAAACAATAGTGGATTGTAAGCATTCTCCCAGGAGAGAGCTGGCAAACTACTATCAAACCTGGAAACACAACACCCACTTACAGAGTTCCAAACACCTCTGTAAGTGTGACTCAGATGCAGTCCCTGCTGATGCTAATGCCACTGCCTTCTTTGATCTTCCAATTGATCCCTGCTGAGAAATATGAATGAAAATTTATCACAACTTCATAATAAACTGTGCAGGCTCAGAAATACTCATTTTCTGGCACAGCATTCACTAAAGGAATGTCACAGACAATAATGTGTATAGCTCCTAGGGCTAAGCACTATGCTCACAATGATTGGCCTAGAAAGGAGGTCGATAAATGAGCAGCAATCAGTAGAGCAATGGTCAAGCTAAAAATACCAATAATTATTTCATAGGATGAGTAGATGGGCACCCAGTCCTCAGATTTACAGCCTTCCTAGGGTTAAGTTGTGTCTACATATCCAAAGTATTAATTTCCATTTTTTCTTCTTTGATTTTCATTATGGTAGTACTGCTCACATTCATACCAAGTAGCTCAGTGGAGCTAGTAATGTTTTACAGTAATGTTCTTAGTAAAAGATCTCCATCCATTTACACAGTTCAAGAAAAAATCCCATTTTCCATCAAAATTTTTAAAGCATCCAACTACCTTTTCTAAGCTTTCCTAAGCCCAGCTCCCCCAGCTTCCCCTCATAGGACTTACTCTCTACACCCTCCACTATCTTTGTTGCCTTTCTCTCAGCTTGACTCATCAATGCCATTCCTGAATTGAGTAGCCCAAAACTGAACACAGGATTTGAGGTGTGGCCTCACCAGTGCTGGCATCAGGGGAACAATCACTTCCCCAGTTCTGCTGGCCACACAATTGTTGATCCAAGCCAGGATGGCATTGGCCTTCTGGGTCACCTGGGCACACGCTGGGTCATGCTCAGCCAGCTACCAACCACCACGCCCAGGTCCTTTTCAGCTTGGCCACTTTCCATACCTAGCTACACACCAGCTAATCTAGATACATTAATGCTCTTGGGATTAACCATAATAGCGTCATATCTAAAACTTATCAAAATTGAGTAAACGCTAAAATTACTTTAAAAACACCAAAATTATGTTTTTAAGTACTAGAGGTTAGAAAGACATCTTCTTTCTTCTATCCTCATAAAATTGTTTTTGTTTTTTTACCATGCAGGCAAGAATTAAGAAATAAGCAAATAAAATTGATGACCATGGAAATTGTTCTTGTCCTTACTGGAATTAAAACTCTATTAAATTTGTTTTAGATCTGATATACAATAACAACACAAATTTCAAATTTGGCACAATGTTAATAATAACTAGTTTCTTCAGAGGAGGTGAAAAAGTCTTATTCCTCTAGTACCACACATTATAAATATATTTAACCTCAGCTACTGCTTTTGCACAAATAAATTACAAAAACAAATTATATGATTAACTCTGTTAAAGAGTAGTTGCTTATCTTTTCAGTTATAAAGCAGGTCTTAGGGGTTTTCCCAGGTTTTCAACTCTAATTTTCTATATGTCCTTTTAGTGGAGTTTGGTTTGGAACTGATAATTGAATTTGTCTCAAAGTATTAGTCGCTGACATTGCATCAGTGATGGGAAAATTAACACTCTTTCTCAACACTGTATTTATCCCATTGTTAATAGTCTTTCTGATCTAAATGCTGCTCAGTCAAGCTATGTGACAATATATTAAAACACTTGAAGCTCAATTTGCACTGTTGCAACACTGCAATAGCCAAACTATGGCTGAAAAATATTTATTAAAATCAGAAAAACAGATAAATCAAGAAAACAGGTAAACAGGTAACTTTAAAATTAATATTTTAAATAACTTTAAAATTAGTGGCATCTCACCGTGAATCGAATCCTATTGTTAACATTCATTCACATGCTTTCTAATTCTCAATGGAGTTATGTGTCTTTGAACATTTCCTGATATCAGGGTTTCTTTCTTCACAGATGCAACTGTAGTTCATTTTCTGTTTAGGAAGCAGCCCCACAGGAGGGAAGTACTTCAATTGCTGCTGTATGGACAGCACAAGCCTTTATTCAAGAAGCAGTCAAATAGTTACAGGTAAGAAATGGCAACATTGTGTACAGTAAGTTGAAAGATAAATACAGTATATGTTTATATTGTTCATTCACCCAACTATTTATTCCTTACACCAGATCCTACAGATAAATGACTAGCAGAGTCTGTCCTCTCTAATTTGTTCACACCAAACATCCTCCAGAGTACAGAAATAAGGTTTGAATGACAGAGAATTATTTCCCTACTCCTTTAACAGTGCACATCTTGCCCAGCCCTTCTGAGAAAGACTCTCATTTCCTTCTAAAGTCAAATGATTAAGATTTTGTTTCTGCTTTTTCCTTTCCACGCTGAATAGTTTTAATGTAGCAGTTAATCAAACAGTTGTAATAATGCTCATTTTTACAGCCCAGCTTGTAGGAAAACATAAATTACTGAAGAAAGAACATTTGACCACTGTACTTTCACACATCCTTGTTCCAAACAGAAAGAATATACATACATACATACCTGCATACACATATGGAAAAGCAAGTGATACCACAGATGTTTTGATCAGTGTCTGATATCGCTGGGGAATTTAAGATGACTGTCAAGGTGTCATAAATGCTAGAGAAATAAAAAGTGAAAATGAATTCAGCTTGATGGACTCAGCAGCCTAATGCGCATTTTATGCCTCAGTCTTTTTATATAACCTCAGTTTATACTACTGCAATGACCACAACAGGATCTGTACTATTGCTGAATGTCTGTCTGTGCTGTTATCCTCTCACAAGAGATTTGGACTTTCATTTTTTCACTATAAGAAGTATCCTTAAGTAAAGTAATACTCTTTGCACTTAATTGGTTGCCACCTGAACATTTTCCGTCCTTCACGTGTCATCTCTCTTCATCTGTAATGGAAAATCAGAACTTTTCTATTAGCAAGTAAATACTGGAATTCAGTTTTCTTTCAGTCTTCTGAGTCTTCTGTCTTAAACAAAACAAACAAACAAAAAAGAATCTTTGTGCTGGGCTTGTTAGAGCATTTTTAATGACTGCACTTAATGAAATATGCCTCTTCTCTACGCAGACATATTAGATCCCAACTGAAAATTTATACACAGTAATCTTTACATTATGAAAGTTATCATTCAAATAGTGCAGGTATTTGGGGTTTTCTATAAGAATTTTTTGTTTATTTGTATAATAATAAAATCTAAATGTGCCATTTGAACATAGGAGGGTCTGATGGTCTAATGATGTCATTTATCCATATCAAAGTGCATTTCTATCAGTTATTATATGTTGCAGAAAGATCATAAGTTCCAAAAAAGGTAAACTTATCAGGAAAGTATTGTGTTACATTTTCATCAGGCCAAAAATAATTTGACCTGAATTATACTTGATTTAAATATTTAGTTTAGCAGAAATGAACTATTTGCTGCTGAATATACAGTTTAGGATAGCTACTTAAACATCTGGCTATGAATAACACAGAGTGGTACTTTAAAACATGCTTCTTAGTATTCATAAAATTTTACTCCCACCATTCAGAACCAAGCTGTCATTATTACACTTGCTATTAACAGACTATTTCAACTTGTTTATTTTGAAGATAATGACTTTTAAGGATATGTGTTCATCCTGTTGCATGAGAATCATCCTTGTAATTCCTAATAACAGTCTTGGGAAGTACTCATACAAATCCTTACTGAATTAAAAATAAAGGCCAGCAAAAATGAAAAGAACATTGAAGGTAATGAAAACAGTTGTTACAGAAGAGTAAAAGTCAGATTTTAATGCTCAGTGGCTAATTTAACATTCTCTTAATATGCACATATAAAATAGTTGTGATTTTCATTGTCATTTCATCTTGTATGCAAAACTGCAGGATTTTTAAAAACATAATTAAAATAGATTTAGCATAAGGCATGAAAGCTATCACCTACAGGCCACTAGAAAAGTTTATTTGTTATTTATACTTTACACATTTCCTATTTTCTCATCTGTGGAAAAACATTTCCTCATAATTCTACATATTTCTCTCCAAAATATGAAGAGAAATCAAGTGACCTTTTAGCTACTGTAAATGTCATAATGACCTGTGATGCGAACAAGAAGGAATTGAAAGTTTATTGATTAAATCCTATAAATGTCTAGCAGACGTCCAATGCAAATAGGAGAGGAGTGGAATTGCAGAGCTCTTCACAGTGACCTGACTTTTACTCCTGTCAAAAAGACACACATATGACCAACCCAGAGTAATTAGCAGACACAGCACCTCACTTGTCTTAAAAATGACCTTCAATCTTATTAAACATTTATATTCTTAGAGTATATTAGCAAGAAAGAAGCCTCCATATATAATACCCACAACAACGCTACACCAGAACTCTTCCAGTTTAAGATGTATGTTCATTGCACTTGTGTTTTATCATCACCAATTGATAAATAAAAATGTTACATGATTCATTACCTTGAGGAAGGAAAAGAAGGGAAAAAAGAACAGACTGGGATTTATTACACTGTCTAATAATCGTCTACTCAGTGGAAAACAGCTGAACATAGGAAAAAATTACTGCTCCTCTGCTCTGTATGCAATCTTTGTGTATGATATAAACTTGAAAAATTATGCCAATCACTACCAAAATAAGCATTTGTTTGAAATTAAAATATGTTTGGGAGAGAAAAAGCGGAGCTGGAAGTTTTACTTAACATTTTCAGACAGGCATATATAATTTTGTCCCATGAATTGCCCGTACCAAGTAGTTTCATTCCATCAGGATCATTACATATCTTTTTCACTTAATTGTTGTTAAATGCTAATTGGCCTATGGAGAAAATCCATTATCATTTGTCAAGGACAAAAATGAAAATTATATATGAACACTATCAAATCCAAGAAGAGAAAGTTATTAATGTTTTATCATAATTAAAACATTATTTCACTGCTGTAGAATTCAGTATGCTACCTTTCATATCAGCGACATTACAGACTGTAACATCTTCTTGTTTCCCATTTGCTATGCAATCTGAGATGAAGATTGAATACGAAAGGTACAGGATGCCACAGGCTTTACGTAGTTCTAAATCTAATTAATGTCAAAACGGTTAAAGTGTTGGACAATGACTTTGGAATATTAATGAGTACCTCTATAGAAATATTAACCGTACGCAAACTAGATTATCATTTTGGTCTTAACATTGATATAGAGAACTGTAGTGAGAGCGCATAGCCACATGCTGAGTTATCATCCTTCTCTCAATCATAAAATCAATTGCATGGGGAAAAAAAGAAAAATGCTGTTTATGTGCAGTAGGCAATTGCACATAAGTATCTGGGTTAAACATCATCTGAAATACAAAGGGAAGCTATAGTAAAAATGAAGTTAAGAGAAAAGATAAATAAGAATGGCAGGTTTGACTGGATAATTTGTAGATTTGGGTCTCACTAAAATTATCTTTCACTGACAACCATCCCTAGGTGTACTATTTTCAATACACTTTGTTGCTGGTACTCCAGATAGACACATAATCAGAAAATGTAACGCTCGCATCCCACACACTCCTTTCTCAATTTCTTTCTGGGGTTATAGGTAACTCAGCAAAGCATCTACTCAATCTGATTAGATGAAAGAAAGACCTTCATCCCTTAGCTTCACTGGGAACTAGCTTTCAGAATTACAAGGAATGAGTGATGGAATTTGATGAGTAGGACAAAAATTAGAAAGCTAGCGTCAGAACACAGTGTCATCTCCTAGACAGCAGTCCAGGGCTCATTGAATGTCAAGACTAAGATGCCTTGGTAGAGTAAAACAAAATAAGAAGAGGAGATAATGATACTGAATCTCAGATTTTTCTAATATTGCTCTTAATTTTACGATATCTTTCATGGCAAAAAGAAGAAGAAAGAAGGACACGCAGATTAAAATAATTTAAAAGAGTAGGCAAAGGATACACAGAGAAGGAAGAAATGTAACATAAGTAGTGTGGCATGATTGAGG
>JAWWMU010000106.1:95869908-95910227 GCA_035048155.1 Cinnycerthia olivascens | reverse complement strand
AGGAATGAGTGATGGAATTTGATGAGTAGGACAAAAATTAGAATGCTAGCGTCAGAACACGGTGTCATCTCCTAGACAGCAGTCCAGGGCTCATTGAATGTCAAGACTAAGATGCCTTGGTAGGGTAAAACAAAATAAGAAGAGGAGATAATGATACTGAATCTCAGATTTTTCTAATATTGCTCTCAATTTTACGATATCTTTCATGGCAAAAAGAAGAAGAAAGAAGGCCACGCAGATTAAAATAATTTAAAAGAGTAGGCAAAGGATACATAGAGAAGGAAGAAATGTAACATAAGTAGTGTGGCATGATTGAGGCATAATAAGAACATAGAATGGAACAATTTTGTTTGAATGTGTGGACATTAATTGGAATGTAATTGTATGGTATGGAAATGACAAGATCATGTGATATGATGGCTTCATTGGAAGTGGTAGAAGTATGCTTATTTAGTGAAGGCAATTCAGATACCTAGCAAATACATGACTGAAAAGTTCAAAGGTATCAAACCAACAAGAAACCACAGCTGTGAATCTAAATCCAACTTGCACCAACTCAACCGTGACGGCAGAGCTCACTCCACTGTTACTACCTTCAAAATAGGGGAGCCCAGTAAATGAGAATGGTCTCTCTCAGCCAGAGATCACAAGCCTACTTCAGGTTAAGAAATAGAGAGGAAATTTCAATAGTGCATCATTCCATGAAGTGGGTGATGAAATTCAGTTATACTTTCCCTTCATTCTCCCAAATGAGACAAACACTCAGGTTATGTACAAATGACAGCCAAAAGGACACAGGTAGGTAAGTGATGATATTGAGACAGAGAAGCACTGTTCCCACCACTTGTTACTCAGTTTAGAGACCTTTGGTCACACTGATTCTGCCCATTGGTGTCATTATAAATTGGCCATAAATTGGTGTCAATGACACTAAATTTTGTTACTTGAGGCAAATATTTTTTGCATCTTAATCATTCAAGTTTGCTTTCCTTTCTTGATGGAGTCTTGAAAATAAAACAAGCAAATATCCCATGAAAACAAGTACCAAATACACAATGCAAGACTGAATGTGAGTGAATAGAAAAGTTAAATTATATTTCTCTAAATTTCTTTTCTGGACAAGAGAAGCTTGTGTGATTCTCCCGCTTTCCTCTGCTCTTGTGAGACTCCGTCTGGAGTACTGGGTACAGGTCTGGTGTCCTCAACATAAGAAGGACATTGAACTGTTGGAGCAACTTCAGAGGAGGGTCACAAAGCCAATAAATGAACTGGAACATCTTCCCTAAGAACACAGGCTGAGAAAGTTGGGGCTGTCCAATCTGGAGAAGAGAAGGTTACATAGAGAGCTCATAGAATTCCATTATCTGAAGGGGTTTACAGGCAAGCCAGAGAGGGAATGTCCATCAGGAATTGTAGTGCTAAGACAAGGACTCATGGGTACAAATTAAAAGCATGGAAATTTAGATTAGATGTTAGAGATAAAGTCTTTTCTGTAGGGGTGGTGAGGAGCTGGAAAAGCTTGCCCAGACAAGTTGCGAGTTCTCTATCCTGGTCAGTGCTCAATGCCAGCTTCAATGGGATGTTGAGAAACTGGTCTAATGGGAGATGACCCTGTCCAAGAATGTCCTTTAGGGTCCCTTCCAAACCAACCAATTCTATTGTTCTATGAAATTAGAGACTAACAATGTAAATCTTACATAGAAATGAAAATTATTTTGTTAATTAATTGATAAGTATTGAAAGGGAAGAGGAAAATTAAAAGAGTTTTAGAAATAGGTTTGATGTTAATGAAATAAATATTCAATAAAAATTACAGAAATTAACAGAAGTGAAAAAAGTTTTTGTTTTTTTTTAAGACATAAAAAAAATTTGGTTTGAATTGTTTGGGAAGTTTTATCTAGCTTTTGTTTTGTATTTCCACTCAACTGAAAGGCTTAGAGATGGAGAAGAAATCATTTTGTCAAAGCACTGTGACCTGAAGACCAAAGGAGTGAAACTAAATGTGTAAGTGTTCAACAGTGGAAATAAAGATAAAGGAATTGTCCTGGACAAAACACTGGACAATTGATAAAATGCAAATATCTGGGCAGTTATGATTTTAATGGGAAAAGAAATCACTTAGAAGAGATTGTTGCATAGACAAGAGAAGATGATACAGATCTACGAAAAATTAAAAGGTCCTCCCTTTCAAACCTATAATGTTACTAGAGTGAGAGTAATAACTTTAGAATAGAACCTAAATCTGATAGTCCTAACCAAAATACAAGAAGATAAGTGGATCCTATTCAAAAGCAGAAGCTTCACAAAACAGCATTTTCTCAGACTCTGAGATGACCTTGTTCATGATGTCAGAAAATGCTGTTAACAAATTGCATTCATATTCAATTGCTGTTCATATAAGTCACCTTTAAATAAGTGAGGTAGTTAATGAGGTTGGGAAAACACCAAACACAAATCATACCATCAATGCAAGTAAATTATGATTTGTGCATATAAAATAGATAATTCCTTGGAATGCGCAATAATGAATAAGTATAATGCTTTTGGAACCTCTTTTCAAGTAGATATTTTCCATGTCATTCTGTTCCTTATTGATGGCTCCTAAGCTTTAGTCCTAAAAGTACTCAGTATGTCTGCATTTTTCCATTTGCTTCTTCCTCCCAAGGAGATATTGTATTGCTTTCATTCCAGCTCTGAGCACAGCAGTACTTTTTGAAATCTCACATCACCTCTTTATGGGGGTATAAGCAGCATAACATGCAATGTTATGGAGCGATGGAGGTGACACCCATCACTTTGAAATCTGAGGTTACAATTCAGAACCCAGAGTGTACAATAGCATGACCAAGACTGGAGCATTTCCTTCATGAAAATACTGCAGTTGTTTCCCTGACTCCACAAAGTTGCTCAGCAGATCAAATTGCTTATTTTCAAGGTTTAATTCTAACCTAACTCCTTTCTATGGCAATTATTTTCCTTATCGCAACTCACAATTACTGTGAAAACATTCTTCTGAAATTGGTTTCTGTGTGGCAGAATAAGAGAAACTGGTCAATTGTTTTGAATCATTTTTTCTGGAAATCTTACCACCACTTTTAGAAACATTCAAATCCATAAATTTTCCAAATTAACTGAATTAATTTGAAATAGAATGATTCTAAGTGCATTATGAAGATGTGATATGCTTGTTTCATCTTATTAAGCAGCAAGGTTTACTTTTCAATATCATTTATATTACTCATTGAAATGAAAGCCAATTGAAGTATAGTTAAAAAAGTCTGTCGAGCATTTTCAAAATGGCCAGCCTTCCATGAAGAATCAGATTTTTCTTCTGAGCAATAAAGGTTATTAATATACAACTTGGGTGTGCTTATTAGTCAAGGAGTCATGAAAGTTTTAGATTCTCATTAGAAAGATAGTCCAGTCCAGAAATATCTGTACCTTGTTACCCTTTCTCCTTCACTTACAGAATTGAGTCTTTTCTTAGTTAAAGAGCAGCTAGAACTCAGAGCAGGCTATATATTTTATCCTGGTCCACTGAGTTTTTATGCAGTGTTCTCTATTGCTGTGAAAATATTCATTCCTCCAGTATAATTTCTGAAACTTTATTTCTTTAACAGTTTGCCTCATCACTACATTTACAGAAATACATACATATGTATATTAAAATATTTTTGATCTGTTTCCTTACAAAACCTGTATCTCCAAAATATATCAACATTAAATACTGCAATGAAACTGTCTTCTTCTGTTGAACACCTTTCATTATTTACGTATATGGTTGAACATGACATATATTCTTGAACAGTCATTGTGCATCTTGGTCCAGCACGCTTCTTCATATGTGGTGAAAATACTTATCGCATCCTAAGTTTGCAAAACTAATAAAGGGAATCATTGACTTTTCCTTGCAGTTCATTTGATTTCTCATAAAAAATATAAGTTCCACGTAACCTTTGTCTTTGCTACTTCAAGGAAAAATTATTCAAAATGTGACTACTCTTTTTGGTTCTTAACTTGTGACTCCTAGTGTTAGCGTTCAGAAACACATAATCACAGACGGATCATATGCAGGTGCTTTTATTGAAGTGCACGAGAGCCAGGGGTACAGCTACTGAAATCAAGGCTCTGTCCATTTGCTTGAAGGATACATATTTATACCATTTTGGCTGTTACTAAAATTAACTTTTGCTTAAACAGCGGTCACTATAACAATTAACAATAATCATATTAATATGTTTACCTTATGATTCATACAGGTGCAGTCTCACTTGATTTCTTAATAACAATTAACAATAATCACATCGATATATTTAGCTATGATTCGTACAGGTGCAGTTTCACTTGGTTTCCTAAAAACAAAGTGCAGTATTCCTCAAATCTTTACCTAAGCTCCCCACGACTTTCAGAACATTTTGACCCTATGCTAACACTCATCCATAGAGATGTCTTTCTCCTAAGAAGAGATTCTAGACTGAAAGCTACCTACATGATGAACCTGTAAGCAGGCATGGCTTTCCTCATCGATATTTCATGCCACAGCTCCAATGGACTCTCAGAATCAAGTGTTGCAGTCATTTGCATGCATAGTTCCATCTTTATTCCAATAGCTTACATCTGTGTGTCTGGACTGCATGTACCTTGTGATTGTAATTATGATTAGGCGATTAGGCTTTACAGACAGTGTGGAAATTAATCCTTTTTTTCACTATAAGCATAGCTCCTCGTAAGAGCTGATGCCATTGTATCATTCACACTTGAACTGCCTTTCAAGGCACCACATTGCAAACTTGAATTATTATTGATCATCTTTTTTCCTCGCGCTGAGAGTATTCTGGTCCTGTATGACAATTAAGTATTGTCAGCAATGTGTGGTACTGCTGTGTGTTAATTGCTACACAGAGGGATAACATCTCTTGTTTCCTGTCTTTCTTACTGACAGACAGCATGCACCCAGTTGGAATAACAACAGTTGAATGAATGGCAGCTTACTTGCCTTGAGAGTAATGACAGAGTCCTTTACCTTCCTTGAGGGTCATGAGAGAGATTGAAAACATGCTACAAATATATTCCCTTTCACTGGAAATTTCTGCATCCTCCATCTGTGCAAGTATTGAATCTCTTTAGATCTTTCTGCTATACTTTCAGTATAGGGAAATAAGTATTCCTATTTCTTAAAATTTTTCCTCTACATTATCATTTGGTCTGTCTTTGTTCTGTGGTCCAAATTCCTCCAGTTCTACTCCCATTCCTTGAGCTGAATCATTGATATACAATTCTCATTCCCTTTTATGTAGAAATCAACTGTTCTCTTTAAGCTGGATGCATGACACCTGAGTTAAGTCTCTGTCTTTCAATTAAAATTTAATTTAATTTTTTTAATTTAACTTTAATCACAAGATTTTTTCACTATCCACAAAGTTAGTGAGTTTCCAAATCTAGTAAAAATGTTTTTCTGACTCTCAGTCAGATAAAAAAAGTCTTTGTATTGTTTCATTTTCTAAGGGTGAAGTATTTGTCTTATAATTTTATTTGTCATGCCCACATTTCAGATGAGATTTCTGACAGCATTTTCACAGATGTCAATTCTTACGTGTCAGACTAATGATTCATGAGACGCTATTCTGAGGTACTTTGAAGGCCCAATCTTAAGTCTTTGTAACATGCACATGTGTAACCCTCTTCTATGCCTATGTACCAACTGACCTATATCTATAATATATGTAAATACATTTTTTATCTGGAAGTCCAGAGTTCTGTTCTGCTTCTATAATTCTCTGATGCCCTTTTCCTTGTGTTTTTAATTACTGCAATATTTGCTTATTAATCGAGATCTCTTGTTCTGAGTGTCCTTAAACTGGCATCTTGCATTTTATTATTTTATTGCTAGAATATAAGTAAAGATGAGATGTTCATGAAAATTTGTGATCTTTGTCAAGGCAGCCATTTATCCAAATACTAAAAGTAGACCTAACTGCACACTCCATAACATTATTCTCTGGAGCATTAACCAAATACATCCCTTCGTAGTTTCTATTCCTTCATCCAATTGTTTTCATTTTAATAAAATCATTAAAGCAGGCTGGATTTCGCAGTAATAGAGAGGTCTAAGGGATGGGAAGAAAGAAAAAAGTATCTGAAGTGCATCTGAAGAGTCTGGGGTATCTTAGTAAGCATTTAGTTTCAGAAAGAATTAAGTGGAAATCAGAAACCATGGCAAGATGTGTATATTTGAGGGAGGAGTGTTTCATAAACATAAAAATTCCTCCCTCTGTTCTGATCTCAGCAGAAGGATTTTACAGATTCTCCTCAGGCTTTCCCTTCCTTCACATAATACTCTGTGGTGACCCAACCTCTCTTCCCCATGTGTTTGTTCACCTTTCTGCAAGTGTGTACATGTTTTCTCACACTGGCTGGCTTTTCCAATCATCCATTTCTCACTCTTGTGTCTGCAAATGATAGGCTTTAAGATGCAGTAAAGTATTATGCATAAGAATATAAATTTTTGTAAAAATATATTTTGAAAATGGGTTAAGGGAGTTTTTGAGAAGCAAGTGGTGACCAAAACACACAAAATAAAATGCCAGATTTCTAATTTCTTACTTCTCAGTTGGACAATAATCCTTTTCCCCCTTGGAAGTTGTAGTGTGAAACCTGAATGCAAACCTAACCATGATTTTCTTTGCTGTACACTAAATCACGTGGACAGAGTGCCAGCAGGAAGATCATTTGTTGGGCAGATTATGTTAGAGATAAGTCAATTCTAACTGTGCTCTCTATTATTGCAACTAGTGTATAAATAGAGCTGTGTGACCTAAGAGTATACATCTGATTTTGTTACTGCAGTGTAACAGTACAAACAGAATGTCTGTAGGAAAATGAAATTTATATCTCAGTTGGAAAAGACAAGAAGTAGATCCCGTCTTGCTGCCCTTGCTACAGCTAATGCGATAAACAAAACCCGCTGTCTCCTCAGCCAGGAGGCACATTCCTTCAGCAAATTTGCTTGAGGATGTTGAAAAGCACTACCAAAAGCACTGGTGAGAATGGCAGTTAAGTTTCAATAGAAATAATTGTTAGTTGGAAAAGAAAGTTGGGGAAAGAAAAAAAACCTGTAAGCATATATAGACGTTGATAAAACGAAAACTCCAAACCTTTTGATAGGACATTGGCTTCACCTAGGAGTATTAATTGCAGTAACTCTGAGTTTGTAAAAAGATGTAGGTTCTTTCTTCTCCAGCATATAAACAAGTACTTGCCAATTCATTAGGTAGAAGTCCAAATACTTCCTGCTTGAAGTGCAAACCATTTTGAATTAAAGACAAATTACTTCCATTGGCATAAATGAGAAATAGGTCAGATAGCAGATAAAATTAAGACTAAAATCCCAGACAACTCTATTTACTGTAAAGATTAAAGCTATAATTTCCATTCTTAAAGTATTTTTATATTTGCTATTTGACTCTTATTTATTAGATTGTTGAATTTCTTAGAAAATTGTGTTTTCTACAAGAAATAAACCTTATTGCTACAAGAAATAAACATTCTTTGGGATTAAAAGCATTTCTAAGTATAAAATATTCACAAGAAGACAAACATTTAGGCCATTTTTTCAAAACTGAAGCCTTTGTATTAGGGTCAGACTTACAATGATGAATAGAAATGTTAGTCCTTTCAGCAGAGTTCCCAGTTTAGGACAGTGAACTGGCCTATTCATTAAAGATCAGCTACATAACTTCTGACAATTCAAATCCAGTTAGGTGTTTCAAATCAGTCATGAATTAACCAAGGTGATAAAAATAGCTATTTTTAGCAATTGGACACAGACTCATGAATTTAAAATCAAGCTTCAGTTTTATAACACCCTAGCCTCTTTATTACATTCTCTGTCCCTCCATTTGACATATTTATGAAAGACAGTACTTATAGAAACACTGGAAAAACTAAAGATATCCTTCTCAATGTCTCTACTACAATCATGCTAAATTTTAAAGTGTGTAATAATGACAGAAAAAATAGTACTTCAATCATAAATACCAGATTACATGCCACTGTTAAATGAGCCGAGATTCCTGATGGAAAATGAAGCAGTGATTCTGGGGTTAGGTTAGATTTGATCTGTACAATGTAGAAGATGAATGAAATATTTTAAAATGAACATACTTTAAAGTGCAGGCTTGTTTATCTAATTGGGTTTTTTCTTTGTGATATATACATGCAAGCTGAGGTAAGTAATTTTTTTATGTACCCATCTGGAACCAAAGCCCTTAATGATTCAAGAACAAAGCAGATTTGATGCACTATTGATTTTCTACCTCAGTAATAGGAAAACAATTGCTCTATGCAAAGATCTGTTTTTCTGAGTTTCTGCCATCAGTCTTTTTAATGTTTATGTAATATAGCATTTACGTAGAAAAAGAATTTCACACAAGGTTGAAAAGGAAAAAAAAGTACTCTTTCAAAGGAACTTTTAGGCAAGACTTCATATTGCAAAATAACTTTTGAAAGGTATTTAATGCATTTTCCAGTATTAAGTATCTGCACTTCTCTGGAGTACGTAAATGCATGTACTCTCCCTTCCCTGCTATCAGACTACATGCTGGTCCACCTACCTCCAGTGTTGCACTGAGTTTCCTTTCATGGAAACCTTGAATACAAGGGGTTGGCCTTAAGCTTTCCTGAATCAAACTGTGGTTTGTGTGAGAGGCATCAGTCAGACAGCAATTTGGAAAATCATTCCCAATGCCCCTAAGGACACATAACAAGCTGTGTAAACGCAACTCCTGGCTGCAATGCACCTGAGCCCAGAGTGAGTTTGTCTCTGTTCTAGGATTTCTTTTCCTGTGATCTGCAGACAGTTTGGAGCTCTTCAAAATTGGAGAACAAATCACAGAAGCAGTTACAGTGTAACCTTCCTGTGATATATTGTGCTATAAGGGCTATTTTACAGCAACATTCACAAGTCACTAAAAAGTCAAGACAAAGCAGTAATTTAGGTGTTTATAGGTGCAGACAGAACATTTAAGGCAACAGTCCCATCAGTTCATAAATCATTAAAGGTGAAACTGCATTCAGTTCATTACAAAGTTCAAGAGTAATACCCTGTGGAAATAGTATATGACATCTATAGAGGAACCTGAAGCATTTATGCATGCTGAAAATAATAACTACCTTTCTTCAAAAGGTCTGTTGCAAAACCCTCTAGAAGATATGTCATTGCATTCCACTGTCAGGTCTTATACTATCTCATTTATTATGAATTGCAAACAGGAATGTGTTCCTTTACAAGCCTGATCAAAATTCAAACCGAACATTTTCTAAAATGAGTGTTTTATGGAAATATTAATAGGATTCAACTGACTGTTTGAGCCCTGGGGTGGTGTGAGAGAATGAAAGCCTGAAAGAGTTAATGTAAACCTGAAACCCTTAATGTCTCAAACACTGGCAGAAGAGAATGTTACCATGCCAACGAGATAAGGTGCAGTTAGAAGAGAGCTCTTGCCTAGGCAGGATGGTGCTTTTCTGGGACCAACTTCCTTATCTTGGGTAACTATAGCTAAAAACAAATTGGAGACAGCAGTGCATTTGAGTCTATTTTTGGGAGAGGAACTGAAATCATGAGTCCCTTCTGAAAAGTTTGAGAATAAGAAAATGCATCTGCATGAGGATAAGTCTGTAAATAGCTGAGAAGGACTGTGGATGTACCCATCATTCAGAGGAGCTGGACCAGGGATGGCTCTGGAACCCTGGGTGGTGACCTGGATACTTATTCTACTTCTGTTTATCTATCTTTTTTCTTTCTTTCTTCCTCTTCTTAAAAGTTTACTTTGCTTCTGCCAGGACAGTTCGGAAATCTGTCACCGTGTGCTGCTCAGGAGGTTTACTCCATGGGCTGTTAAGAAATGTTTAAACTGTTGCTGCCACATGCTCTCGGATGTATCAAAATGTTTCAACCATTGCACCACAAATAAAAACTTTTAAAAGATTATTTGGTATTGTTTTGCCTTAATTTAGCTCAAGGAGGTCTGGAATGTCAGCTACCTCTGAGTAGGCAATTCAGGACCGCCCTCGAGTTGACAAGGTGGTGTTTGGTCATAGGCTGGACTTGAAGATCTCAAAGGTCTTTTCCAATCTAGAATCAATTCTGTGATTCTGCGATCAAAATTCTGATTCATTCCTTCAGCATTGGTATTGTCTACCTGAAGAGTGCTCCCATCCTGTAGTCTAAAATTATAATATAATAACTTTTTCCTCCTCTTTTTCTTCTTTTTACATTTTCTCACATTACACTCTGCTATTCATGATATTTTTCTTTGCCTAGCCCCATCTCTACCATTGCTCTTCAATCTCATTTAACTTTTGTCTCTCCTCCATATCTTCTGGAGATATGGAGAAGAGATAGAGTTAAATGAGATTGGAGAGCAGAGGTACCAATACCTCCATACCAATGGTCTGATGATGCAAGACCATTTGGTAACCTCTTCTCTCCAGGATTTCAACAATTTTGTCTATAATTCTGCTTCAGAAATACTTTATCTACAGTGCCAAAAAAAATCAAAACACCAGTACATGCGTTTCTGTGAAAAAAGTATACTTATGAATTTTATTTTCTCCTTTAATCTTGGATATCTTTCAAAGACAATGAGCATCATTGACAGTCTTTCTATTTACTTCCATATGCTTGAGTTTCAAAAGATATGGGTCCGATGGATAAAATGTGTGTCTTATGCATTCAACATAAAGAAATCCACAGAAACAAATAAGATTAGGGAGAGACAAATTTTGCAAGGCAGCATTATTCTATTGATTTCAGTGGAATCGTATTGATTTATACAATTTGAAAAATATCTGTTCTAGAAATAAGTTTAATTAAATTACATAAAAGACCAGTGTCCCACAGAAGAAATTTGCCACCTGTTGCATCCTCCTTATGGGCCACATGGATTTGAGGAAGAAGTGGTGATCAGTAGAGTAATAAAAAGGCCAGTATACTGAGGAACCAAATAATTGGTTCTTTCCAGCCAATTTTATAGTTTCATATTTATTTTGCCATTTGGACAGTTCACAGGAGATTCTGAACCACAGAATTAAATAATAGCAGCTGCTAAGTCTTTCCTCTGTTCCATATTCACGTTT
This sequence comes from Cinnycerthia olivascens, assembly GCA_035048155.1. NCBI lineage: Eukaryota > Metazoa > Chordata > Aves > Passeriformes > Certhiidae > Cinnycerthia > Cinnycerthia olivascens. Next base: position 95,899,091 of record JAWWMU010000106.1, on the reverse strand, counting down.
TTTCATTTTCTCTCCTTCCAGTTAATTCTGTTTTGTAGGACTGTGAATGTGTTCTAAAAGTGCCTCATTATAAGATGGACTAAGATAATAATAAATAAAGGACTAAGATAATAATAAATATAATTAGAAAAGAATCAAACGGCTGCTATGATCTGGAGACAATATTTAAGTTTCTAATTGTAGTCTAGTTTTACCTAGTATCTTTGGCTTCTTTGAAAACCTTATTTGAAGACTGATTTTCCCATGTATTTTATTCAAGAAATGATTCTCATATTCTGGATGATGTTTATGATACTTATAGATTGTATTCACTGTCAAGAAAACATAGCTTTGGAAAATACAGAAACAGTCAATTAATAAAAAAAGTGTGAAGTATGTTCATGCAAAGTGTTCCAGAGACAGACTGATTGATTGAAAAGACAAAATATTACTAAGTTTTCATTTTTTCTAATTTAATAAAAAAGTAAAAAACATTTTGTTATTTTTAAACTGTTAAGCTTCAGTCAAATTTTGAGAGTAAACAATTCTCATTTCTCACCTAGAAGAAGTTGAGTAAGATTATGTCGTGAAGAGCAAAAACTGTGAATGAACCATAAGAATTGTCTGTCAAAGTCTGTAGTTCACAGTTTAGGTGTTATAAGAGATTACTGATAGGTTTCTAAGTATAAAACAAACTGACTTCTATTCTCCCTGTATTTTGAGATGTGCTAGTTTTGTAGAGTTCTCCACGGTTTCAGCAATGTTTTGGCAAGGCTGGTGGTTTATAAGTGAAGCCACAATAAACCTAAAGAACCAACTTAAACGTTCTTGAGCCTTAAAGTACAAACAGAAAGTTATCTACAGAGCAGCTATAATGAATCAGTATTTGATGCATAGTAATTTGTTGGATCAAGCAATGACATCCACTAGAGTAAAAAAAGCAAGAACTGCACCCATTAGGCATAAGGTAAGCAGGAATCACTCTCAGCTGAGTGTGAGTAATAAAGAAATAGAAATCCATTTATGCGTTATAAACAAACATAAACTTTCAAATTCCTGCATGCACACTTTCTCCCATCCTATTCTGCTCTTCTTTCATTTCAGGAGTAGAAACAAGAAAGAAAAAGGGATGAGAATTTGGTTTATGTGTGCTCCCTTTCTCAATAGGGAGTAATAGCTATAAAGAAAACGCTCAAAGGTTTTGAATTTGCAACGATTTGATCAACTTTTGTGCTGAAGTTTAGGGTTTAAAAAATTAGGTTAGTTTTTTAATTCATTATCAAGTCCAAAACAAATACAGAAAAATACAGAACCCATTACAGAACACAGATTTTTAGAGCTCAAGCATGAAATAAGATGTCTAGTATATTTGTGCAACTGTAACAGATTTACACAAAGTGATTAGTCATCAGAATATCTGATATCCTTTGTTACATCTTCACAAAACCAATTTAAAATTGAAATTTTCCTGTTGCTGTGGTTTTTTTTGTAATTCAGTTAGGATTGTTTGTGATTATACACTGCCTTGAAATACATATGACAAATACATATTTGTCATAGCAGAAAAGCCATACATTGGTCCCTGGTAAAAATCTACCTCAAAACTTTTAATGCAAATTTGTGCAGTCTGAACAGCTTTGTTTATTTGGTGTTATGAAGTCAAACCTGCACGTCTGCATTTTTTAGCTGCCATTAATTGCTGTCTCGCACTGTTCTCTCTGCCTTCCACTTCATTAATCACAGGACAGTGGTAGGCCAGGGGCTGTGTGATGGGAGCATCTAAACTATAAGGAGTAAATTTTCTGCTTCTGCTCAAAAATGTGCATAAGCTGCCCTTCCAACATTCTTTTTTTTTTTTTTTTTTTATAGAAGATGTTATTTGAAAACCTCTTGTGAAAACTGAGCTTTCCCAAAGCCATACTGAAAGGCAATATATTATGTTTAATATCTACCCACCTTGGCTGTGGATAACCCATGCTGGGACAGAAACACCCCTGAATGGCTGGGTTATGTGGGTGCTTGAGTATAAAACACAGCAAAAATAATGGGAGCTGAACTTGGGGAAATGAGGATGAAATATTTATTGAGCAGACTGCGACTTTTTTATATTAGAATCAATAAAGAAACATTGCATTAATTGTCAATAAATTAAATTAAGTAAATTTACCCATGTTAAGGCCATTTTGCCTAAAGCAATGTGTTAAAATCACCAGTTTTCTCTGGTGTTTTAAGATATATTTTGGTCATAGATGCTTTGATTTAAATTATCCTGACTCAGATCCTCTCTCAGTAATTTGGCAGTTTATTTTGCTGACCATGTGGCTATAACTAGAAACATAATCTATTGTATCTGAACTGAGGAAAAAGGTGCTAAGGACAAATGATAACAGAATAATTCATTTTCCATCTCTGCTATTCCCTGCAGGAATGTTTTGCATAATGAAAGCAACATTCTAAATTAAAATGGTTGCTTTTTGCAGGTCATGGTTCCTGTCTTATTCAGGAGATTTTCTAAATATATTCAGTGATTTTTTTAATGCTATTTTATATTCATTTTCATTCAATTCTAAATTTCCAGTAGAAACTGAATTCCTGAAATCAGAAAAGGGGAAAAAATGCTGAGTTCCTGATTTCATTGGTCAAACTCCTGATTAAACATTCTGTGCAAAGTGTGTAAAGAAGCATTGGATTTTCAGCACTTAATTACTTTAACCAGTTGCCATCTGTTCTTTGAATTCTGACCTTTCTTTCCAAGTTGTGGCTACATGGAGTGTCTGCAGTCAAGCCAATTAGATCATGGATGTTTCATGCTGACATTACAAGAGATTTAATGTCTACCTGCAGAACCCTGGTTGATAAATTTAATAGTGATGACACAGTGGCCTTCTGCAACCTTCATCCAGCACCAAAATAATTGTTTACTACACTTGGCATTCTTTGTTTAAAATGTGGCACAACGAGAAGTGGCAAAATCACATTTTGATTTGTTTCTTCAGCCCATGACATTAATCATATACTGTCAAAATCTTTTCATGCTAGTTTCTCACAAAGATGATTCAGGTTAACTCTAAAAAGCAACCCCATAAAATTACCTTTTCTGGCCTAAGAGGAATAGTCACAGACTGAAATAGCTTTAAGCCACTTATTCTCCCATAAAATTCTCAGACGGTCAAGGTTGAACTTTGTAGGAAGTCTGCCATTCTGATATTGTCTGTCATATGCTTATGAAAATGACAGACTGTCTAAAGAGTTCTCACACTGGAAACAGGAATACATACAAAATACCAACATATTTCTTATAGTAGTTAAATTAATAGATGATTGTCCATCAACATATAATAGAAATACAATAATATTTCAATATTCTTTACTAGTAAATGGTCCCAAACACATTCAGGTCTATCTCAGCATTTAATGGGGACCAACCACTTCTGTTCACCTCAAAAATATCATCATTTGTGAATATAATATTATCATTGACGAGAACATTTCTATAGGACTTACTACATAAAAGTTTCTTTACAAAGAAGCTTCTGGAAAAACACGTAGCTTCAGTACCTGCCTGAAAACATATGAAGACAGAAAAATTCTTCCTTGAGGAATATTGTGAAGCTGATTATAAGTACAAAGATGAGCTCAGAAGCCTATCAATGTCAGTGAGAGTCAGCCCTTGTATTGATTTTAATGGTCTTTGAATCAGGTCCTTAGTGTGAAATTTTTGATAACTCATTAAAGTACCCATATTTTAAAACTGAACTTCTTGTTTTGAACCACTAACTTTAAGACAGAAAGTAAATGAAGTACATGAACAAGAACAAATCCCTATCATTGTATGAGAACACACTACCTCAGTTCTTCCTGTGCTTGCAGTGTTGAGCCAGATGGCAAAATATGTAAAGCACTGTGTTGCAGAGTTTCAGAGGCAATTTTGCTGAGTTTCAAGGAGTCTAATCTCTTAATAGAACTGCAGATTATCTGTGTGCTCTTAATAGGAATCTTTTGTTCCTCTCTCTGCTTCCTTGGTGCTGAAAAGCTCAATAAAACCAACTGCATTTCCACTGAACAGAATTCACTCTATTTCAATGCTAGGTGGTGACAAAAATTTTAATGAGCCACTTTACTCATTATGTTTATTTGGCAGCATGAAACAGAAAACTCATACATTACAGAAAAAAGTCTGGCAGTTATGTCATCCTGCTGAATTTTTACTGCTAAATTGAGCATTTTCAGAACTCTGGATAAAGAACTAGGTGTTATTTCATCATAAAAATTGAGTTGAAATACTGAATTTCTTCTGTAAAGATTCTGGGATTCTTCAACCATTTCACAATAACATCTGACTAAAGAGAAAATTAAACTGAGTTAAACAGCATAAAACATCTTTCCCAAAAGTAAACACATTACACTCAAAGTGTCACACAGAATTTAACTGTATTTTTAAACTGATCTGTGATGCATATACATAAATATTAAATTTTTCATTTGAAATAATTAGTAACAATAATGAGCGTCTTTCCAATGAAGACTAAAAATCATAACAGTAGAAAATGTGTCATTCCTTAATTTATTAGAGCATGACTGCCATCTCTGTGATCCTTCTTTATTATCATTTAACCATATCTGTGGCAACACAATCTGGACAATAGACCTGATGCTTTCAGCCTTTTGATGCTTTCAACCATTACTTTCTACACACTTCTTTTTCAATTAAATTTGGGTTAAGAAAGTAACATTCTCAATGTGTTGTGACTTTTTTTGTTCCTTGTGATAATTAATATTTAAATTTAATTTTACATCTTTATTCTATGAACATATGCATGTGCAAACACACTGACATACATGCTCAATATGAGCCTTACTCAGACCTTATACTGTCCAGAATAGAGCAGACAATATTCAAGAAAACAGAAGTACTATTTTTTTTTGTGTGTGTGACCTTTAATCATACTTATTTTATGTCCTTATTCTCACCTGGCTGAAATTTTAAGACTTCTTCAAAGAGCAGACTTTCTATCAGCATGGCTACTATGGGCTGCCCATGTGGTCTACTCAAGCTCTTTATGTGCTGTTACCCACCATTTTTGGGCTGCAGTCATCTCTTCCCTGGTGGGAGGCTGAGACCAGCTCTTACCTTTTCTTTTCTCTGAATTTCTCTAGCAAGGGGGTATTTCTACCCACTACAAGGCTGCACTCACAACTGTTGCAAAGCTGTAAACTTTGGGTGAATTTTCTCCAACAAATCTATTACCCCTTTTCCTTCTCCCCCACCCGTCACTGCCTTCAGTGCTGTTTTTCCCTTCTTCCTCACTGCCACAAACTCTATAACTCACCACCACCCTATAACCCTATAACAAAATCTATACCAGGCCTCTTTTGTCTTTATCCAGTTGTCCTTCACACTACCTGCACTCTTAACTGTTCACCTGTGCCTTCTTGGACTTATACTGTCTAACATCATTAACTCCTAATCCTTCTGTCCAAAGATATGGCTTGTATTAATGACTCCCTACATTTCTTTCTGCTCTGTCTTGGTGAGGTCGAGCAGCAAGGTCTTTGTGTTTTAACAAGAGCTCTCCAAGCCTTGTTCTCAGTTCTGGATCGTCAGCATCTCTAGATGAGGTCTACTTGAATGTCAAATGCAAAGAAAATCTATTCAACTCCTGTACTTAGAATCCATGTATTCAAGCCCAGATATTTTCCTTATTTGTTTTCTTTTGTTGTTTTTATTGTTTCAAATTACTTACAAAAAAAAACAATGAAAACAAAACAAAACAAGACAAAAAAGAAACCAAATCAAAAAAACCCACCAAAAACCAAAACCACCCAACTCAAAATACCGAACCACATTTATAATCTAATTTTTAAGAAAATGAAAACCTAACTACTCAACATCTCTGTCAATTCAGTATATCAACCTACAGTAGAAGAGTGAAAATGTGTTGCAGGGGAACAGTTACTTCCTGCTGCTTATTCCTTGTGCCACCAGGTATGTTCAGCTCTGTCACTCGTACCATCACTTGTTAGTCCACTGTGGAACTGGCATTACTGCGATGTAAACATCAGAGGTGACCACATCCCTAAACTTCTGACGTCTATTTTTCCAGACTGTGACAGTTTGTTTTTGTTTGTTCATTTGCCATTTTTAGAAGGAATTATTCAAGTTCAATTAGAAGACTACAATAAATCATTTGACCTCGATGGATAAGGCCAGATTCATGCTGTGTTTATAAATTTTTTACTACTGTGCTCTTGAATTCACAGTAATACTACAAAGTGAATTGCCTCTAAGCAATTATGGATCCATCAAAACTAATGTTCTTGCTATTTTTATCTTTTACAAACAAGAAATAAGTACCAGGGAGCATGTAGAGCAGACCATTTTTAGGAATAGATTATTACCTCATTAGAAAGCAGTTCATGCTGTACAGTATTAGAAGATTCTTGCTCTTCATTCAGATTAGGCAATCATGGAGTTAATTGCTCGCTGGCTAGATGAGCTTTCATTAGTTCTGAAGTCAGCTCATCAGTTACAGTAGCAATGACAGTGGAAATCACTGAAGGAGAAAATACTATATCATCTTTTAAAAAAATTAAAACAAATCAAAGCATCAAAACCCAATCTATATTCTTGCAGCAGCTATGCAGCTCATGTCAAAAAATGATGATATACTGAGCTACACTGGTAATAGTCATAATGGCTAAGAATAACGGGAGATACTGAGAAAAAAGCAAGAGGCCACTCTTCCAAGAAATAATGTCAAGAAATAAGAAAAAACACTTTGCTGATATTATAAATTACATATTTTGACAGAAAGTGGTTTGATAAAAAAAAAGAGATAGAGTTCATGTTGCTGCATTAAAGAGCTAACAGAATGTTATGGTCAGTGAAGACTATGAGAATTATTGATTAAACATACAACAACTGAACCATTATAAAATTCCAAAGGTGTCTCTCAGTCTCAGTCCTAAAACCAGAAGCTGACATGGGCATATCTGTCCTATTCCTGTAAGTCATCCATCATTGTTATAGGCAGCCAGAGAAGAACCTGAGTGCTACCCACAGTCATTCCAGCTGAGCTGTGGATTTAAGGCTTGTATACTTTATATACAGTACATAAATGTTATCAGTGACTCCTGGGATTTAAGAAGAAACTGAGCACTCGGCAGGAACAAAGCCCTAAATAATTACTCATATTCTATTTGAATAGAACCTGAAGCAGAAAGATTATTCACATTTACTCATTGATTCCATTACAACGCACAAAAAGAAGCCAGTCAAAAATAGCAGAAATATTTCATTTCACAGCTTTTTGGTTTAACCAGCAAATTGGACAAGAATAGCAAAGCAAATTTCCTTATTTTTAATGTCTGTGATCCTTTCAAATTTTTGAAGAAATTGATTTCACTTCCTTGAATTAAAGATTATTTTTGTCCTTGTGAAGGCAGTTAATGTTGCCAATTATTTCTTTTCAGGCATGCCTGAAACATTTTAATGGGAAAAATTCATCCTGGTGACATTTTTAAGAAGCGAATTCATGTATTCTTAGTATAAAATTATTATTTATTTAGATTAAAGAAGCTGGGAAGTTATTAATATTGTAAGATATTTGAGACATTTACTAAAATTTAAGGCATTAACACTAACTATTTAAGAGAAAAGATTAGGTAGATAAATTTTATTCTCTTAAAATCTGCAAATTATACACCTAGCAATCGATTATATGAAGCATTTGTTGAAACAATGGAAATAATTTATAAAGTTTTTTATATAAAATTATTTATAATACTATTTTAATTTAATGAATTTGAGGTATTAAGTAAGTGTCAGGGGATAATTTTTTTTAACTTAAAAACTAGAGTGGAATTAATCTGAAGATATCAAAATTAAAGTTCTCTTTTCTTTTTTTTTTTCTGCATTTAAGTGGGTGACAACAGTGTTCAGTGTTTTCCTATCATTGAATTTGATTGTGATAAATTGACATTTTCTGAGAAAAGTTTTCCTCACAAACTCAAAAGATGATCTTTAACCAATTATGGGCAAAATTTTTCTATTCATGATTGTTGAGGACAATCAATTCCCAGTAATGAACTAGAACAGCAATATTATTCCATTTGATTTCAGAAAACTAGAGTAAACTCTTCTAATCTTTTCCTTTACAAAGTCTTCTTTGCTTTTAGACACAGATCAAAGTAGCTAACAGAATGAAACTTGCCTCCAGAGTGAAGAAATTTACTAGAATTTGTACAATGCTGAGAGAAAAAAAGGATGTTTTTTACAACAGAATTCTGTGCTTGGTTAATATAATATGAACTACCTTACAACAGGAGAGTGTTAGGTTTTCTGGTAACCAGAGTATGAGCAAACAACCCATATCATCACAAAGAACATACAGTGGTAAGAAATTTAATTGCCCAAAGTTAATTTACAAGAGTCTAGCTTGAAATGCCTGGAACAATCTGTAAGCTATCTGAAACGTCTTCAAAAGCTTCAATGATTGAGCAGTATAAATTCATATTAATGCTTCTGTTTCTAAATTATGAATTAATTTACCTGTGAACAAACCTTCATATGTGAATCAAACATTGCAAAGCCCATTTTAAATTATTCCGGTCTTTTCCATGTAATGGTAATCATAGAATCATAGAATGGTATGAGCTGAAAGAAACCTTAAAAATCATCTAGCTCTAATCCCCTGCCAATGGCAGGGATATCTTCCACCAGACCAGGTTGCTCAGTCTATTTTAACATTTTCAAAGCGCAGAAGAATCTCTTCGAAACTTCCTGAAAAAAGGTAATAGTGAGATGGGGGCTGGTGTCCTCTTGTGAAAGGTTGAGAAGAAAAGGCTCTAAGTTGCATAAGGGAAGGTCCAGGTTAGATACTATGTTTTCTTTTTTCACTAAAAGAGTGGTTAGACATTGGAATAAGTTGGTCAGCATGGTGATGGACTCACCCTCTCTGGAAGTATTGAAGAGTTGTCCAGATGTTCAGAGAAGGGCAACAAGGCTGGTAAAGGCTCTGGAACACAAGTTCTATGAGGAGAGGTTGAAGGAGCTGGAGTTGTTTAACCTGGAGGAAAAGAGGCTCAAGGGTGACTTTATCACTCTGTACAACTTCCTGAAAGGCGGGTGTAGCCAGGTGGGTATCAGCCTCTGCTCCCAGGCAACCATCAACAGGGTGAAAGGACATAGATTTAAGCTGAACCAGGGAAGGTTCATGTTGGACATCAGGAGGAACTTCTTCAAAGAAAGAGTGCTTAGGTATTGGAATGGGCTGCCCAAGGAGGTGGTGGAGCCACCATCCCTGGGGGTGCTCAAGAAAAGACTGCATGTAGCACTCATTGCCATGGTCTAGTTGTCCTGGTGCTGTACTGTCAAAGGTTGGACTTTATGATGTCAGAGATCTATTCCAGTCTAATTGTTTCTGTCTGCAACCCCAAGCAAACAGCAGTCTGGGCCTAATTTCTATCACATATTCCAGAAATGAAATTTTATTATCAGAACTTATTACATAAATGATTCCTCCAAAGACTTACAGGGAAAGCTTCACAAAATCTTACTGAAACACAGAATTGTTAAGCTTGCTAAATCATTTAATCATGGATCTATAGAAAAATTTAGGTTGAAAGAGACGTCTGATACCCTCTAGCCCAAAACATGACTAATTTGGATGTTGGGTCTATTTAGAAAGTTAGATCAAGTTGTTCAGCCCCTCAACCAACAGAATTTTGAGCCTCTCCAAGGAGATAATAAAACTATCATTATATATTCCTGGCATTGTCGTCGGCTTCCTCTCTAGTTACAGCAAGTCTACTTGGTGAGACTTCTTAGGTTTGAAGGATTTAGATAGTGTTTCAGAAGCATTTATTTCAAGAATGGACATGTTTGTGAAAATTCTTTTGGGCCAGGTTCACATATAGGCCCTTGTCCACAGGCTGTCTGTGAATATGGAATTTCCAAACCTTGTCAATGTTAGGTTAAGCAAAGTAAGTGGCTCTTAGCCAGCTCGGAATGACAGCAGAGCTGTCTCATGTCTATCTGTAAAACTGACTTTATAGAATGGATATTCCTAGTATGGTGTATGGTATTTGCCTAAGGAGCCTGAAAGAACCATCTGGTCGGTTTTGATCCTCATAGTTATTGTGATGAGAAACTCATTCAGGCAATTCTTCCACAGCTGCAAAAATACTGGTGAGACAGGCTGTATTTGTGAGAGAAAAAAAAAAAAAAAAAATCTCAAATGCTGCTAAATATTTTTCAGGATAATGGCATCAATAGCACATCTGATGAGTATTTAGAATAAGTGAATGCTGAATGCCTTATCAGTGATAACACAGACAAAGGTTATCGCCATGTGCCACACATCAAACATTGATCCCATTGCAATTAATTTAAGTGAAAAATTGTCTCCATCAGCAGATGCTTTTGCACAACATCAAAGCCTGTTTCTTTGCTGTTCTTTTTTTTTTTTAGAGGAAAGCTTCGACCTGTCCAACTAAGTAAGAAATCTCTGTTTCTTTTAATTTACTACTTTCCCATGTTTTATAATTAACCTCCCAACCTTGGATCCTGAATGGTGAAGAAATTTTCAGTGATGTTTTGATAAATGAAGGGTTTGTTCACCGTCTGGGATTATTTTTATAAGAATGCAAGTATAGTAATATACATATGATCCAAATCACCTTCAGGCAGTTTTGAACATGTTAAGAGACTTTCTACTGATTATACTTTTTACTATTAAAAAATCTCAAAGTCCATTTTAATGAATGCTCATACTCACTGGAATTTTGAATCTTTGTTGATGTTGCTACTAGAAGGTACTATTAACAAGGTGAGCTTCAAACAGACAAAAATCTTTTGAAGCTTGATGGCAACTTAGATACCACACTGGTAGAGTCAGTGTGTTTTTGCAAAGACACTGAAGAAAATAAACTCTTATAATGGGAGGGAGGCAGAATTTTGTCAGCAGTTTCTTGAACATAAATAAAAACAATGGACCACATTAGATATTTGTTGAAAATACCAAGTACAAAACGGGAGAAACAGAAACAGTAATTAGAGCACAGGGTAACTGCATTGTGCTCAACAAAGATCTGGAAGTAACAGTTTGAGCAACAATTATGGGCATAATAAATCAGAGATCTAATAATTCTAGAGGTCACTAGAGGCACTGAACAGTGTGAACACAAAGCATGAATTTCATACACACTTTTCATTTTACTCTGCCCAAATAACATTCTGGAACTGCTGTTGATTTGGTTGTGGTCAATGCCACAGGACTGACTACAGAAGGACGAAGGCAGAAAGTAGAGTAAGCAGCTTGGCTGAGCAGAGCACAACCTGACAGTCCAGTTAATTTCCAGTTGACTGTGTTAATATCTTCATCTTCTTTTTAAATTATGGCAAAGGAATTATTATTATAAATTAAAGTCTGGCAGACTTTTCAAAAGGACAACACAAAAAATATGACTAGAAGACCAACAGTAGAATTATTATAAGGCATTTGTAAATTATAGCTAACATATATAAAAATACAGCATTTCTGTAATCATTCTGATTAGTTTAATATTTAATTTGCAAAAAAGTTGCTCTCTAAAGAAAAAAAATTGAATTGATTTTTCAGTATCTAACTGTTCGATGCCTATATAAGCATTACCTTTTCAATACATTAAATCTTTTCATGCACTTTGCATGAGGATTGATTATACTATAATGTTGTGAACTAATATTCTATTTTTATAACATTCACTGGAATAAAAAATGTTTCATTTAAGTTTACTTGACTTTGCCTTAATTCGTAAGAAAACGTGCAGAACCAATGAGGAATGCAGAGTAAAAAATACTCTTTAACTACAATTTATGAAGTTGACACACCATCATCCAAAGCTATAAAACTACAGCTTGGCACATCAATAGATCCACAAGAAATTTTCGCAATATGATGATGCGATTGTTGGCTGACAAGGACCCCCACAAGTGGCTGAAAAGCTATCCTGCTGAAAAGCAACTCAGCTTGCTTTTGGAGATACATGTCAAAGCCTTTGTACAACCAGAGCACTCCACAGTGAGAGCAGTACAGTTCTTGTGGGAGAATTTCTAACTGATTATTTGAAAAATTACTATTTCCATAGAGAAGAAATGCTTCTTATGGTCTGCAATACCGTGGCTCTCTTGCATTCACAGCAGATAGAGGATCAGGTTAAATAGAGAAGGCTACAAGGAAATAGATGAACAAGGCAAATGGGAGGAGTGACTAAAATACGTGCAGATATCCTAGCCCACTAGTCACCTGAAAAGTAGAAAAATAACTGGTGTTTTCTCTGTGCTTGCATAGTTCTGCAAACATGGAAAACAATATCACTGTGCCACTTTTGTCCCCTTGTCTAGTTTTCCTCTAGTTTCAGAAGTCCTACATAGGGAACAGAGATTATATATACTTGCCTGGTGACTTTACACCTTTCACTAGTGCTCTGCTTGCTACAGAAACATTACCAGGACATTCACTACCTATGTGGCACTTAGAACTAAAGTCACACACTTCTAGTCTTGCTTGCTAGTATAGCCCATAGGAACTAGAGACAGTGTCTGCTGTATAGTTAAACCACCACTTTCCAAATTTATAAATCACAAAAGCCTGTTTTGAAAGATTTACAGTAAGATTTACAAGGCAAACCTAAATAACAGAGCAATAGTAAGCCAGATTTATATCAGAGCCTACAAATTGTAGAGCTACTAAAATCCTTCCAGTTCCTGACATTCAAGTTATATGCTTTGCATGAAATTAAAGCATCCAACTCATTTTCATAATGGCCCACAGCTTTTCTCTACCTCAAGCTTATATATCTTTAGAAGGCAAAATAGTAGTACACCTCTACCAAAGCAGTAAAACATTTATTTATTACCAGATGTGAGAGCTAGGTCTTCTACTTTTAAAAGCTGCTGCACTGAATTAATAATAGCAACATACTGTAATTTTAATATGATACAAATAACCTAAGTAAATCACCTGATGTTGTTTTTGCAAATGCACATTTCCATGAAGATGCAGAAACTGGATTTATTTGGAGCAATATATGAAATTAATTCACCTGGAAATAAAGCTAAGATGAAATATGTATTTTAAATATTGGATATGAAAAAAAGAAAATCATTTAAGAGTCTATTATTCTCATGGAGAAGTTTCTTTTATTAAAGGAAAATATTCTCCAGTCATATAATCAAGGAGGTATGTCCATAGAGTACAGTACTAGCATCCTTAAATTATTTTCCTGGCTTTAGATAAACCCCAATGTTATGGACTAGCTTGAAAGTCCAGTGTAGTATAATATTGGCTGACAGTACACAAAAGAAAAGCAATATCCAAAGTGGATTGAATCTAAGCCCATAAGTGCTAGTGGCTGGTGATTCTTTCTACAAAAATGATGAAGTAATTCTGGTGATTCTGGTCTACAAAAATAAAAAATATTTAACATTTTCAATTATGAAAGATTTGACAAATATAGAATATGTCTGTAATATTCTCGAGTATCATGTAAAATATAACATGACTACCCAACTTAGAATTCATTCTCAGCACATTTTCTTTAAACCATTTTTTAACTGATTGGGAAAAAGATTTTTGTCCTTTTCAGTGTGACGGTATCGTGCCATCCAGAGGCCAACTGAGCTCATTACAATGTTTGGTTCCTGGGGTTATAGAAAAGACAGCCATCTCCTGGTCATCTTAAGGTTTGGTACATACTTCATCATTATAAAACATGTTTTTTCTATAAGACCTGACTTTGGACTGAAATAACTTTTATGACTTACATGACTCTCAATATCTTCGGAGTTGTCTATATGCAGCACTATTTAGTTGATGGCAGACAGGAAGCTTGAGAGGAAGGACTAATGTGAAGAGCACATTAGCAGAATAAAAGTTAAGCATTAGATAACTAATAAAGGAAAAAATTTAGCTTCCCCAAATTCCCAGTTCCCTTGCCTCTGTTCTGTCCTGCAAATCAGAGTCACTGAATCTCATAAAGTGGGAGCACAATGTCCCCTCAGTTTTCAGAGTCAATAGCAGAAAGTTTATGTTTATATTTGAAAATCCTTAAGAGTTCATTCTCAAACAGAAATCTGCTCACTTACTGAATATTTAACGGTAAAAACAGAACAAAACAAACACACAAAACCTTTAATGCCAGACTATTTATCTTTGGATCTAATATCAAGACAAAATAAAGCATATAATTCTGGTAGGTTATTTTCCAGCCTAAAGTATATATTCATTATAATTCGACCAGAATATTTTCTTCTTCTACTTTAAAAAAAAAAAAAAAAATCAAATTAAATTATAACATTCTTCTATGTACACAAAAGATTAATTACACTTTAAAAATTTTGTTTAGAGTAACCTTTTTCCATTTTTCCTCCCAAAGGTATGTTAATAAGATTTATGTTGCTTTATACTGTGATAAAATCATTGCTTGTGCATTATATAATTATTTTTTTATATGAAAAAATAAAAAATGCTTTAAAACAAGGGCACATTAAAATAATAAATTCTGATTTCAAAGATTAGAGAAAGGAACACAGGAACTGAAAATAATCAATAATTAAATGGGAAAAGGAAAATAAAATTAATTCAACATTTTACTTCTCAGATTGACAATATTAGACTTGATTCACTTTGTTGGTAAACCCTCGGCCAAGATTAAAAACCTGATGTCCGTGATGAATTAGTTATTTTCCCAAAATTGGAAAAGTTATCCCCAAATTTTTTTTTAAGATATGAGAGAAATTGACAGGAAAAATTATGGCCATGCACCAGTCAACTCTTACTCACAGATTTTCTGGGGATCATCAGCTTGATTCTTTAAATATGGATTAGGAAGAAGGTGATGAGTTGCAATAAAAGAATAGAATAACCTATCAGGGAGAGACTCAGCCAGCAGCAGCGAGCACTGCTGTAGGAGTTAAGGGAGGGGATGAGTACAATGAGGACTACCAAGGAATGAGAGAGAGAAAGAAAGAGAGACCACAGCCTGCTTTCCCTGGGACGGGACCCAAAAGCAGATAGGATGCATGATACAGAAGATTCCCTGTTTTCCTGCTGCCTGACTGAACACAATGAGTGACTGAAGGGACAGGGGGCAATGGTGACAAGTTCCTTCCCACCACAACACTTGTAGCTCTCCAGTGACCACTCAGGTGCCCTCACATTGTAGGTGTGTGTGGCTCTGCAAGTGGAACCAAAGAATTGATGGTTCATTTAGCATGGAGGTGTCACTGAGGTTAAATTGGCCTATGCATTGTGTCAAAACTGCAACCATAAAGAAAATTAAAAGGGTCAGTCTCATAAGAAACTTCCTTCTGAAAAGAACAGAAAGCCCAATATGCAGCCTGGACCCACTTAGGGAAGTCTACCTCCTCCTTGAGCCTGACATTAAAGTACACCCTCAGTCAGTTTGCAGATGACACCAAGCTGGGTAGGAGTCTTGATTTGCTAGAGGGTAGGAAGGGTCTGCAGAGGGATCTGGACAGGCTGGATTGATGGCCCAAGGCCAGCCATATGAGTCAACAAGAAGTGCTGGGTTCTGCACGTGGGTCCCAACAATCCCATGCAGCACTACAGGCTGGGGGCAGAATGTTGGGGAAATGACCTTCCTGAGAAGGACCTGGGGGTGCTGGTTGACAGCCAACTGAACATGAGCCAGCACTGTGTCCAGGTGGCCAAGAAGGCCAAAGGCATCCTGGCTTGTATCAGAAACTGGAGGAAGTGATCAACCTCTGTAATTGGCGCTAGTGAAGCCACGCCTTGAATGTTGCATTCAGTTTTGGACTCCTGACTACAAGAAAGACATTGAGGTGCTGAATTTTGTCCAGAAAAGGGGAACAAAGGTTGTGAAAGGTCTGGAGCACAAATTCTGAGAAGTGGTTTAGGATGCTGTTCAGTGCAGAGAAAAGGAGGGTTGGTGGAGATTTTATCGCTCTCTACAATTACCTGCTAAGGAGGTTATAGAGAGGTTTCTTCTTCCAGGTAAGAGACAGGGCAAGAGAGAATGGCCTCAAGTTGCACCAGGAGAGGTTTAGATTGGATATTAGGAAAAATATCGGAAAAAGAGGGTTGTCAAGCACTGAAACCAGCTGTCCAGTGAAGTGGTAGAGCCAGCATCCTGAAAGTATTTAAAAGAAGTGTAGACCCAGTGCTTAGGGACATAATTTAGTGGTGGATTTGGCAGTGCTGGGTAAATGGTTGGAATCAATGATCTTGGAGGTCATTTCCAACTTAATTCCATGATCATCACAGACTCCAAAAATGTGTACAGAGTATCAATGGCTTGCACAAATCATGTCAAAATCAGAAGTGTGTGCAGTTCATGGCCACTAAGTTATTTAAGCCTTCCTGTTTTTACTTCAGAGATTCAATACAGAAAGTTAAGTTCGTTTCTTCAAGGGCTCATAAGAAACACGTTTTGGAAACAAACATTGGAGCCTTCATATTTGCTGTTTGGACTCATTTGTTGGAAGTATCAGGGCAAAGTCTCATGAGACATCACTTCAGTATCCCAGCTCTCTTCAAAAACTCCATTCCTCTTCTCCAGAAAGTTGTAATGAAAAGGTAGCTTTGAGATTAATATGGTTGTTTCTGGCAAAATAATATAAAGATCAAATATATATTAACATTTGCCACTCAGCACATGGTTTCCTTATGCTCAAAGGAGCAAGGGCCTAAATTATTTACTCCTCCTTGAATAAGTTGTGAATACCCTTGTAACCATAAGCAATTAAAGAATTTACAATTTATGAGAATTTATTTTCTTTATAATATTTGAAGTTCTCCACTCTTTAGTATAGCAAGTTTTAAGCAGTGTGGTCAAAGGAGTTTAGATCTCTGACTTACTTATATTAAAATTTTCAAATTAGAAATTTTTTTAAATGTTAATTTGAAGAGAAAATATTTTACATGGTTTGGATAGGTAGTACTAATTTTGATAGAAAAATCTATAGAGATTGTTACGTGATCTTTTGCTCTAACAAATTAATGAGCAAATAGAAGAAAAAAATTAAATTAATAGATTATAATTTTTGCAAAGTATGTTCAGTCATTGCAGTTTTTCCTCCATGTTATTCTATGAACTGAAAGACTGTGAAATGCTAAATTAAACATAAATTATAACTACATTAAACTGGTCTTCTGTAACTAAGAAAATTAGAATTCAAAATCTGTTATGATAGATTTATAACAGTGATGATTAATTTCAATCACTTATGATACATAAAAATAAACATATTAAATTACTTAAATACTAAGTAAATACTGGAGTTGTTTTTGTAAAAGTATGGAAAACACAGTCATCAAATAGCAAAATTCGTATAAAATTTCATTTTCCTCTTCTCCTTGAATACAATCAGTGGTTTTATTATAGTTTATTATTATTCTTGCTGTACCTTGTTGTATCCTTGTCAACTTGCCTGTGTTGGAAAGAGAAAGCTAGTACTTTAAAAAAAAAAGTTAATTTTCTAAAGGATCTTTATTCCCTCTAAGTGTCCATGGGGAAAAGAAATCCAAAGAAATATTGTTCTGACATTATTTTAATAAAAAAGTGAGATTTCACAACTTTAGAAAGGTAGAAGTGTGGTCCTCTGTTGACCAGTTTCTCGGTTATTGTGGTTGTTAAATTAAAATCATGCTTATTTCATCACTCCTGCAGTCTTGCTTCTGTAAAGGTTTATTCACCCACTTAATTGCATACAACCCAAGTAATCATCAATGCAAGTAATCAAAATAAAAATAGGTTGTGATGGAATTATATATTACATGTGAGGTTATGGCTCTGGCCATCCACTAGAAAGTTAGAACAAAAATATATCAATGAACAGTGGAAGAAAAGCACTCTGGACTTCAAATGAGCATATCTATAAATCTACTATTTACAGTTTCATCCAGTATTTGAATTCTCAGGCTTGTCAAATGGCCAAATTCAGAACCTTCTATATCTGAAAAAGAAGGTGGCATCAGAAAATTTGGGACTGAGATGAAAACATGAACAGGATCACTTTTTAGCCGTAGACTACAGCTATCCCCAAAAATTGTTATGGATAATAGGGCAAACCACGTGGCATGTAACATGTAGTACAAAAATTGAATTTGGATCCACTCTACGTCAGTTTGTTTTTTTATACAGTGCAAATGATTCACCAGTCTTCATTTTATAAAGGCCAGTGTTTGGGGTGGGGAGGATGTTCTATATTCCTAGTTGTACTTTTGTACTTCTTTAAGCAATATTATGAAAGCTGGAAGTTGCTTTCTACATGGGAGCTGAGCTGCTTCCAATTATGCAGAGAATGTTAGTTTTCCGTCGAAGAATAATCAGTCTATAATGTTGCACTGAAATGTTGACTTCACTTGCAATTTGATACAGTTAATTAACTTGAAGCAGTATGAAGTTCATGTTAAAGAGTCATTCGAACTGAGTGAAAAAGTAAACTCAATTGAAAATCAAATGGTAAAATTATCTTTTTATCCTATGTTTTGACATGCTCCAAAGTCTTAGAAAATAACTTCTGAATGCTTTATTACCTTATTTTAATACTTTTTCTGACCCTCTCCAATCCTCTACTTTCTTTAATTTTTTGATAAGGTTAAGTTTGTTTAAGACATTTTATTTGTTAATTTGAATCTGGTAGAGTTGATCAAATATAATCCCTGAATGCCACAGCACCCCAGCTTCTGTCTCATGTTTCCAGACTCTTCTCTGAGTCAATATTTGCATTTGAGATGTATTTTCTGTGACATATCAGTCTCCCCTTTAGTTGATCTAAATGTTAATTTGTGGCATTTTCATCAGGTAGCCTCATCTCCTGAGGACAAAGATACATGCAAAATGACATCTTTGAATTTATCTTACCACTGGAAGAAGAAGTTCAGTGCATTAAATAAAGGCAACCATTTTTTTTAATTCTGGAAATTGAAGAAAGTATATATCTGGCTTTGTATGCTTATGTGAAAATGGACATCTCAATATTCGATGCTTATATTTTTAGAATTCTGTAGACAATGACAAAATTCAATACTATTTAGGACAAAAAATAAATGTTTGGAGAGTTTTAAGTTATTTCAGAGCAGAAAAATCCAAATTTTTAATCAGATTAATTCATAAGAAATGGTCCAGATATCCTTTTTATTCAAAGAATAATATTTGTCTTCTAAGTATGAGCTGTAAAGGCCAGCTTTAATTTATTCTAACAAACCATTTCTATGGGACAAAATTATTCCTTGTCTCATTAGCTTTTACTATCCAGTGAATTTGAACATATTTCAAGATTAATTTGAAGGACGCAATTTGTTTGGAGAAACTCGTAGCCTGGAAATTAGTTCTGTTTCTCCATGTTCCTTCTTCTCAAACTGGAACTTCATTAGAAATGATGATTTGGTCTAACAAACGATTTCGATTACTCATAGTTCAATTTAAAAGTTTTACAGTCCAAAGGGAAGTTCAGCCACATGTATCATCAGATTATGAACTCTGAAGTGGTTTTTTTTCTGCAGCATTTCTTATTCTCTTGGTAGAAAATAGAAGGAGCATAAAGGAGATATTTTTATATTTTTTTGCCTATAGCTGTGATTCTGATCTACTTAGATGAAAGTTGATATTGACTCAGATTTTAAAGCAGGAGAAAAGCTAGTGCTAGAGAGAACATAGTATCAAAAACATATCCATGGGAGACTGTACAGTCATGGAGGGGTTGATGTTGGAAGGCGCCTCTGGAGGCTCTGCAGTTCAAACCTGCTGTTCAAGCAGAGTCACCTCTACACAGAAGCTCCTGCATTTCAGTATTGCCTCTGATCCTGTCACTGGGTACCACACCACTGAAAAGAACCTGGCTCTGTCTTGTTTGCACCCTCCCTTCAGGCGTTTATATACATTATATACAGCACTCTGGGTGTGGTTCACCAGTCCTGAGCACAGGAGAAGGAGCACTTACCTTGACCTTCTGGCAGCACACTTCTTAATGCATCCCGGAATACCATTAGCCTTTTTTTACCACAAGCACATATTGCAGGGTCATGCTCCTGCTGAGCACCAAGAACTCCAATATCCTTTTCTGGAAAGCTGCTTTCCAGACAGTCTCCTGCTTGCATGTACTGGTGCCCAGGGTCCTTCCTCCCCAGCTGCAGGACTTTGTACTCCCTCTTGTTGAACTGCACAAGGTTTCAGTCAGCCCATTTCTTCAGCCTATTGATGACCTTTATGGATGAAGGTTAGCACAACTCCCTGGTGTAATCAGGGGCTCCCACCAATTTTGTGTCATCACCAAATTTTCAGAGGGTACCCTCTGACCCATCATCCCGGTCATTAACGAAGTAGCTGAAGAGGATTGGACTCAGTATTGACCCCCAGAACACACCACTGGCCTTCAACTAGACTTCATGCTATGGGCTCAGAACACCTGTTTAGCCAATTTTCAGCCCACTTCACTGAGATGCTCCTCCAGTCCGTGCTTCACCAGCTTTTCTGTGACAATCTGATGGGTGGCAGTGTCAAAAGCCTTCCTGAAGTAAAGGCAGACAATATCCACTGCTGTCACCTCATCTACCAAGCCAGGCATGGTACACAATGGGCCAGGGAACATTGAATTGGGAAGCCCTTAATAACTATGATGAGAGAATAGTAGGTTTCTCATGTTTTTATTTTATGAATGAAAAATTATTTCAGTAATAAGTTCACAATAGTAGCAGCAGTAGAGAGGAATAAAGATATCATAAATGCAAAACCAGTATCATGATAAGTAGGCAGCTTCTAAAAATTACCAATTAAGCCCTTCAGAAAGATCACTTCATAATAGCTCTAAAGTAGTGATAACTGAAATAAACTATAAATAGGTAAAAACAAAGCAGACTGTATGGGTTTTTTTTCTGTAAGCCAAAAAATTAGATGCATTAGTTAATACTTTTACTATCTGTAGAATTTGGAGAAGTTCTTCATCATCATCAGTCATACATAATATTTGATTCTGTCATAATTTTTTCCATTTAATTAAATTTTTCAATTAATAAAAATTTAATTAAATAGATGAAATGCTAATCTCCCTAAAACCTTATTAAATTCTCAAAAACTCTTTTATGGAGTAATAAATTCTGGTTCAAGACCTATACATATAAGTCACCACTGTGTGTAATATACATAAATATATATATATGTATATTTATATATCTCATAGTTAAGTGTAATGCAGTGGTTTCTGAAGGCTGCTCCTGAAGCTGAAATGCATTAATAATTGCATCTCTGAACATAAGCTTGTATGTCATATTTGTTAGTGTACATACGCCAGTGGAATTGACAAATATATTGAATTGTCAGGTATGATTTCATGAAAAATATTAAATGTGTTAATAGTGCCGTTAATATTACTACAGAAATCAAAGACAATAAAAGTCAGTAGTTTTATGCAAATACAGCATCTGAAATAATACCAGCACTTGAAAGTAAACCTGTGATTTAAACCTGGAATATTAATGCTAATATTCAGAATACAACGTAAATCTCTTTTTATTTGAAATGCATTCTCTTGTTCTTAAAATTTAATATTTTTAAACTTCCTCTAAAGCAGATAGTTCATAAAATTCATGACTCTCCAGGACAATTAATTCTCTGGTGGTTAACTAGTCTCACCATACAAGCCTATTCTCTAAATACAGAAAGATAAATAAATAAAAAAAAAAAAAAAAGATGAAATGTTAGTATCAATATTTGTCATGCTGCTGAAATATCAATAAATTCTCATATTACAGTGCAAGGAAACATGCAGTGTCCTCATTTAAGCCCACATCTGCTTACATTCCTGAGGAGACATTGGATTATGTGTTCTTTCGTGACCTGTTTTACTGCATGATTTGTGCAGATGTTTTAAAATTTAAAAACAACGCAAAGCCTTGGGCACCTATTTTTCCTTGTTTATAGAAAAATAATTTTGTGACTGCTTTCATCTAGATGGAGGGAGACTGTGTGGAATGTACTGTGAAGC
This sequence comes from Cinnycerthia olivascens, assembly GCA_035048155.1. Classification (NCBI taxonomy): domain Eukaryota; kingdom Metazoa; phylum Chordata; class Aves; order Passeriformes; family Certhiidae; genus Cinnycerthia; species Cinnycerthia olivascens. The sequence continues at coordinate 95,877,103 of JAWWMU010000106.1, read as the reverse complement.
TTCTACCTCATTTATAAAAGAGATAAGATTTCACAAAACTAAAACTGTCCCAAATATTGATAAAATCTTCCCAAAGAAGAGAAACCTAAAAGAATATCTGAAACCATCTTAAAGACATTATGAAGAGAACTGAGGAAGAATTTAAAGTGAGATTTAAACTAGTCATATGCCTGAGGAGTGGCTTGTAGACAGATTGCAGAGCCACAAAGCTGGACTTCAAATATTTTTGCTCACCCAGAAAAGCTGCAAAGTATCTGACAGATCCTGAAATTCAGTTCTGTGTACACATCAGATTGAAGAACCATCAGCAACTTCATTGTTATAGATAAGGGAGAGACAGAAAGAAAAAAATTTAAATTAGTGGAAAGCTTTGACCATTGAAGCATGTCTTGCTTAGAGTGAGCTGAGTAAAGAATGCTGGAAAAAAATTGTCAGGAGGGAGAAACGACTGTGGAAACTGTCTGTCTGAATAAAAAGTGAGGGAAGTGAGAGAATATAAGACAAGAGATGTAGAAAACTTCCATTTTTCAGCTCAGATGAAGAAGATAAAACTAAGTCAATGGAAAAGTTTGCTTTTCATGGAAAGCAAAATTCATCAGATTTTCTTTATACTCAATATCATATTTCTACTGAATAATGTGAGAAAATGATAGGAACAAATATTTCTAGCAAGACCTTTGAGGATTGCAATAAACAATATTATGCCTACAAAGAAGAACCTTAGTTGAACAGATCTGGCACAAACATTCAATATGTGTCTTAGATCCATAAACCATCTTCTGTAACTCTGGTTCTTCTAATAGAAATGAACAGGTGTCTGGGGAAATAAATCTTTCTTGAACTGATTAAAGATTTGAAAAAATCACAGTATCACAGAATTGTTAATCCTGGAAGGGACCTCTGGATGTCATCTAGTGAAACTGACCCTTCCAAGGCAGGGTCACCTGGAGCACATTACACAGGAATGCATCCAGGTGGGTTCTGAATGTTTCCAGAGGGGAGACTCCACCATCTCCCTTGGGCAGCCCCAACTGACCCATCTCTGCCACCTTCAGTGTGAAGAAGTTCTTCCTAATGCTGAGGTGTAACTTCTTGTGTTTTAGTTTATGAGCATTTGTTTCTCATCCTGTCACTGGCCACCACTGGAAAGAGTCTTGTCACCCGCCTCTGTGATTTTATATGGATAAATGAAAAACCCTCTCAGACTTCTCTTTTCCAGAATAAACAGGCCCAGCCTGCACAGTCTCTCCTTATAGACTCCTTATCATCTTTGTGACCCTCTCCAGTAGCTCCTTGGCTTTCTTGTACCGAGGAGCCGAGAACCGGACACAGCATTCCCGATGTGGCCTGACTAGGGCTGAGTAGAGGGGAAGATCACCTCCCTCAGCCTTCTGGACACACTCTTCCCAGTGCACCCCAGGGTACCATTGGCTCTCCTGGCTACAACGACATACTGCTGGCTCATGGCCAACTTCTCACCCACCAGGACTCTCAGGTGCTTCTCTGCAGAGCTCCTCTCCAGCAGGTCAGCCCAACCTGTACTGGTACTTGGAGTTATTCCTCCCCAGGTGCAGGATCCTGCACTTGCCCTTGTTGAACCTCATTTTGTTTCTCTTTGCTCAACCTTCCAGCCTATGAAGGCTCCACCAAATGAGCCTCCAGCTGTATCTGCCACTCCCCCAGATTTGTATCATCACCATCAAACTCGCTGAGGGTACATTCTATCCTTTTGTCCAGGTCTTTGAGAAACAAGCCGAATAAGACTGGACTCAGTATTGATCTCTGAGGAATGTCGCTAACTGCAGGCCTCCAACTAGATTCTACTCCTCTGATCATGACCCTCTGAGCTCTGCCAGGCAGTCAGTTCTTGATTCACTGTTTATTCAACCTATATTTTCTGAGCTTAGCTATGAAGATGTTAGGTACAGTGTCAAGAGCCTTGCTGAAGTCAAGGTAGGCAAGTTGCTACTGCTCTCCCCTCCCCAACCCATCCTGCCATGACATCATAGAAGGCTATTAGATTCCCCTTTGGTGAAGGGGAAATTTATATTTCTGATTTACCCAGATATGTATGTACTGCTTCTTAGCCAGATATTGATACTGAGATATTTAAATAGAAATTACCATTTTTGCTATTCATCTACAAAGTAGAACAATAGAAAAAAGAATTAGATGAAAACTGTCTCCATCATGTGCCCTGCAACAAAACTGGGAGGAGCTGTGGACTCCCTTGAAGGCAGAGAGGTTCTCCAGAGAAAACTCAACATATTAGAGGGTTGGGAAATCATCAGCTGTATGAATTTTAACAGGGAAAAGTGTCCAAATCTGCACCTGGGATGGGGAAACTCTGGATGTATATACAGACCAAAGAACAAGAGGCTGGAGAGTGGCATTGTGGAAAGGGACCTGGGGGGTCCTGGTCAAAGGCAAGTTGAACATGAGCCAACAGTGCCCTGGCAGCCAGGAGGGCCAACCCTGTCCTAAGCTGCATCAGGCACAGCATGGCCAGTAGGACAAGGGAGGGGATTGTCCTGCTCTGCTCTGAGCTGGGGACAGCCTCATCTTGAGAGCTGGGGGCAGTTTGGGAGCCAAAATATAAGAAAGACAATAAACTATTTGAGAGCGTCTAAAGGAGGGCAACAAAGATGGTGAAGGGCTTTGAGAGGAAGCCATAATGAGGAGTGTATGAGGTCACTTGGTCTGTTCAGCCTGGAGTAGAGGAGACTGAGGACAGAATTCACTGCAGTTACAACTCCCTCATGAGGGGAAGAGAAAAGACAGACACCAATCTCTTTTCTGTGGTGACCAGGGACAGGACCTTAGGGAATGGCCTGAAACTGAATCAGGAGAGATTTAGATTGGATATTAGGGAAAGGTTCTTCACCCTGAGGGTGGTTAGTGCTGGAACAGCTTCCCTTATTCCCAAGGAAGTGGTAACAGCACTAAGCCTGACAGAGTTCAAGAAGTGTTTGGACCATGGTCTCAGACTCCTAGGGGCAGTTCTCTGCAGGACTAGGAGTTGGTCTTGATGATCCTTCAGAATCCCTTCCAACTCAGAATATCCTGTGATTCTGTGATGAAAAAACATTGTAAGAGGTTACCAATTTTACAGTCTTGGAAGTATCAGTGTCTTGATCTAAAATAAAATGAGAGGGAGCCATAGGGTTCTGACATGCAGGGTACTCTGGTGCCCCTGTATCATGGGAACACCAGAGCAGAAGCACCATGCTGCCAGCACCAGACAGGTCCCCAGAGAAGGCAGCTGCTCTGAGCTTGTACACCATCCTGAGGGAGCATCATGTGGCAGCACACCAGGGATGGGTACATGTACAGACCCCAGGCATTAACCTCTGCTGAGGGCATCACACTGCCAGAATACCCTGGTCTGTGACAGATTGAGATCAGCCTTTCATTCACCATGGACACTGTCAATAAAATATGTCCATTTTCCAAAGCTGCTTTTGTACTTGGCCCACTGGGAGAAAGAATTTTCTGGGAGCAGCCCAGAAAGACAATTGTATCCTAAGCTGCATTAAAAGCAGTGTGATCAGCAGGTTGAGGAGGTGATTCTGCCCCTCTGCTCTGCTCTTATGAGTCCTTATCTGGAGTATTGCTCCAGCTCTGAGGTTCTCAGCCAAGAAAGACCTGGACATGTTGGTGTGATTCCAGAAAAAAAGCACTAATGTGATCACAGGTCTGGAGAAGGATTTGGTGAGAACCCATTGCAGCACTTCAGTACCTAAGAGGGTAGACCTGAGTGCAACTTCTTACAAGGGCATGCAAAGGAAACCATTCCATGATTCTGTGGTGCAGTAGAATACCAGCTGCTGAAATCCCCTACCAATTAAGCAAACAAAAAGCGATTCAATGACAAATGAAAGCCTAAACCAAAATAAGAGGATTATAGTTTGAAATCAAATTGGGAAAAGTATCACATATGTAGAGTGCAGTATCTTAGACTGTTAGAAAACTCAAAAATACTGCTCAGTAGAGACAAGAGCAAACAAAAATCACTTTTTAGTCCTATACAGCGATATTTGGTACCTGCTTGTCTGGAACTAAAAGCAATATGGGCATAATTTTTTTAAGGGATGATTTTTCACAACATTTGGCAAGAAACAGGCAAACTCCTGTGTATATCTGTATGCCTTTGAGTGTGTGTGTGAGCATGTGTATCTATGAGTTTGTGTGTGTGTATTTGCTTACACACACGTGTTTGATAGAGAGGATGGGTACAACAGCCATGTCAACTACAGCAGCTGCTTGGTAAAGATAAGCAGCTGCTGCTGTCTCAGGACATGAAAGACATCTACTGCACCAGAAGGTACTAATATTCCCTTAGCTGTGTCAGACACTTTTCTCAATAGTTAATCTGTGGCTCCACATCTACCACCAAAGATACAGTGTTGTCAAAACATAAAGGGTACAATTACCTGGGCATTAGAGTTTTAAAGTATTTAACCACTCTAAGTGGATAATTATCCATTAATCTGAAGATAACATCTGATTGCCTACTGCTGAATTCTGCAGTAATTATATGTTTATCCAAATTATAAAGTAAAATAAACCTTTTAAGATAATAACTTGTTTCTTAATAAGTTTACAAACGCATCATCCACTATAATTTCTCTGACAAGTTTTTAGCTTTTTCTTTCTAGAACAGGATCACTTAGAATGAGCCAAAAATTTAGTGCTAATGTCAATTTTAGCACATTGGACTAGAAATCAAGGGGAAGCCACATTTGTTCATATTTCAATACACCAGGGATGTTGAAAATGGCAGAGTGTAACAGATCTTATGGGACATCTGCTCCTTGATTTTCTGCTTGTTTATTTTGTTATCTAGTCTATAAGTTCCAAGGTCAGTGACAAGTTAATGTCCTATGACAACTATGTCATATTTTGATAAGAGACATCATCGCTTTGTGATGTAAAAATACATTTCCTCATTCCCTTTATGACGCTTTGGCCATTATTGAGGCAGAACTTATAAAAATTTACAATTGCAGGAAATTTCAGTAGTACCAGGAAAGCTCTCTCATGATTCCCACTTGGCATTTTTACCTGTCTATTGTGAGAGAAAGGGTAGTTGGACACAAAGTAGATATGACATTGAACGATTCAGAAGTACAATACAAAATATAGATTATGCAAAATCATTGTTCTTATTTAACACAGCTGTATGAACACACAAATTATGGCAAAAGTAATGCTAAAAGTTTCCAGAATTTTATTATTTATGCTGCACTCAGGACAAAGAAGAAATATAGGAGAGGAAAAAAGAAGCAAAAAAAATGTTAATATTTCTGGATGATTTTTCTTTTTCAAATTAAGAAAAGCTTTAGGGGAAAAGTTCATTCCATCTGTTAATTTAAAATATGTACTTTCTTAAAATAGAAAAAAATCCTGAAATAAACATCTTCCAAAAGCAGCAGTATTGATGCATACAGACTGAGTGTACATAGAGAATGATTTTCTGTTAGCAATAAGATTTCATTATTTTTATTAATGTACTGAATTGTATTTATGAAATTCAAAGCTGGCAGCAAGATAAGATGGGCTAAAAGAAAAATAGAGACTTAATAAAAATGTCAAGTGATCTCGACTGATAGAAAGAAAAGACAGTCCTGAGTAGGGACAAGCATGGTGCTTTATGATGAGTAAAAAGCAGCTGCATAAAGATACCACGGGGATTACCAGTAAAAATCTGGCTACAAGGATCACAAGCCTCTTTGAACCAGTAATGCTGATACAAAAAAAAAGGACAAGCATATACACAGCTTCTTTGGAAGTATAAAGAATAATCTGGCCACAGAGAAAGGAAAATATTCTTTAGGTCTGAGAAAGATGGTGGAGAAGATTTACTCACATCCTAACATCAAGATTTACTCACATCCTAACATCAAGATTCCAGTTCAAGGAAAGTGGTGCCTGAGAGAGAGTGATCAAAGGAAGTGATAGTCATATGCTATAGACCTCTGAGCATGCTCTGTATAACAAGCTTTTCAATGAACTAGAGATATTTATTCTGAAAAATAATCTAATGGAGATACAACAATGTTCTCATGCATAAAACGTTGCTGAAAAGGTTACTGCTCCCAGTAGCCACAGGACAAGAAGTAAAAAGTTTGAATTCCAGCAAGGGGGGTTCCAGATGGATGTGAGGGATAGGAGTAATGGAGTATGAAAATGTGTTGTTTAGAGAAGTTATGGACCTTCCTCATAGAAAACTCATTAGAACTGGCTATCCTATATTCATAAGGCATTTAGTCATATGTGATAGGTTTGTTCACATGTCTCTGAGCCATCAGATTTGGCTGAAGAGAACAGGTCTCAAAGATATTTTATTTAGTTACAGGAAGATACCTTATGGGCAAAGGTGAAGGACTTCACTAGAATTCCCTGCATTGTGGGGAGCTAAGTGTTTTGAACTCAGCCTTTGCTAGAGCAAAGATACTCTCTGTGAGATCAGATGTGACATGACTGTATAGGAAACCTAGTTTCATTTTCACTAATTGTACCATATCATGGATAGACAAAGGGTTTTTAAGGCATGTGAAGTTTCAGCTCTATGTATGTTTCATTTTTGACTGTTTACAGTTGTCCTAGTTGACATTCAGATCAATCTGAATCTAAAAACTAGGTTTAGATTCTATTTTAAAAGTATTTTTTCATACAAATTAACTTTCTGCATGTGCATTTTCTGTGATGGCCTTTCCCCTTAATTCTGATTCTTTCTCTGTGAGATTAGAAAATGTGAGAAACCACTACCCACAACTTTCTGCGATGTCAAACATTTTATCATCATCAGGAAGATAATAATATCTTTGACTTGTTCTGAGGTGAGGGCAAGATGATCCACTATGTATGTTGCATGATGGAACTATGTCTGGTCTCCTAGAACCTACTATGCTCATGATGATTTATTTCAATCTTGCCTGCCATTTTTCCATTAAGCAGCCATGACTAAATCCAAGAGTTGTATAATCCAGCATTTATATTAGAGCAATTGACTATATGTATATGATACTCTCCAGTGCCTTGATCAGTATAGTGGCATATACTTTTGAAACATATCTAGCATTTTTTATATTTTTAACAAATAGTAGGTGTATTCACCCTTCCCTTCCCTTCCCTTCCCTTCCCTTCCCTTCCCTTCCCTTCCCTTCCCTTCCCTTCCCTTCCCTTCCCTTCC
>JAWWMU010000106.1:95850138-95869808 GCA_035048155.1 Cinnycerthia olivascens | reverse complement strand
TTCCCTTCCCTTCCCTTCCCTTCCCTTCCCTTCCCTTCCCTTCCCTTCCCTTCCCTTCCCTTCCCTTCCCTTCCATCTTTAGCTGTCAGCTATAGCTGGCTATATATATAGAAGGCTTCTCATGCTAATGTGATACATTTACTTTTATTTCTAAATCAATAGCCTGAAATCAGAACAGGCTGAATTAGCAGTAATTTGCTCCCAAAATGTAACAGTTAATGACTTCATTACAGAAATTTTGTATTATACCAACTGAATTCTTTATCACTTACTGTTTTACAGAAGAAAATAACCATACAAAATGTTGAAAACAAAATAGGAAATAACTAAGTTCTTATTTTTTAACTAGTTTTCATCTGTGTAGTATTAAAAATGTTTGTTCTCACAGACAAAAATTTTCCTTTTTATTTGATACAGGAAAGAACAACCCTGTGCTGTATATGTGAACATGACAAGCCATTTCTTTGAACTTCTGATGGCTGTTGAAGACTTGCCTTAAATAGAAGATGCAGTGTTAAAATGTGAAATGGCCATTGACAGTTCAGAAGAGAACACAATGTGTTCCAGGTCCCTCAGCCAGTAGTTCCAAGGCTCTGAGGTCCCTCTTGATTATTTGAAGCCTTTTTGATGCTGCCTGCCTGGAAAACCAGTATCAGGTAATAATCACTTAATCAATTAATAATAAAAACCTGCTGGGAAATTTCTTGGTGATGTCACTTACCCAGACCCAAGGAAGGCAACACCCCTCCCCATGGGTTGGACCTGGTTGGCATATTAGGAGCTCTGTTTGTCTCAGAAGGCAGTCAACAAAGACTACTCCCTTGTTTTAGCCTTAACTTAGGGTGTTGTGATACAGGGGGCAGGCTGTTCTGCCATAGCTGACCCTTCCAAACCAAATGGACATTCAGCCACATTCTCATTTCCCTGGTCCTCAGATTCCAGGGCCTGACACCTACTACATAAACTCACTTGTGAATGTGAGGTAGGTTGGAAAGGGATGCATCTGGTAACCTGAGCAGACACCAGTTTTCATTCTTCTCCATCTCTCAAGGTCCCATCTTTCTTCCTGGTGGTGAAAGTGTAGAGGATACATTGCTTCTTGTGAAGTGGATGGCAAATGAGTTCCTCTAAGTCACAGTAGAGTGTGGCTCCATCAGTCAATCTCTTCCCTAATCCTTTTTAGTCTTTCTACTTCATCTCTCAGCTCCTCCACTGGGCTGAGCAGATGGTGGACCTGAGCACACCTCACATAGCTGCTGTCCCTGTTGTCCTCAGAGAGCAGCACCAGGTTCTGGCACTCTCTTCAGCCTGAGATGTAGTCTTTTCAGCCACTTCAGAGCTCTGGGTCATGACTCCACTTTCTGCTTGGGAGCAGGGGAGGTGGGGCTTCCCTTCTGCTATAGTTTCAAGGTCTTCCCATGTGGGAAAGCTTACCTTGCTTCTTCAGCATGATTCTTTACTCAAGAAAACTTCTGTCTGTGCAGTTCACTGAAATGGCATCTTCTGTTTCCCGAGCAGGAAAAAAACCAGAGCCTTTGAGCAGGGAGGGAGATGGACTTTCCCCACTGAACAAATATATCAGCTCTGCAGCCATGGCCCCACAAGTTATCCGCTGAAATGCTCATTACAGCACCAGGCCTTTGGAAGTAGCAGGTAACCTCAGCTCCACTGACAGGGATGTGTGCTGATGCACAGGTGGGTTATCAGTCCTGAGAAGTCTGGATGGACCCACATGTGCAAAAGGGTGTCAAAATCTTCCCCTATGCTGTTTGCAAACATAAATATGTGGTTGAAGGTTTTAAGCATACAGCCTTAATACTTGTACAAAGAGGCACAGGAAGGGAGGTGATAGACAAGTTCAATTTACTTAAATATAAATAATGCCCATCGCTCACATTGTATGGCCTCAAAACTTGTTTTATTTGTAGCAAAGGATTTCAGGCCAAAAAATTATGACTAACCCTACCTAAATTACTTAGACAGCTCTGAAAAATAGCTTTCTTCCAGTTTAACACTTTACCAGTCTGCCTTTTTCTTCCATAAGAGTAATATACATCCATAAGGAGAAAAAAAATCAAAAAAAACAACCCTCAAAAATCTTTTGGTGTAAAATAAGAATTATTTTCTAGTTCTGTATTTAGTTCAAACCATGCCTGAGATTAATGACTAAAATATTTCATTGTACTGGAATAAGCTTGGTTATATTCAGTTTTCTTAATTTAGAAAAGGAAAATGTATTTTCAAGCATCCTGCACTATTTGTTCATAGAATTATAGGAAACATGAGGAAAAAAAATAATTTCTAAATATTGGGTTTCAAGAACATTATACGGCTCCGTGTGATGTTGTTTCTCTAAAACCCCTATTCTTCCAACATTAAATGCCTGCCATTTGACACCTGAAATACAGTATTGCCTTTGGGGATACTGATAGGTGAAGCTACCAACAACATAGTGGAGTAACTATTGTAGTTTCAACTGTGACAAAATTTCTGCTATCACCATTACTTTTTTGGCAAAGCACAGAAATCCCTTGCTTGCCAAAATACTTTCAAGGTCAATGACAAAGCATTTACTGTGAATTCCAGAAGCTGTTTTTATTTTAACAAAATTTCTGAGAAAAAATAGCCTAGTTGCTAAGCTTAAAAAACCCACAGAGCATCTCAGCAGGTGGAAAAGTACAGGACTAATAGTTTGGAGCAAATAAACAAATAAAATATATTAAGAAACAATGAAAATTTATAGAAAAAGTATTTATGACTTCACTTGTCATTTGCTCCCTCTACAATTCTCTCTATTCTCTTCAAAAGATATAATTTATATTTTTTTCCAAAATTTAAATAACCAAATAAAGTATCTATTTATAACAGTATGAGAATGAAAGGGAAGATTTACTTAGGGTTTATTATACTTTAGGGACCAAGTCTTGAACCTATGGATGCTCTGGAGGCATATATTAACAATTTTGTAATGCAGACATTGTTGTGTCTTAGCACTGCAGTTAGATATATAATGGAGCACACGTGCTTCTCAGAAAGTGATTAATAACAATTTTCTGACCTTTGAAACAGTACTAATTAGTGCTATTGTTTTTACACACAAAAAATTAAGAATTTCTGTAGCCTGTTAGCTGGGACACTAAAGTTTATGAGGATGTACTTGGATAACACTGTTCTTGAAAGGCAATTATACATTTAAATTCTTTACAATTAAAAGAGAAGGTCATTTTTTTAAAGAAGAATATACCTCCCAGAATATTTAAGGACCAATGTAACTGCCTTTCCAAACTCTTCCTTTAGTAGATTCTTCCATCAGAAAATGGTGGAATTTTAAGGGCTTGACTTAACTTTGCATGAGCATAACTAACCCTTCTCAGCCTCTTCACTGACATTATCTGTCTTTAGAGAGATCATTTTACTGAAGGACATACATGCAATTGCAAGAGACAGCCTTTTCTTTAGTGGTGACCAGGGATCAGTGTAAAATACCTTCTCTCAGTTGTTTTCTGGAAAAATTTTTATAAGCTCTGAGGTTGTACTGAAAGGCACAATACTAGGAGGCTACAATAGCTTAGGTGTGAGAGCTGTGCCCTATTTAGAGAAATATTTCTTATATTTATCATGTGCTTATGAAACTATCTATGAAGAACAACCTGATATGAGTTCTTCTTATTCAGAGACTAGAGGAGAAGGTAAGCAAGTTTCCTGAGGGTTTGACTGAGTTTCCTTAATTAGAAAAAAAAAAAAAAAGAGCCCTCTGTGAAATCTTTAAGCTGTGCTAGCAATGGGGAACCAGACAGGTGATATGGTTCCCTAAGCATGAAGAGTACAGAGGTGGATGCAGACCAAAGAGACTGCCCAGACTGAATGCTGCAAGAAATTAGAAAGCAAAAAATACAAATTTCCTAGAGGACTCTAAGAGTAGTTACTCATTCAGAGCAGTTGTTACAACGTTATATTATCACTGGCGTTCAAAATCAAGCCAGCTGGTATATACAATGACAAAAATCCCTTGATTTGCAAGAAAGATTTAATATGATCAAACAGAATTGTATTTGTATAATGAGACTGGATCTTGTTGGTGCACATTGTGCTTTATGCTCTTCTAATTATTTACTCCAGCTTCTAATAAAAGGTTGAGAATCTGAATAAAATACCACATATTAATCTTGGAATGGATTCGATCTTGCAGATAAGTATGATGTCAAAACAAAAATATTAATTAATCCATTTTCCAAAGTGGAGATTGTGAGTAACATTATACACATTACTTCTCTACAGAGAATGAGTTACAAATGTTCTTAATGGAGTCTGGCAGCATGAATGGTGCTGTAAGAAGCACCCCTGAAATATGTGCTGCTCCTTTGCTGTCAGTTGTGGAGGAGGAAGACAGTGTTTGAGGCTTGTCTGTACAAAAGCTAGCACACTCTGGCTTTTTCACTTTTGAACACCTTCAGCATTACAGTGGTAGCTCAGAGTACTGTTCTCATTTTACACCACCTCTGAGAGCTGATAAAAATTGAACATGCATTGAGTTTTAACAAAAAGAGTGGGTAGGCCTGTGAATGAGATGATTTCAGAGACTGACATTGTGACTTTATAAATATCAAGATAATATATTTCTGAATTGTATAAGAAAATTCTGCCTAAAAATTTCTTCTGAAAGAAGAAAATAGCTACTTTTTTGAAAGGAAAATGAAGTTTTATTTTTACAATAAAATACCTCCAAATCTCATCACCAACAACAAAACAAACCATGTTCAGGACCTGCAAAATGTATCCAGATATTTCTCCTATAATTTATTGTGTTTTTTTTTATTATTTTCCATACTGCTTCTTCATGTAAAGGCAGAATTCATTATATATTTTATTTTGGGATGTTGTGAAAGGTCAGTATCTAACAAGCAACAAGTCTACCTTCAGTGTAACCATCCAACTGGGCAATTCCATTCCTTTGACCAAAATTTCTACTTCATATCACTCAAAGCAGATTTCTCCCTCCTCCCTTGCTTTATGCTTGTATTTGGCCTCTGAACTGAAAAAAATCCCATCAATTATTTTATTTAAATCTGTAGTTTTCCCATCTATAATTTTCTTCAAGGTTCTTCTAGAAAGTGTCTTGTGGATAATCTTGCTGTCTGAAAGATTTAACTTGTATAATGCATTTGGAATAGACAATACATAAACAGAGAATCATAGCTGTGATATGCCAGGTGGTATGAAAGTCCTATTGCTCAAAACAGAACTAGAAAAAAAAAAATAAAAGAGAAGAGAAAAAGATTAAGTAAAGAAAAGGCATTCTCAGCTTTCCCCTCCAACCACTCATCATCCTCCCCTCTCCCCCTGCTCCTCTTTCACAGCAAAAAAATTATTAGCATGTATTCTTTTTAAGCAATTACCTTCTCCAGCTGTGCTGGTCAGCCTGCCAGTCACATAGATTCTCTCATAACCTGCCACTGCTCTTATCCTATAGGCACACACTAAATCTCTTTCTCCAGGACAGTTTGTCTGCAGCTGAGTTACATGAACAAATTTACAGAAGATGGTCCAATGAGAAAGAGAGAATTATTTTCAATGCTTATCAACTTCTCTCAGAAATACACTTGGCTTTCAAAAACAGCTCTAGTCAGTACTCCCAGTAAACCTCCTCCTGCACACAATTTCTTTTTGTTCTTGGGTCTTTGTCATCAAATTATGGACAAAGTCCAATTCCTCTTGTCATAAACACCTCTGGCATCATAGACTGTGCTTCAAACAAAACCAAATTGCCATTCAAAGAAATTCAGCATCCAAAATGTCCACCCAACACAGTAGATAATGGTATACTTATTGCATGCTGTTGATGAAGTCTTTGCAAAACCATTAGTACTATTAAAATTTCTGTTTAGTTCTCACTCCGTGTTGGTCTGTTGAGAGTCTCTGGTTACCTTGGCATTCACTGCTTGGGTCAATGTCTGGTGAGTCTGAATACAGTAACACCAGACAGAAAGCACATCTCCACTGCAGCAGTCCCATGTGTCTTGTCTGCTGTAGATGGACTTCACACTCACTGACAGTTAAATATCTTTTTTTTTTTTCTCAAAATTTGAATGTGAGGGCTCTCTGAGGGTGTGGTGAGATGGTACCAATTTTTACTTCTTCTAATATTATATTCTGAATACTTTCTAGATAATATGCCTCTATTGCAGTTTGCATGTCTCTTCTTCTTCCATCTACTTGCTCTAAGCTTTTCTGTTCTTGTTCTGTTCAGCTCCAGCACAACGTATGCCTAAGTGCCACTAACAGGGAGCTTTCCAAGTCTACTTTCACCATTTCAGATTTAAGTCATTGCAAGATCCCTCCCACCTCCAAATGTTAAAAGGGTGTCGCAATCTCAAAGAGACCAATTTTGTATTATCTATGTGCAATCATTTAAATACAAAAGTGACAGTTTATTTTTATTAAGAAAATAAACACTCTAATTTTTGTATTATAAATGCTTATTCCTGCAGTTCTTGGCAGGCTGCTACGAATATAAGCTATGCCAGACAAAAATAAGAATGAATTCTTATCCAAGTTGCTCAATTAACTGAATGAATCAATTTAATGTTATTTCACTTATTGTTGTCTTTTTTCTCATTTGGAAAGACTCAACTTTATGTTGTTTCTGTTGGTTAGGGTCTGCTCAGTTTACATATCAATTTCTCATTTTATCAATCTTCCTTAGCATGGAGAGCACATCATGGTCAACTGGGGTTGAACCTGAAAGACTGGAAAATCTTTTGAACAAAGTGGTTGGTTGCTTGGTTCGTTGGTTGGTTGGTTTTTTTCCAGCTTGTTATTGACGGAGCTGATTGAAAGTAAAAAAAATATCAAAATTTTAAAAGATTAGTTGTTTTAGAAATTTTGTAGTTTTGGCTAGGGATGATCATAACTCTTGTTACAATTTTTATGTTGTGAAAAGTAGTTATTCTTAAGAGACTTTTTCCACCAAAGTGTTATTTCTATATTTAAAATAAATCATCAGAAAAAATGCCTATTTTTATCAAAACTTCTAATAACATTTTTGCATTACTGTAGGAAATATTGAATTATCATACTAAATGGGTATTGCTTCTAAATACAAGCTTTAAAATCAAATACTCGTAATGAGCAGAGAGCAGAGATGTCTGCAAAATTTGCATTAAAAAATTCTTAAAGTTTGTTATAATTTTTTTATAAATTCACAAAAAGGTGAATTGTTCTGTTCTGACCATTCACCTCGAGAAATGAAAAGTTTCAGGCCTTGAACATGAAAGTCCATGCTCATTTTTCTGATTTATTGTACTACAGTGTAGCTAATATTAACCTACACTGCTGTGCAAGTTTCACTTTGTTCAAGGTTAGTACAGTATTAAAGTCAAAACATACAATATGTAAGAGACACAAAAGAAGTAAAATTAAGAAATCTTCTGCCTTCACATTCCTTCATGTTACTTCAGGGAGTCTTCTATGTTTAAACTGACCAATGAGATATTTAAATTAGGATTTGAGGTCACTTCTTTCATGTTAGTAAGTTCAGTATATGCTAAAAAACTTCCAAAGTAATGCTCAATTGAATTATGCAGTAGGGTTACTAATGTTCATGCTTTGATCTTCTTGAAAGTAGGCAGAGGTTAAAGTAAATGCAATCTAGAATTGATGCAGTAGAGAATGAACAGCAGCTCTTAAAAACTCAACTTTTTCCCCAAATCCCTAGGTCTCAGAAGAAATTTTTCTATTTCATATGCATGCTTTAATATCCTGTTGACTTCCTCTGCCTATGGATTTTTGGAAGAATAATAGTGGGTTTTTGTTCTCTCATCACACTGGGGGAAAAAAACTGGAAACAGAAGTTTTTGGAATCTTTTTCATGGAAAATATGATTGGAAAAAATCTTAGCAGCAGAACTATAAACAGAAGCAGGAGAAATGCAAACATTTTTAAATAATAATAAAATTATTTTGCACCAGTATCTGATGCACTAGTTCTGAGTTCCTTTTCAAAGGCTTGTTAAAAGTGTGAACATAAGCCAATGCTTGTACTCATTTGCTCTGTATCAGCCCTGTGTTATTCAGGTTACAGAGTGAAATGTTTGAAAGTTAACGCAAGGTATAACTCCCTGTCACTGCACATAGTCCAAGGGCAATCAAAAATTCCCTATGAAAATCCATAGTATGCCAAGTAACTAAAGGCTACTAAGCACTTCAGAAAAGAGGTGGCTTGAGGACTGTGTAATCAATCTGAATTCTGACGTCTCCAAATCCATCTCTCAATTCTCTTCCTTTTCCTGCTTTTGCAGTAATGGGGAACTTCCAGGCAGCTTGGTGTGGCTGCTTTATACATTGCTTAGCAGTAGTATAAACCTGGTCTGGGACTGTGCCAAGGTGAATTTGGTATGCAGCCTAGATTTTTTTCCTGAAGAACAGAAGTTAAGGGAAGAGACGTTTCATTTCTTTGTACCTTCAGTCAAATGTGAATGCAATTCCACAAAAAGAGAAAGCTCAGTTTTGTCAGCTTCACAGATTTCCCCCCTTCATGCTCCCCAGGCTGTAGCAAATAGAAGAAATGTGGACAATTTGAAAAACTTCAAATTGGAAAGCATCTAACATTTTGAATAGATAAGCTCTAACAAGCTACTATTATAATATTCAGAAAAAGATTTTCTGAACTCCGGTCTTAACACAAGAAAGAATGTGTCATTCACTATTAAAAATCAACTAACAAGTAAAAGAGCATTGAAAAGCTGAAAAAAAATAGTGCCAATAGATTAAAAGAAGTCCTGTTTGGTCCCTCTTTCTGAAAGCATCTCCATAAAATAGGTTGATATGCAAACATGCAAGGCAAAAAACTCCTATAACCTAAAGGGAAATTTTATGAAGCAAAAATCCTCAGTAGTTTCCTACATAGGACATAAATGATGGACTACACATTTTTCAGCATGTAAGTGGAATTATCTTTTTGTAAGTTATACATTAGACCCACTCAAAGCCCAAATGCATTCACACACACTGGTGATAGCAGAATAGGCCTCCAGCTGCACAGCTTTATTAGAAAGAGATATGGTAGAGCACTACAGGGCTTTGTAACTGCTGTGGAACAGAGAGAGAGATTTTCACCTGCTGCTGTTTGGCTGAGCTGTAGTAATACATGATCCTTAGGAAGGTATTAATATCTATAAATACATACTTACATAAATCTATACATAGATTGTTTAAAATGCATCGGAAAATTATGTAAAAGCATTATATAACTGTTAAATAGAAGGGAAAAAATAAAAAAAAAACTTTAAATTGAATAAAAAGAAGAAAGCCAGCTTAACACATTTCAAACTTTTTACAAGATCAGAGAGAAACTAGTAAAAGAACTAGTTCATATGTTGGACCTGCCCATTCAGATCTTAGCAAAACCCAAACTGTTTATGCCTTATAAGGAAAACTGGAAAGTGTGAAGAGACTCCTTCCTCTGACACCACACTGTAACTACATCCTAACAAAAGACTGATTTTTTTCATTGCTCTGAGGACCTCCATTTAGGTTTTCTGAATACCTGGCTAGTTACATGTCAATGATCTTCAGCAATTTTTAGGAGTATTCAGAGATCCTCTGTTACTTTTAGAGATTTAATCCAACTTCACAGTAGCCTTTGAATACTTGTTAGACATGGCCTGATTTAGAAAGCTTTGAATGAAAAATGACAGCAATTAAAACTCATGGTCACTCTCTCTCCAAAGAACAAATGTACCTCTAGGAAGATTTTGAAATGGTGAGCTTTTCTTCTTAGTTTCATGTGGCACCATACATCTTTTTGGTGATACATAAATAAGTTTTATATTTTTATGGTTTTTAGCTGACATTCCTATGCCATGGGATTACATGTACTTTCTTTATGAAAAGATAATGGCATTGGTTTTGTAGGGAAATGCTGAAGAACAGACTGTGTATGTCTCACTTCTGCAGTGACTCAGTCCTATGTGGAGGCATGAAGTTTCCTAGGACTGTTGATGACTTCTTCATCTCTGGCTACTTCTATTGGGCTTAGTCAAGATTCTATCTTCCATCTTTCTTCATTAAAAAATAAAAAAAAAAAAAAGGGAAAAAAAGGAAAATCAGTACTTCTAATAGTAGGCAGTAAACAAAATTATTTCACTGAGTTTCCTTAAAACAGGGTAGGAGTGAAAAAGAGACTTTTTTTTCCATTTTTCTTCATTGGTGGAGATGGTGTGATAACAATAAGAGCATGGTGTTGGAGTGAAGAAAGTGTGTCAAACCTGCCTTTATCAATTACATACTGTGCACCTAAGTTGGAAGTTTTCATATTGCAGAGGAGGGAAGATTTAGTTTCAGATGTCTATGATATTTTATTATTAGAAAGCAATTTTCTGTAAGCATACTTATCTATAGAAACTATTCTGAGTACCAGACTCTCTAGTAATAAATAGTAGGAAATCTATTGGTTAAGTTTAACATTTAAAAAATCCCAAAACATAGTATTTTGATGAAGGTAGAATGTTATTGGTAGTGAGGTATGTTTTTAATTGGAAGTGAAATGCTAGACTTAGCTGTAATAATAGTAAAGCCACTACAATCAAAGCTGATCTATAGTTAATATTTTTGTGCATGTGTGCACCAAGTAAAATTGATAGCTTAATGTATTAAATAATACTCTTACATAAGAAATAATAAATAAGATATAAAGGATACATTGAATGAGTTTGAAGGTCTTTCTTTAAAGGTTTCACCAAAATGATATTTCTGGAGGTTATATGACCCTCTTTTCTGGTCCCTGTTAAAGCATAGAAGGTAAACAAGCAACTTTTCTGATTCGAAGGAGTGAGAATGTTGAATTTTCACTTGATTTCTTCTTAGGTGGCTTTCTGCTGTGGCTTTCCTTGATAATTCTTAGTGTGACCAGTCAGGAATGGAACCAGCAAAATTTTGAAGAATTAATTAGGATCTTTTCAATGTAATATCATCTAGTTGCTAAGGTTATTATGTCACTCACATTGAGGGTTGTTCTGTCCACCAGGCTCTGAAAGCATCACCTACAATCTCATACTCACTATTAATATCTATTTATTGAATTCTGGGAAAAGATCAAGAGTGATGTAATACAAAAGCCTTATTTAAAGTTCCCCTTCTTTTTAATCTTGGCAGATGCCTAACCTTCATCATCAGGCTTGTTGTCATTTCAAACAGCCATGGCCTTCATAGAGGATGAAAAAAATATGCTATTTGTAGCAAACTTCTTCAGTATGTTTAAAATTAACAAGCTGGGAACTGTAAATATTAACATTAATTAATAAATATTTTCTAGCTAAAAATGCCTTCCAGAAAAGGAATAATTCCAGAAAGTGCTGGTCTTAGAAAATGAATTTCAAATTCATAGGGGGAAAAAAAAAATCTCAGTCTTCAACAAAGATAATAGCTACTGGAAATTGTGTAACAGTTGCAATTGTCTCACCTTTGAAAAGAATAATAATGCTGGTTCCTGATTAAAATAGTCTGTCATATTTAAAAGGTAAGACTTGGATCATCCGTAGTTAAAAAAAAAAAGAAAGAAAAATACAGGTAGCAAACATTAAAATCACCTTCAAATAAAACATGATAAGAAAATAATAGCATATCTGACAGTCACAAATGGTCAACTCAGAAATTTCAATCAAATTATTACAGTTGCCTGAAAATACATTTAGTGCTTCAAACTGCTAGGTTTGAGGAGAGTACTCCTTTAAAATTGCTGTCTTTGGAACAAAAGAATAAGCTAGGTTCCCAGGTCTGTAGAGCTGAATTGAAGCTATAAAAAAAAAACAACCAAAAATTTGTGGTCAAATAAGTCAGACACTGATGTATTCCTGGATGATAGTTAAACATTCATAAAATGTTTAACTCCATTTTACGGACATACACAAGAGCTTTATTGCACTGTTAGGGCAGGAGAGTAGATAACAGTTCTATTATAAGTTACACTTTGGACCCTACATTCATTTGTGCATGAAAACATCCTAACATGCACATTTAGAGGCAAATGAATGCATGCTAGAGAAGATTTTTTCATTCAGCCTAAAATGTCACAATTTTTTTTTTTTTAAATGTGATAAGAGAGCAATTTTTCAGAGAAAAATTATCTCATCTGAAAAGACTTTTTTGAACTATTTGACCTAGAAAAAATTCATAAATTCCATTTTCTTCAAAATAATGTCCATCCATTTTCTCTTTTCTCAAGCTGCAGCTTAAACTGCACTATATAGGGAAAAAAGTACATTAACTACATTAAAATAGTATTAAATATTAACCTTAAAGGATAAAAGATTGGCAATTAGACACATACACAATGCCTTAATACTTCAAAAGAGTTACAGAAAGTCTGTGATGTTAACACTGAACCATTCTGCAAAGGTATTCAGGTAAGATTAAGTTGTGAAATCATACACCTATGTGATTGAAGATAAATAGGGAAATATTTATGTTTTACACTGTCCAGTCCCTGAAGGGGTGCCTACCGCCTACCCTACCTGATATTGCAGGCCATGGAGGGTGAGGAATGATGATTTGGTAACACATTAAAAACTGCT
This sequence comes from Cinnycerthia olivascens, assembly GCA_035048155.1. Classification (NCBI taxonomy): domain Eukaryota; kingdom Metazoa; phylum Chordata; class Aves; order Passeriformes; family Certhiidae; genus Cinnycerthia; species Cinnycerthia olivascens. The sequence goes on along the minus strand of JAWWMU010000106.1, from coordinate 95,857,240 downwards.
CCACTTCCAGTGGAAAAGCACATGGCTGTGAAGACTGAAATAGATTTTCCCTCCTGCCACTCCCCACCCACCCACGCAAAGGACCCAAGCTAGAATTGCTGAGGTTGTGCAGAGTAGAAAAAATCAATGTCAGCCCAGGGAAAATGCAGACTGCAATCATGATTTCTGCAGACTTCAAAAGAGATGCTTGGTTTCTCTCTAGATTTGAAGCCACAGACATGCTCAGGATTATGTAAGTGCAGTATAAACCCCCCGATCTTGGGCCACTTCCATGAAAGTTAGACCTCTCTATGAGCTCATACCTCAGTGAGTCCCAGTCTTGTCCTGTAAAAGTTCCAGGTACTGAGAGCAACCATGGAATGTCTCTGCAAATCTGACGTCTGTTTCCTAGAGTCAGTCCAGACACACCCATACAACAGTGGAGTATGCATGGCTTTGGGGTATGGTTACCCAGGATGTTCTCAGACAAACAAAGGTTTATAAACAACAGCAGATTTGTAGACTTGCCTGAAGGAGGTGTCTCATCCTGCTCTCAAAAGCTTCAGTACATTTTGGAGTAAAGTATATAATGCGAAGCGTGACACTGAGGTGGCAGGTTTATGAGATTTGCATCCTCCACTACCCCTAATACTGCTATATTCTGAAATTTGTGATATCCATCAGGACTACTCTTTGAACTAATGAAGGCTGTGTGTACCTGGAAAAATTATGCATCCAGACACCTTTCTCTGCTGCAGGGGCTGTGGTAGAGAGGAGCTGGTGCACTGTCAGTGCAGCTGGATTTTAAATAAGCCATTTTTGTGGACAAAACCAGTGAACTCCAAAATTCTAGAAATCCTGGCCTAAGCAACTACATCTCCTCCACTTGTCTCCTGCAACACCTGGACATAAGAAACTCATGCTGTGTATAGTCCAGAAGTGTGATCATAAGGATTGGCTGTAAGATAACAGCAATGATGAATATGTGATAGTTGAACCTTTATTTGCCTTCCCTTACTGACAGGACAAGTCACAGTCTGGGTTCTTTACCTGACATCAGTTTTCACAGAATTTCTAAGCTACTACCCAGGTTTTAATTTTTCTTACTCCCACCAGACTGATCAGCCTGCAAGCCTATGTCAAGCTGCACAAGGATCTTGTTGCATGTTCCAAGGATGGTCCCTACTTAGACATATTTCCCCGCACCGTCCTGCACATCCAAAGCTTTCCCACACAACTCTCATTAATTTCTTTCTCTCAGATCTCCACACCAGCTCCTCCCAGCTGGTCTAGAGTTACAAGTGGAGGTACATGTTTGGATATTTTGGAGCAGTATGGGTAAAAGCTGGATATTAAAACCTTTGAAGTCCTGTGTCTTAACAATAGACTCACCACAGCTGTCATAATGAAATACATTAGTTTGTGTATCACCACCAAGAGTCAGCTTTCCCAACAGACAAAATTGAAGACTATAAGAACACCACATTTTCCTTACAATATGGAGTTGCAACAATACAGCAAAAATACAGAAAAAGAATAAGGCAACAAAATTTGTGATGAAGGCTGTATTTAACAATAGTCACATTTTGTTCCTCAGCATTTCGGCTAGATTCCACTCCTCTTTTTGTTAGGTCAAGCTGAAGTCTCCATTGAATTTAAGTCAGATCTATCTTCCTCCTATTTTCTCAGGTTCTTGCTGTCTTCTCTCACAGAAATGGGTAAGAAGGGGAAAGGATGGGTCAACTCTAAGACAAAAATATGCTAAGATATACAGTCCTAGATTTCACTTGTGTTTTGGAAGACTTTGCTTGTGAAATTTGGCACTGAGACACTTCCTTGTGTCATTCCCTTTTCTTCTTGTTCTTAAGGTTCTTCCATTAACATTTCTATCCCACTTAATTTCCACATTCTTTGGTGTAGGCTGTTTATTTTCCCTTGTGCATATTTCTCTACACACATTCATAAAACCTTGTTCTTTCTATTAAAAGAAATATAAAGTGAATAGATCTCTTTTCTACATTCATTCTCTTTCTCAATATCACATCGTTTAACTTGCTATTAAATTTATCTCTTTGAAGACTATCACAAGACCAGGTTGAAACGCTACCTGAAAGGATAGAATTGGTGGAAAACCATATAGGACAATCAAATATAATAACTTCCCTGTAAGACAGGAGGGATGGTAGGAAAAGAATATGTTTAGAATGCATTTGGTAACTTTTGATCCACTGCAGTTCTTTTCATTAATAGACTATAACTCTGACAATTTATGTATGGTTTTCTACAGACTGGAAAACCATAAAAAACACAAGGAAAGGTAATAAATAGATAGAATAGTTTTTAATGCAGAACTTCCTATGGCAGACACGCCAGAAAACTTGGATGAATTAGAATACAAGTTTGTTCTTAAATCTTAAGTGTACTTAGCTGAGTTTTAACCTTCAAGTCTTTTAAGGTAATTATAATGAAAATTAATATTTTCTACACAATATGGGATTTCATTTCCTAAAAGTTTTCATAAAGCTGTTTCTGAAGATTATTGGGGTATTTTAGATAAAATGCCAAGTATATTATTTTAAATAGAAAGCTTATGTGCTATTCACCATGTTTCATGTTTAGAAATTGGCAGAAGCCAGTCAGAAAATTAATATTTTTATAGCTATATATTTTTGCAAGGGGATTAGGTCTGGTGGGTTGCCTAAGTTTTAGCTGCCTTAATTTGAAACATTATTTCCTCACAAGTAGAAGCACGGTACCTTATTCTTGGATATTACACTTCCGGGTCAAATATACCAGCCTAAGTCCTTTATGATAAAGTCAGTATACAAATTCTTCTAATATCACTGCTGCAGGGTGTTGCTCTCCAAAACCAGACAGAGGTAGATATCTGGAGAAAGTAAAGCCTCTGGCTGGTGTAGCTATCTCTGAGAGAGCACATCTGCTGAGACAAAGGTAGTTTGCCTGTACAGTCACAGGGACCCCAATCATGCCCACAGTACTTCTTGCTTTGGGGCAAGGTGATAAAAGCATAAATTATGATTTGTGTCCAAAATCAGAGTCTTGGAGGTTAGTGATTTTGACTGTTACTGACCCTCTGATAGAAAAACAGAGGTGAAAATATTCCCTCTTCTGATCTCCAAAATCAGAATAATCAGCTATATCACTCTATAAACCAGGAGATTACACTTTTTAAAATTTGCCTTTTTTGACACAGGTGGGGAGCAACAGGGTAAGATACAAACCTACATATCTACCCTCTAGTTGGGGGATAAAAAAATAGGTCTGGATAGAAATCCAGTAATAAATATGCATGTGGATTCATGCAGCAACTAATGGCTTTGCTTTTTACAATGCCCATGGAAAACAATAGTTTTTAATATTGTCTATCTACATGATTTATATTTCATGCTAGTTCACAAAGGACTCTGGTTAGTATGTGATTTATGTTTGGAGCAAAATAATTGTCTGAAGCCTAGCTGAAGGTAGGTTTTCAACACATTAATAATACATTAGCTAATGTTTCTTTCTTGGCATTGCCTATGCAAATTACTATTATCATAATAAAAATGACTATTTTAGATTGGAAACAGCTTTAGGTGAGAACATTTTTTTTTATCAGGTGTCTTGAATAAATACTAACTGCCAGTTCCTTGATAAACTTTTAACCAGAGCTTTTCCTTTAGTCTCAGCTGGTATTTGGTATGGGGAGTAGAAGGAGAAACAGTTAGAAATTGATGGGAGCTCTCTGCGCTCCTCTTTGGCAAGTGTGGTACAAGTCTACCCTGGCTCGAAACTTCAAACACTGATAACCATCACTGGAAAATGATTCATGCATGTAAATCATCTACAAACAGTGGACATATAATATCAGATTTAAAATATATACTGCCTAAACTTATTAATTTTGTCAAGTAAGAACAGGTGAAGACAATTTCATTCAAATTAATTTCTTTCTGTCAGAGGCAAACAGCAATACATATTGTCTGTCCAAAATAGTATTACATTTGATTGCACTTATGTTAGGTAGATCAGAAATTAACTTCTCTGCTTGAAATAATTTGTGACTTGATTACCTGCTGGATCATTTCCCTTTCCAAATGATGATTTCATACCAGCAGCCTTATAAAAAACATAATATTTTTGCAAATACATAAGACATGTATTCATGGCAACGTAATCTTCAGAAGAAATTATACTCTGTCTTCCCTGACACTGCCCACAGAGTTTGTACCTGTTGAGTTTCTGAACCATTTGACTTCCTGAGATTTCTTCTGAAGAGAAAGCGCATTTGAGGTGAGTGCTTTGAGGAATCTTTCTTTGTAAGTTGTGGCTTTCTCAGCAAATACAATGTATGCATGTCATGTGAAAACAGGAGTATTTTTATGCAGAAGTAACAAGACAGTTTGTCTGTATTCCTGTGATTCAGAGTGGCCTTGCTATGCATTTGTGCCCCAAGCTGCCCATGGGACTCATATGCAAATGAATATTTGATTATTCTGTCTGGTGCTATTCAAAGCAGCTGAAAATAAATACCAAACAGATCATTTTATAAGTTCAGGCTGGCTAATTTACACTCTGGAGACTGCAGAATGAAAATTCTTTGTATTTTACACATATTTTGCTTATCTTTTATTGTATTTTTGTTGTATTTTGTTGTAATAAAACAAGTAATAACAATGTAATTCATACATGGAATTTAAAGAAAAATACAGAAACAATAATATATAATTGGAGAAAAATCTGTGAAAATTACTGTCAGCTATATGATTACTATAAATCAAAACAATTTTCCATGCATGTTATATGATAAAACAATATACTCGAGAATAAATGGATTATTAGCTTTGGAAATACTGCACTGTCTTCAATTTCATTGACAAGAAATTTTCCATTGTAGAGTTCTGACAAGACATGCATGTTAGGGAGGTGACACAAGTTCTGCTGTGTCCTTACTGCAGAAATTGGAAAACTAAAGAGTTCGCAGGAATGCTGTGTGTTCTGAAATGGCTTCTCTTTCTGAATGATAAACAGAGCAATCTTAAAAAAAAAAAGAAGACTGCATTAGTTCTATCTCTTTTTGAGAACACATATAATTTTTCTCAGATCCTAGAAGTCCATTTTTGAATAGCTGAGAGGTGGTGAAGAGGGGGCAGGGACTGCGTGTGAAACAAGTTCTACAAACTTACAAATCATTCAGGGTTAATCTGGAAGGAAAATGTCTTTTTGTCAGTTAATTGAATAGGATTATGTACTTTTCTGGTTGGCAATTGAAAGGAAATGTTCCTCTCCTTTTTGATCCTTCAAGAGTTTTCTGTATTTTAAACAATCACTAGTCTCATCTTGAACAAAGCTTTTGTTTAATATGTGGTAAGACATCTTGAAAGAATTCTCCTGTAGGCATATCCCAGTTTTCTCCCTAAAATCATTCAATATTCTGATTTGACATATCTTTAAAATAGAAATTAAGGAGGAAGTAATATTCTACCCCAAAGTAGGAGTTCAAACTCACTCTTTTGACATTTCACTAGAAATATCATGGAAGCCACAACTATATATAGGCTAAATATTTTTCTCTATTCCCAAGGATGACCATATCTTTTATTAAAAAGTGCATAATTATGTAGAAGTTTTTGTTTGGACAAAAATGCAGGATCTCTATTCCTAGTAATTGTTTCAAAATTTGTATATTTGGGAATCGAGCTGCTGAAAAATAAATGGATAGGTAAACTTCCATGTGCTTCACTAATTGCTATTCAATTAAGGAAAAAAGATTCAGAACAAATAATAAGGGTTATTCTCAAAAAAGTGTTTTCTCTTGGCATAGTCTCACAATATTCACACTCATTAGACTTGAATGCAAAGCTAAAAGTAGTCAATGAAGATGCAAGACCATAATGTTAAGACTCTGGTTTGTTATGTTGTTTTTAAATGGGATACCCTACCCAGTTGATAGTGGACTAGCAAAAATAATTTTGTACCCAGTGGTACCCTTTAGGTACCTGAAGATTACTACAAGGTCACCCTGAAGCCTTCTCCTCTACAGGCTGAACAACCCCAACTGTCTCAGCCTTTCCTCATAGGAGAGATTTTCCATCCCTCTGATCATGTTCATGGCCCTTCTCTGGACGCTCTCTAACTGGTCTGTGTCTTTTCTATGCTAAGGGCTCTAGAGCTGGATGCAGTAGTCTAGGTATTTTTATAAAGTTACAAAGTTTTTCCTTATAATTCCGTCACCCAAGCAATGTAATATTTTTTCTAGATTGTATCTTTCCTATTCACTGCAAGGCTAATCCCTAATGTTGTCTATTGATTTCGAAAATCAGAAATAAACCTAACAAACTTTCAGCTATGGAATTATGTTCCATCAGCCCAGCCTGCAGCACACTGCATACTGCAAATTCCTGTTTCAGAAAACTTCAGGGCAATGGTGCAGCAGAATGTAGATATCTAGCAAAAGAGCACATGAAACTTTTGTAAAGCTTATCATACCAATAAAACTTTTTTCCACTGAAAGCGTTTATTGAGTACAGTTTTATGCAATATGCACTAGCTTGTCAATCCCATATATCTGTAGTTTTTCTTTCTCAAGCAGGCATTCTTGTCCCTCCCTATTTTGCATGTAACTAAATCAAACATAATTTCCTCGCTTTTTTCTCCCTTTCTAATGTTTCCTAAACATCATGTTTTCTTCAGAAGTCATTCTTCTGCTAGGTCCACCTCAGTGATCAGTAATTAAACACATGGTCATCACTGCAGAGAGCACAGAAACCCTGTGTGTAACTACTAGTTTTTCAACTTCAGATGGACCCGTGCCTTTTTTTTTTTTTCTTTTTTCTTCCTGCACTTCTGTAGCTTAGATATTTGTTTCATTAAGTTTGTTGTACTGACACAACAATTCCGCGTTTGCTGCTGGGCGTCTACGCGGCTTCCTGAATGCACGAGGCTGGAAGATGCCCTCCCGGGCCGTGTTTCCCAAGGGATCCGCCACCGGAGCCGGGGATGCCGCGGCCGAAGCCATCCGCCAGCCTGGAGAAAAGTGGGCAAAACCGGGTCGGCCGTGGACAGCACCCGCCCTGTGCCCCGGGCCGCGGCGCCCCCGTCCCCGGGCCCCGGGCGGAGGGCA
>JAWWMU010000106.1:95728964-95849918 GCA_035048155.1 Cinnycerthia olivascens | reverse complement strand
CGGGGCAGAGCGGAGCGGAGCGACCGCCACCCGCCCGGCGGGGCGGTGCGGAGCGGAGCGGCCGCGGGAGGAGCGGGACGCGGGCGGAGCAGAGCGCGGCGGCTGCCGCTGCCTGGATGCCAGAAGCGCCTCTGGAGCCAGCGGCCGGCGGCACCCAGGAGGGCCCGGGAGAGGAGGAGGAGGAGGAGGAGGCGACGGCGACGGCGGCGGTGGAGGACTCCGAGCGCGGAGGGGAGGAAGCAGGCAGCGCTTGCCATGGCCTCCAACTTTAACGATATAGTCAAACAGGGCTACGTAAAAATCCGCAGCAGGAAGCTGGGGGTGAGTTCTTTCTCCCTTCGCCGGCCCAGCCTGGGGTGGGGGCGAGGCGCTGGGTGTCGCCTCGTCGGCCTGGGGGGCGGTGGTGCCCCGGGCCGGGGCTGCCAGCGTGGGGCGCGGCGACCTGCTGCTGGTGCTGCTGCTGCCGCTGCTGCTGGGGCTGCCTCTGGTGCTGCTACCGCTGGTGCTGCTGCCGCTGCTGCCGGGTCTTGGATTTCGCTCCCAGCTCCGGAGGGGTCGGTGGGGATGCGCTGCCATTGTGCCTCGGAGAGAGCCGGCTGCTCCCTATCTCCGGGATGGCACCGCGTCTCCCTTCTGTCTCAGCGATCGCCCGCCAGGGTCACTGGCCGCGAAAAGCTGCTCACCGTACCCCCCGTCCTCCTGGAGTCCCCCAGGCCGGGGCTGACACTCCCCTCTGGCCGTCCCTGCGCTCCCCTGTCGCTCGCCTTGCTGCCTCCGGCAAGGGCTTGGGTGGGGGGAGGAAGGCGCCGGCAGGAGCTGTAAACTTTGTGTACAGATTCTCCCACTCTTCCTCCCATTTCGGAGAGGGATGTTTTCAATCAGGGCAGGGTCAGAAGACACTCTGCTGGTACCGGAGTAACGGAGAAAAGCGGGCACGGAGGTGTGGCGGTTCTCTGCCCCAGGGCACCAGGGACTGGGGAATGGGAGCCGGCAGCGCACCGGGGATGGACAGGGAGGCAACGGGGTGACAGTCTCATGTACCCAAAGGCAGATGTAGAGGCTGACAGTGATAAAAACTAGGGGCAGCCTCTTAGGTGAGGGTGGCTGTTCGCAGTGCCCACCGGGATGCTCAGCGACACCATGTGTGATATCAGATTGGCCATGGGCGCTTTCCCTGAAGGGGTGCAACAAATCTTGAAAAGGCAGTGAAGTTGGAGCAGAGTGTGTGCAGAGGTCAGGATTTTCTAAACTTCAGTCGGTCCTGGGAATCATCGGTTTGGGCTGTCTCCTAGTCTTTGTGAGAGAACAGGAGTGCTTGCTTGCACAGCTACTTAATGTTGCAAATAATCCTGAAAGGTCCAAGTCCCTGTTGGCCTGAGGCTGGGAGGAGGTCTGAGGTTCTTTGTGTTCACTCTTTCAGTTTTTCTTGAGGTGTGCAGAAAAGTGCGGGGTTTCTACCAGCTCTGCCTTCCAGGGAGGTGGTCCCTGCTTCCCCTGAAACGTAACATCAGAGACTATGTAGAATCTGCCCTCCTCCAAGTCGTACTCTGTGAGTTTATCGCAGTGCTAATATTTATCTCCTCTTCCCCCTCTCTCCCTTCCCCCCCAGATGCTGTGCATTGCTTGCAGACACAGTGTGCAGGATAGTGGGACACTAATCATAAATTGACCTTTGGAGCACTTTGGTGACTTGACAGGGCTGTTAATTCCAAAAGAGCACAGGAAAGTTTGGTCCAAACCGTTAATAGCCTCAACTACAAATGTTTGAGAGATGGTGTAAATCCAAAGAGAATGGATGCTCTTATTAATGATTTTGCAACCCCAAAGTCATTCTGTGCATCCGTTAAGCATTAATCTTATCTGAAGAAGCAATTTCTAAGCCTTAGTTTGTTTCTGGCAGTCCTCTGCTTAACCTTTGCTCATCAGTTTTTCCCCTGCTCAGCAGTGTTATTGGATGGGCCCAAAGCAGAGAGATGATGGTATCCCATCACCTTGATGTTAGTAGTTGGAAGCAGAGTTAATTTATTTGGTTTGCAAATCTGGTTTTGAAGCTATCTCAAGTGTCCTTTAAGTGTGAAATTATGTATATGCTTATCTCTATGTATGCAAATACTTCTATATACCTATGTCTGTGGCGTATGTGCTACAAATATAGAGTTCATATCACAGTACTCTTGGATGATACTTGCTGACCTGTGTAAAAAAATTGTGAAGAGAGTGATATTTTGTTGCAGAATATCTTATGAAGCTTGAATATTTGGTTTTTAAGATGTTAATCTGATTTTTTTTAAGGGGGACACATAAAACTTTTTTTTTTGCATGGATATTTTCCATGGTTGTAATGATTATTGTGCCTCTACACCAAGCAGAAGGGAAACAGTTCATACAGTGTCTGTGGAGGATTTTCTCCTACTGAAGTGTGTGAGGGTGACAATTCAGACTATACAGCCTCAGGCAGGTGGTAGTATAAGCTTAAATATGACATATGGAAATGCACATCTGAATAAATCTATTAAATACAATTTAAAAGGGATTATATTTTATAGAAAATAGCATCAAAATTCAAATGAGTGTGGTGGTTGAAAGGTATGAGTATGTGTATATATATCCGTAGCTAATTGGATTCTTGTGACTGAATATCTAAATTAAGGCAATTTTTATTCACCAAGTGAAACATTAAAGGTTTGTCTTTTTCTCCTTTATGTATGTGTCCAAGTCCAAACCTTAATGACTTACACTGGAGCCATCATATTGTAGGTGAATACATCAGTTTTCAGGGATATAAATGTCTGCTAGCAAGTGAATATTTTTAACATCCAAAAATACTGAGAGAGGGAAGAGAGCTATGGGTTCTGGAAACTAAGGCTAAGATAATTTTAAAATATGGCAATAGAATTTTATCTCTTGCTAGTTATATTTCATTCTTACACACTGAATGTTACTGGGGTAGTTTTGTTTTAAGTCATAATAGTCTACATTCTTTTAATATTTCAAAGTCTCCTGAAAAGCAGATTGATTAAAACTTGGAGATCTGAGGTGTCTAATACCAATCTTAGTGCTAGACTTGGGCAATAAAGCTAATTCCAACCTTTAGGCTGGTAGCCAATTTGTTACGGAAATTCTTCCAATGCAGTTTTTAATCTGTTTTGTTTCGTGACTGAGGGAGTCCTGGCTAGGAATCAATGGAAGATACTTCAATAGAATATTTTCATTTTATTGAAAAAAACCCACAACAACAAGCATTCATTTGAGGAGAACTTTCTGGTAGAATTTACTTTTTCAAGAATTTAATTTACAAAAGCCCAAGTAGCAAATCATCATCTAAATGTAAAACAGAAATCTTTATGATTTTTTTTTAACAAAGTAAAATGTTTACTTCTGGTGTTTTACACCTATACCTTCCTTTAAGTACTTTTTTACCCTGTCTGCCTATTCCCCACATACCTTCAAATTCTATTCGTAGTATTCATCAATTCAGGACTCGAGCTGTTTTCCCATCAGTAATTGATTCTGTTCAGAAAAGTGATTTGAAGACAAAAATGATGCCTAAATCTTGAAGGTAATACATGGCAAGAAGGACTGTGAGAATTTGTCCATACTTTTTTGTTTAGTGATACTTGATCGTTAACTTTTATTTTGCCTGCTTTTCACCGTAATCCTTAAGTGCTTGTTTACAGAAATTCATTAATAAGTAAATTGAATGGTATATTCCTCTGACAGTCCAGTATTTTCAAGTAGACCTCATTGCTCTGATACCTTTACGATGTTAAAGTTGCTTTTGTTGTAAGGTTGGATTGTCAGCTGAGGAGGTTTTCCAGCCTCTCCCTTGTTGTATTCTGGCTCTGGGAATATCATGCTTTCTGCCATGGAGATATCAGGCCGTGGAGAGACATCCAGCCAGTCTGACCACTTAGCCTGTCTCCTTACTTTTCTTAGGCATGAACTGTACATGAAACTTTTCTCTGGTGCCTTGAAATGTCAAGTATGTGTTAAAGGCTGTGTAGTAGGGAAGCTCATAAATGTACGCCATGTCTTCATCAAGGTATCACAGTGTCTTTGAAACTTAGAAACTGTAATCAATGAGGATGACTGTAATTAAAACATCTTTATAAAACCTGTTTCCCTGCAGCCCAAATATGCCTTTCTTTTCAGTGCCCTGGCATTCCTGCATTGTCTGATATTTTGCTTTTCTCTAATACTACATAAAGGAAATACTCATTCTTGCAGCCATTACATTTGACCTGTGTGACCCCTCTTTGAAATAAATTTGATTGTAATGTGGTGTGCTGTTCAGATCAGAATAGGTCATTTGTGTAGCATGGAACAGGACTGTGGTGCCTTTGTTCTTTTGGAATCTTTCATACTTGTGTCACATTAAAATTCATATGACACAATTTTGTACTGTACTGGCTGTGCTTATAGGCTGAAACTTTCTTGTAGCAGATCAGAATGCCTTTGTTGCCTCCTAATAAACTAAGCTGTGAGGATTTCATGCCTTGCTGAAGTGCTATTTCTTAGAAAAAAAACCAATTTGATGTCACATTAGGAAGTCTAATTAAAAATGAACATTGTGTCCCTTTGATAGTCTTGTTTTGACCCATGTCAACCTTCGAAGTCATAATCTTATTGTTTGTTTGTTTTTGTCTTTTTTTTTGTCATGCCTCGGTCATAGAATGAAGGAATCCCATCTCTTGGAAATTTTCACTCGGTTCGTTAATAATTACTAATTTTTCTGTGTTTCCACATACCAAGTGGAATAATTATTTTCTGGGTGCTTCAGTTTAATACACCTATCTGAAGAGAAAATTGTACCTGTCAGTCAGTCTTGATTGAGTAATAAATAGTAGGTTGGTCTTAGTCACCAAATCAGAAGTTTTACCATATAACCTTCTCCTATTTTTAACTGTTCTTTTAGATCATTACAGGTACCTTTTTCTGTAAATTAACACAATGTTTCTCCTTCTGCAGTTAACCCCCTCTTCAATCAATCAGGACTAACAATGCTATGAATATGAGCCACTGATTGCAGCATGGTTCCTCTTGGAATAATGCAGTATGTGTCTTACAAAATCCTAACATTCAATTGATATTATGTGTATATTTTGGGTGAAGAAAGCAAAGGGGCATGCAAAATTTCTTGGGTTTGAGATTACATTGATTGATCGCACTGGCTCTGCAAGTGGGTCACGGCAAATAGAGAGGGCAAAGTAAAGGTTCATCTGTTTCTTTGAGTTGCCATGGCATATACTAAGAAACAAACATATGGAAAAGTACAGGCAAGTAGTGCACCTGAAATGGATATTCTTTCTGTAGATTATTTTATATTATTATCTGTGGGAAAGGTGCTCAGCCTTATTGTAAGCACCGAGATTGCCTTTTATATAACTACATCCTGACTGGTGATATAAACTGTGAGTTATGTCTTGGAGTATGAAAATAATTCTAATGAAACTATAAAACCTTAATTCCTATTTATAACAAATTAATTTTAATTTTTAAAAAGCTCCAGATGGACAGGATGTAGATTGCAGATTCCTTCATTGTAAAGGAGTTTCTTTTTCACGATAGTACAAGGCAACCTGAGATATGGAATTAAAAGGATTTCACCGTAATCCATTAAAAAAGTTAGTCACGTTCGCCACTTAATACTGAAAGTATCATTTAAAATACCAATAACTACTCCTTTCAGTCTTCTTGCTAAATTATGTGAATGGATTTGAAGAATTAAAAGGAAAATACATGGATTTCCAATTCGGTCATTATGGAAAGAACAATCATCTTCAGCTTCCGACCAGTTTTTATTGATTAAGCATATTGCACAGGAAATTGAAAGAAATATCTTGCAACCACGGTAGACAAGGACAAAAAGTCCCACAACTTTTTATGCTAGTATTTGTGTTAAAGCAAATGTGTTCTGAGTCAGTCTTGTGGTAAGCCCTTTGAAGTTGCTATGCTTTCCAGTTATTTTCTTGATGTGCTTTTCCACCTCTTAATTCCCAAGAGGTGTGATAGCCAAAGGTCTAGTAATTTTGTAATGGATGGCACTTACTTAAAGTAAAATAGTTCTCTTTTGTAGATAGCATATCACATCTATGTTATCAATGGATTATAGATGCTTCTATTTTTACTCCTGTGCGTAATACCATTGGCCTCAGTGAGATTACACCTTAGCCATATGAAGATTACACAGGGAAGTGTTTGTAGAGACGCTCTCCCTTTCACTTGCATATTGTGAGATGGTAAAATTTTATTGAAAATTTATTGTATCTTACTGTATCTTCTGTGTTTTCATTTAGGATTCTGTCATTTTTGTCCTATGATGGACATTAAAGCCTGATGGAAAGACCCAGCAAAAAGACCCTGAAATCAATTTAAGGCACCCATTAACTCTGGTGGCTTTGGTTCAGTGTCCATGTGGGAACATTAGCCACATGCATAGAACATGAATTTCCTTGTTGTAAAATGCCTTTCAAATCCCACTCAAAGGAATTGTCCTTTCTGAAATCGGTAATTATGGAAGGAACATGTTCTATGAGTCCTTGAAATATACAAGGAATTATTCATGTAATTCCAGTAGTGAGTTTTCTTCCTAGTTTTTTAGAAATAATCTCTCTTCGAATCATTCATTCAGGTTTTTGCAAGCAGTGCAAAATGCTTTATAGCTGTTGCCTGGCAACAACATATTCAGGCAACAGCATATGTGAGTCAGTTGTTATATGTTTATATATGTGGCTGTGTATAGAGCATATATTTTAGATAGATACAAATGAGACATTTTAAAAAAGCGTGCTATGAAGTGCTCTGTTTAAAAATAATAAAATTCAAGTAAAGGTTTTGGGGTCTACATTACCCTAGAAAGTTTGCCTTTCATTTTAGGTTATGTGAAAGATCAGCTAGCTGAACAGCTTTTCACAAATGTCATGATGTAGTTAATGTACTTCCATTCAGTCTGAGCGAGCAGGCTAAAATATTCTCTTTGTTGAAGGCAAGCAATATTTTCTATGTATGGATGCTAAATTATATCCCTCACTGTTCTTAAATTAATAATGTGTTATTGAACCAAAATGCGGGTGTTTTACTGTGTACTGTAGCCTTTCATATATTTAAAATAATAGTTGTAAATGTTACACTGCAATTTTTTTTTTAATCTTTGCAACTTGTAGTGCAACTCTAAGATTCAAAATGATTGTGATGTATTATTGTAATGAATCATAGTTTGGTTGAAATTTTTTTTCCAGAAAAAATACAGACTTGAACTCTAAATACTGTGAAATTTCTTGAAGAAAAACAATAAAGAAAAACAAGGAAACCTTTTGCTACCGTGGAGAAAGTTTTTATGTAGTCGGAAAAAATAGCAAACTTATTAAAAAGATTTTAGTGAGTGCGTGCAGGAACTGTCTTGACACTTGCGCACATAAATGCTTACTTTCGATTAATTTTTTTTTAGTATTCAGAAAACATGTTCATGCATCATGTCTGAGGAAAAAATATATTTGATTGATAAATATAACTCATAAACTACTGTATCTGAAAACTTTGTACAAGTCAAGAGAGTTCCAAACAGTGTGATTTGCAGTTGGCATCAGAATTGAATCTACTGTCTCCAAGAGTACTCTTACTGACTAGGATAGGGTAGGATAGCTTTCTTGGAAAGAGTTTTGAAGATGAATGTTAATTTTGAAGTCTACTTAGAAATTAAGGGAAAAAAAAAAACAAGCATCTGTAAGCTAGTAATGAAATAGGCTTCTTTTCAAAAGGGATCTCCACTGCAAAATAAGTCTTCCAGATTCTGATGCTTTTTAACAATTTTAACATGTGAAACATGGCATAGCTCTCATACTGAGAGGTTACAAGCCTATGCAAATGGAGCCTCACAGGAATTACTATGCACTTAAGATGCACATAAATTAGGAAGATAATTAAGGGAAGTGTGTAAATCTTTTAAAAGATTGATCTTCTTTCTCTCTGTTGTTTAGTTGCCAAAATGTCCCTCATCATCTCCGGCTTATCTGGGCTGAACTTTGGAAAGGTTGTATTCATTAACATGTCAGTGTGGAATTAGAAGCACACAGCATTGACTAGACCTGGAGAAAAAAGTCACACTGGAGGAAGGGCTCTTTAGCATATTTCCCCTACCTGTTCATTGCAAAAATAATTAATAGCAAAGTTTATTATCAAAAGGCTGACAGTGCTGTAGAACCAGATTACTACCATCTTTGAGAAAGAAGCCCATGATACTTCCAGTTCTCTTTCTTTGTCCCTGGATTTTTTTCTTTATTTGAGATAGTCATGCTCCGAAGTGCCCTGCCCTCAGAGTGAATTGTACATTCTTGTTCCTCATGCAAACACTTTTTCTTTTCCTGCAAAGAGAAAAGAGTGCACGAAGTCTTACAAAATAAGAATACAAAAGAGTTTTCTCTGAGTGAGTGGTCATAATTATTGGTTTTGTACAGTGCCTAAAAAGAAGAGTAAGCTTCATTTTAACTGAAGCTAACATGTTCAATTATTAATTGCTAGATTAATATGATAATAATAAGGTGTATGATATGTATAATATATATTGATAGTATGACAATAAGCACCCTAATGGCAAAGGGTGGAGGTTAATTTTTCATAACTGTAGTGAGGTTATTAAAATAAAATATTTTACTGAGTTTTGTTTTGTGTAGTTCTAGCATCTTAAACCACAGAATGAATTCTAGAGCTTTTTGCACTGTTGATGAAATAAGCTCTTTCGAGATGACAATAATCTTTGTACTGGCATGTTGGACTTGATATTTGAAAAGTTAAATTTTAGTCTGTTGCAGAGATGTAATTTGTAATCTTGAGTACTTTGATTCATTCCAGCCTTATTCTCAGTTATACTAAGCCAACTGTATACTGCATAAATTAAATCTAAACCTGTGTTAAGGCCTGTTATACCAGCGTAGTGAAGCTTTTAGTGTAAATGGGAAACAGGATTTCTGAGCTTAACTTTTCTGTTTGTAAAATTAGTATAATTTCTTTTCACCCGTGATTGCTTTATTTTGTCTGTCTCAACTATAAACTCATGTTAATTTCTCCTTTAAACTGGGTAGGTTGGCTAATGCTGACTGTGGCCAAAATATTATTAGGTGCTACAACTCTGTAGAAAACAGTGGAATAATTAATATTTAATTTTTAGTTATTCAAATTTCATAACCATGGAATGGCTGAGTTTGAAAGGGACCTCTGGAGATCACCTTATCCAACCTCTCTCTCAGGCAAGGGTCACTGTCTATTTTAATGTTGTATGAAGACTTTTGGTTGAAAAGAAACTTTTGGTTGTGTTTCATTGAATTCTTCTGTGGATTTTTTTTTTTTTTATGGCCAGGATTTTTTCTGTAGTTTATTTTAGATTTCTGTATATAAAGAAGGAAAATATTGTGTCTTTTCCACCCAGATCTTACTGATAGAAATGATTGCTCATCAGTTTTCAGTTTTCTTCTTGGAAACAAGTGTCAGGAATAGGAATACTAGAAGTATGAATCTGATAACTTTGATAGGCCTTAGGTTTCTTTTGCCCCAAGAGAGAATTATAGCACAAAATCTAAAGTGTTGAAGAATTTCACTTTTAAAAGCAGATATTGAAATGTTTAAAGTAGAATTGTTCACATCTTACTTGCCAGAACAATCCTGAAAGCTGAATATGGAGCATGAGACAATTTCATAACTGCTTGGGTTGCTGGTCTGCAGTTGTGGGTGTAAATCTCTGACCTCAGCCATGCAGAAAAGCTGTATTTGTCAAATATATGGCACATAAAGTACCAAACTTATTTTAAAGCAGGGGGAAGGGTTAAAGATGCTACTGTAACATCTTTTTCTTTCCTAGTGCAGTGTATCACTGGTCAGATTTCTCATAACACTGGTCAGTTGTCTCATCTCCAAATTTTATAGAAGGCATATTCTTCCACGAAAAAGTCAGAAACCCTTTACTCTGTAGGCTTATGTAAGCATTCTGCTAAGCCATGCTAATACTTAGCCTTAAGTTGTATATTTTACCCATAATATCTTAGAGCCCAGAATGGGGAACATGTATTTGCATGGTCCTGTAGAGGAAGGTCTGTGGGACTTTGTGCGGGTTGCAGGGTGGAATCAGGAGAGTCCCCTTGTGGAGCCTAGAGATAACAAAATGTCTTGTTTCTTGAGGAATTCTACCTATACACTATGTGCAATAAAAGAGCACTATAGAAACATTTATTGAGAGGAAATATATAAGATTACACAAAGAAAGAAAAGGAAAAAATCAATTTATGGTTTACCCATAATATTAATAGTAGTGTGAATGCTTCCAGAAGATTTCTAGCAATCAATATTGTCAGAGTACTGATTTGCCTATAACAAAGAAAGTATTTCTTTCTGCATGAAAGGAATAATTTTGAGATCACTGAATGATTGGTGTCTTCTTCAGTGTGCCATAACTCAAAGAAAAAGATTGAAGATGTACTGGGTAGCCTTTGCTACAAAGAGTATTGGTTGAACCTTTTTCATTATCAATGCACTTAGGTGGTAATGTATTTAATGAAGTCGAGTTCCCTCATCATGTTACATTTTTCCAATTATTGAATAATATGGATGTCTGGAGTTTTTTTGATAATGAAAATTCTAATGTAGAACCATCCAAAAGGAAAATAAGAGAAATGAAACTACTTTTGGCTTTAAGTGTTAGCATGTAGACGAATTAGATCATCTGTTTCAGATGTAGGTAACAGTTACCTTGATTAGATCTCACTGCTCAGTGTAGGCACACTTTTAATTTCTTCTGACAAGTTGTAAGATCAAACATTTTTACAGGGAAAGCTGTGCAACAGACAAAAAGTTTCTCAGCACTAGATCTTCATTTGTGCATAAATTTTAGCTGGTGAGAATTAGTGAAAATTAGATTTGCAAAAAGCAGAGTGAAAAATTCTGAGATCTATCTTCCCCAATGGAGTAGAATCTCTGACAGCTGTTATTTCCAATAATGACGTGATGTAGTAAATAGATAAATATTAAAAAATGTAGCAGAAGGAATAAGGATCAAAAGAAAAGAGAGCAGTCTGCTGTAGTCTGATGTTGCAGAAAAACAAGAATGGAATTATTTTTATGGTCCCAGAGATCTTAATAAAGAGGAACACTGCAGTTTTTTAAAGGTAAAGTAGAGATATTAATGCAAAGGCTCTATTTCTAAAATATAAGCTATTACACATTATAGGACTTGTCCAAGACCCAGGAGCCAAATGGAATATTGTGGAGTCACAGCCATTCCAGAAGGTTCAGGTTATTTTAAAGAATTAGGTATGAATGCCTGTAGTGTATCATTAGAGATGACTCTTTTCAGACACTTCCTAATCATTTGGGATGAAGATAATGCTTACAAATTGTGAAAGGGAGCTGTAACTAATGGTAACAGCTTAGCAGCTGGCAGAGAACATTGGCTAAACTATCGGAATTAGGAATCTGAGGTACATTGAAAATGGAAACCTTACAGTGAGACGTAAGGAGGAATCTGTGGAGCAGCCATGGAATAGATTTACAGGCAATGAGAGGAAAATTTATACTGGTGGACCTGGTAGTGTATTTATTTGAGGATAAACGTTGCTCTAGCAGCTTTTATACAACAATATGCCTATAGCGTTTAGATGTATTGCTTTGGGATTTTTTGAACCGAAGGAGAAACTAGAAAAGTAAATGCGACTTGTAAATATTTTTGACATGATTTTGACATGATTATAACATAATGCAGTGTATGTTCCAAGAGAACCCAGAGGTTAAATATATTTCAAAATGGTTTTGGAGGTGTATTTCCACAATTCTTGATGTCAGAAAATAATTTTTGCCTGGGATTTTTTTCTCTCTTCTCTGAAAGGGAAAATCAGTAATTTCTGCTGTGTTTCTATATAATATTATTTTATGGCTTACAGTCATTTCTCTTAAAAAAAGAATATTCAAGATGAATCTGTCCTATGCTGCAATTTAAACAACATGGAATTTAAAACTAGTGAGGTGGTGCCTCTTGTTCAGTTCTTCAAAATATTTTCTTTCTTCCACCCCTGACTTACCTGAAACATTTCCTAGACTACCATAACTAGTTGATCTTCTGATGGCAAAACCAATGGTTTTTCTTTCCGTAATTTGGGAATTACTAGAAAGAATATATACCCATTCTCATTTAAACAAACAATACTTGCTTGATTCACTTCTACTGATTAAAAGGGATTGAAGTAATGGGCCAAATATCTGTTTGTGAGTAGAAAAACATATGAAGGAATACAGTCTCCTTCTGTACATGCCAGGCTTTTACATTTAAGAAAATGTAAAAAGTTGTGTATTGTATTGATTTTGTTGACCTGAGCTAACCTGCAGTGGTGGCACAGTGGCACTGTCGCTGGTGCTCAGGGCTGAGCCGAATGCACAATAGATGAAATGAGTTAAACAGGAGATCTGAAATGGGGAAAGCTGCTAGCCACCCTTTGAAGTCAACTTTAGAGAGCTATAAAACAAAGCATAGCTGACTGCATAGCCATTAAGATGATCGTGACTGAAATAGTGAAAATGGAAGCTCCACTAGCAATGCATAATTACCAAGAGATTCTTGATTTTTGTCACTTGTGTTTGCTCCTTAAGTTAGGCTTGCAGTGAGTTTATAAACAAATACAGAGGAAAGACCTCTGGTAAAGAGGACCAAATCTGCCCTTGATTGTGCAAGTGTATGTGTGTGCAGGTATCACACGCCAGCCACCGGGCTCACCACAGCAGCGCCTTCACCGAGTTTCATTCTGTCCTTTGTTACAGCAATTTCATAAAATTCTATCAATCCCAGCAAGTGCTATTAAAACCTAAGTCAGGCAGAGCAGTTCCTCGTCTTCAACATTCTTTTTCTGGGCAGGCAGGTAGTTTTAGGACTGCATCCCATGTAAATGGGATTTGTTCAGATTTCATGCCTCAGCTTTTCTTCAGAATCGGGAGGGTTAAAAAACTCAATTTCTGAACCCAAAAAATTGAAATGCTTGTGTAATAATTTGTCCTCAGGACCAGATGCCTTAGGCATAGGCCTTTAATCCCTGTGCCCTAGTTACAGCAATTAAGGTTCATGAAATATAAATATTGTTATATATGCATCTTGGTTTCTTCTTTTTTCTTCAATTTCAAAATCAGTCTGAAATATTAATGATCATATTAAATGGACTCTGTTCTGTGAATTGCTGTTAATATTGCATTCTAGTTATCCTAACAGATGCAGTGAATGACATTTTCTAACATTTAGACTTAAATGCACGTTCTCTTGCTGAAGGAAATCTTGACTTTAACAGTTTCTTGTAGATCTGCCTCTTTATCTGCATTTAAGTAAAAAAGTTGCTGAAGATATGCATCACTTTGGAAAACCACAGCTTATAATTGTTCATGATTTCTAGTGCTGCAGTGCAAATTAATCATTGTTGAACTGTGCTGGGGAGAATAGAAATGCCTAACAGCAATTGTGGTCCCTGCCTGAAAGAGCTTATGCTCCAACATCTGAGACATTAAACATGTCCTTCAAAGTCTCATGGTATTTTTTTTTCACTGAAAGATTTCTCTCAACCTAAATCTATCATCCATTTCTGCCATCCTGTCTATGCAAATGGATTTCTGAAGATTGATTATAACAGTTTCTTTCTCCCCCCACACTGATGAAGAAACGGTCACTCATGTGTATGAAGTCCCCATCAGTGCAGGTTTTTTTGGGATCAGGGAACACACTGATAAGGGATGAGGGTACAGAGGTGGAAAAACAATTTCATTTAGCTGGTTCAATAAAAGAGGTGCTGTCTGCATAACAACAGGTATAGCCATGCTAGATTATATTTCACTTATAGAGATAGTAGTCCCTTCAGTATAGATATGAAAGCTCTCAAATGAAAAATTCACAGCCTTCTGGGGGGTTTGTTTTTGTTTTTGAAGGCAGAGGCGTATGTCACTGTAAAACAACTATATGTACTTTAATGTGGCCAGAAAAGAGGCACTTAGCTGTTCCATGGCAAAAAGAATGAGTTAATAAACCCAGCACACAATCTGTCTCTGCTGTAGCTCTTGGCACACAACAGCTCTAATTGGTGGAAGCTATTGAGGCCTTAATTGCTGATTTTGCTGTACTGCCATGTTTACTGATAAGGTTTAATGCAAGCTAAAATTTGTTAACTAGAGAGAAACAGTCACACTTGCATGAAGAGTGTGAGGACAAACAGCAGGCTTTTCTGAAGCACCAAGTGATGATGAGGTGTTTCAGCACGTGGCATCATTAGATTTCTCCTCTGAGACTATTGAAAGGCCTTTCTTTAAGCAGAAGAGCAAGAAAAGCTTTTCTGTGTCGTGTGGCTAGTTCTGAAATAAGCCTACAGTTGAAGTAGTAATGTTCACCTCCCTGATTTACATGATGTTGCTCTGTGCTGAATGGATGAAGAACCATTGTATTTAAACATTAGGACCTTTAGTTCTTGAACTGGGATATCCTCACATTTTATTTTTAACATTACTTTTATACTATAATGCAATAGCTACTTGGCTACTAACCTGCTGTTTCAGTTCTGAACTATTAAGTTAAAAATCATTGTTACTTGTATTAGAGTTTATGCAGTAGTAATAAAAAATACCAAATGATAATGTTCTATGGCTGTTTATGTCCAAAAAGCTAAAAGGGAAAATAAATGGAAAGGTGTTTTTTGTACTTTACATAACACTCTGGAAGTGCCATTATTTTGTGTCTTAGCACAGTTTTTCATAGCTAAGAGCAGAGGAAAATGTAAGATGCTAGCTGAGTAAAAAACAGATGCTGCTGTGAGTTCCTAATGAGTTTTTTTCTTCATGTTTGAAAAATGTGACAGTATTCAAAGAGATTTTGTGCTTGCATATGATTAAGACCTATTTAATATTGTTACTGGACATACTGTATCTAGAGTATATTCTCCAGGCATCTCACACAGTTCATAAAAGTGCATCTGCATGTGTATAAAAGAGCAGATTGTTGAAGTACCTTAACACAGTGTTTTAATCCAATATTTATTAATGTTCAGGAGATGAGAAACATCATGCTCATCAAGTGTACTGAGAAAACTAATAATAATTAGCATTATATGATTTTTTTCTGCAGCTTAAATGGAAATTATGTCAAACATGCATTAATTATGATTGTAAATTTTCTCTACTCCTTAGACCAATTTTGTTCCAAACCATATTCAGTTAAGTAAGTTGTAACTCCATGTGAATCTATGACAGTATAAAATATTAAAACTTGCATTACACAGTGTTTTAGATACACAACAGCTTTACAGAAAAGTCATTGGTTTTGAATTTCCTCAGGGCTCTGCACTCCTCTAGTAGTCCTTGTTGGTTCAGTAGTTTTAGTCTTGAAAGGCTAAACAAAACAAACTATCATCAGTGAGGCCATGGTTAATACTTATCTGTGTAGATGTAAGAGGCACTCCCAAGTCCAAGTCAAAAAGGGTTGTATCATTCTGCTTCCACAAATCTTGGGGGTTTGCAAGTCTGGCTCACAAGAACAACCTTCTTGCCAGGCTCTTTGGCAGGCTTGTGTGGATATTCGTGGAATGGGTAGCACTTTGTTCTTTAAGCAATCTGATTCAGAATCTGCTAATGTCTACTGATGTTCTGTTACCCACAGATGCAGCAAAATATATCTAAATCCTGTTAATATTACTAAAACAGCAATATATTTCCAAGAAGAGCTGTGCAAAATAATTTGCTGTACCACAGATCCATGGTCTCTTTAACTCCAGAATTGTGTGCTTCCTTGTGGGGTTAAAAAAATCAAAACCAAACCAAAACAAAAAAACCCTCCTTAAAACCAAAGGGAAAGGAAAAAGGATGTCACATACTTTCCTTCCTGTTGCCAAGAAACAGTTACCAAAATGTCTCTATCTACTCCCTTAACATAGGAAAGGGTCTTCTGTCAAATAGCAGTGGCAGCAAATCATGAGCTTTCCTCTGCCTTTTCCTTTCACTTCACTGAAGTGTGAAACAAAAAAAAATGACATAATAAGTTTTCGATAAGATAAAATGGGAAATAAACTAATACATTCTCGAACAAGGTAACATTTTAGAAATATTAACTCTTGCATTTAATCTGGATGTGAGTCTTCACAATATTATGTTATAGTTCTACCTTAAATTTTCTAACAGTAGTTTTGAAGTCACATTTCCTGCATGAACTTTATTAAGAAAATCACACTTGTGCTGACTCTTGTATAGTGCTTTACTCTTAATGGTCATGTAAGTTTTTCTCTTATCTCCTATTCCAATTCTTTTTTTGGATACTTTCTTCCCCTTATAAATTGTGATGCAGAATTAAAATGTGGAGGGCAAAGTTTTAGAAGAACAAAATGTGACTTGTTTTTTATCTTTCTATAGTATATATTACCATGAACATGAAGGTATTTTTTCTGCCTGCTGCTATGCTGACAGAGATGGTAATTCCAATATTCTATATAAATAGCAAATCAAAGTTATGAAGCATAAAGTTTGTAGTTTAATGCACATTAAAATTGCGTGTTAATGCACATTATTATTTGCTTTACATTCCACAATAATAATTCCACAGTTTGATCTGTTATTAGGGTTTAGCTGTCCAGAACTTTTCTTTGCTTTACCTGAAGTAAACAAATTTCAAATAGAAAATTGCCTTTGTCAGTAATTATATGATACTTATATATTTTCCTAATCTGAAATCAATGGTGAAATAAATAGTTTGTTATTATTCCTTTCCTCCTTGTAATCAGTAGAGGGCTTTACCAAGCCAGTCAGATTCTGGTCGTCATAGTTGCATTTGATGGAGAGCATTTCAGAAAATATTCATTTGAGTAAATAGTTAAGATGTTTGCAGATGAAGGAGGTTCTTCATCGCTTTTTTTTTTTTTAATCATTTTCATGTAAATTAGGAAGAAAGCTCATGGATAACACATACAATGTAGGTATTTAAGGCTGCACTCCTGTGATCGACAAAGTCATATCCTGGGGCACCTTGTACTCATTGACTTTGAATATATGTTTCAACAAAACACCTTGGACTAGGGAGAATTTCCTACTTTAAAAAGCAGTGGACTAAATAGTTTTATTTGAATATAATAGTAATAATAATAATATAATAATAATAAATATTTATTAAGAATAAAACAATTGATATTTTCCTGCCTCTAATCTAGTTGGATTCCTCAATTCCTTTAAAAATTTTTCCTATTCTTTTATTTGCTGTTGTCATTTGTATAAGGCAATCAGAATCAATAATAACTTATATTCTTTTCTATCATGTCTGGTTTTAGGGAAGACATCTTATCTGATTTAAGCAAATAGAAGTTCTACTATTCCAAGGGAATTTCTCCAAACTTTCTATGGACAAAGGCATGTGATCCAGGAAGGAAAAAAAATTAAGAAAGAAAAAAGGCTGAAATTAAGAAACAGTTTGTTTCCATAGTTGCATTTTCCCCTTACAACTCTTTGAGGCATCATAAATGTAGCAAACATGGCTATTAACTTGATTCACTCTCTTTCACAATACAATGTGGCTGCTCTGGAGAGAGATATCAGACAGTGCTGGACAAGCAGAAAATAGACGTGGTGGAACAAGTAGGCTTGTTGGAATGAGCAAATGAAGGAAACTTTCAAAAAAGCCAATATAATGTATGAAAAACATTTTCTAAATGAGGAATAAAGGAATATAAGTTGTGTAGCTAAAATTGCAGCTTATAGTTTCTAGCATTGTTACACTTGTTATAATGGGGCTTTTAGCCTGCAATACTTGGTAGTCTTGGTGCAGGAGAAAAGGTCCTACCTGATTCCTTACCATGGGGCTGTTTTAGCTGCACATTAATATAATGGCATGTACTAACATAATAATATATAAGATGCACACATGTTGCAATACAGTCATTAAGTTTTAAATATTTGGCTAGATCTGCCTTTTGAATTTACTTTCTTGCAACTGCAGTGGTTAATAATATATTCTAGATGTAACTGGGAAAAAACCCTGTAAAATTCAGGCTCTTGACTGGTCACATTTGAAAACATAGCTAAATACATGGTGTCAGATATCGTTTTCAAAGATAAAGCAAGCCTGGGATCATCCAGTTCAGTAATGCTAATCATATATGGTTGGAATAGACCTAAGAGAGAAAAATTAGGGAAGATAGGTTCATGTTTTAGTTCCAGGCTTCAGTTGGCCCTTTGCTACCTACATTAAGGCAATTCAACAGTCATCTATGATGAATAATAGAAAATAAGCAGCTACAATTTGTGTTTTACTCTCTCAAACTCTCTGAACCTTTTTCTTCTACGCATCTGCTGCCAGTGCTGTTGAGTCAGCAGCTTATTTCAATTCCAGTAATCAAAACTCTGAAAAATTTCTTTCCTGCTTTTGTTTGCCCCACAAAAGCAACTTGTCAACATAATCTCCTTTCATTTTATAGAATCATAGAATCATTAAGGTTGGAAAAGACCTACAAGATCATCAAATCCAACCTTTTACTAAACACTACGATGTGAACTAACCAATAGCAACAAGTGCCATGTCCAGTTGCTTCTTTAACACACCCAGGAATAGTGACCCTACTACTTCCCTGTGCAGCCCATTCCAGGGCTTGACAATGCTTTCTGTGGAGAAATTCATCCTAATGTCCCACCTGAACCTTTCTTGGCACAGCCTGAGGCCATTCCCTCTTGCCCTGTCCCTACTTACCTCTGTTCTTCATCTTTTCTCTCGTAGAAATCTACCCTGATGTCTGCAAAGGTTTAATTTCTGTCCAAGGTCACAGGACTTTGGACTTACCAAGCTTTATTGGTAGCTGGAAAAATTACATTTGGCAATATGACCATTTTCTTTGGAGCTCAATGAATGCCAGCACACTGGTCAAGCTTTGCTCTTAGTTAATATCTTCTCTATTGGATGCCTTGAAAACTGCAGACAATTAAGATAATGTTTCTCTTGGTTTCATCGCTTGAAAGAGCCGTCATACTCTGTCAGCGTTGTAAATTCCCTTTTCTATATTAGTAGTTGAGGTGTTACACAAATCACAACCAGTATTACTTTAGGATACCTTTTATTCAGGAAGGCAGTGTGGCTGTGTACTGTCTGCCCAGAAGCAGGGGACTGTGCAGGTGTGCCTGGAGGGGTTTCTAGTCAGGTATTGAGAAGGAGCTTCAGGGGGCTGTTCACTTACCAGGTCTGCAAATGATGTCATAGCCTTTGTGTGTACCAGAAACTGCTTTCTTGGGTGGCACAAGCTGTACAACATCTTGCTGATGTTTGTGTGTGCCCGTGGCCTTGTCCTTCTAACGAGCTCGTCAGCGTCATGAGCGTAGCAGCTCTTGCAGTCTCAGTGGGACACTTGGTCTCCAGAGCTTATCAGTCCTTGGGAAAATTTCCCATGCTGCTTTCTCAGCAGTGTTAGAGTTCAAATGTGTTTCTTCTCTTTGGACAGTTTTTGCTAATGAGTTTCTCCAATCAGACATTTAAGAGCATTGATGGCACCAGGAAGTCCCATGGTTTGATTTGCTGCTATGTGATTCTTGTCTCATCAGTGATGAGAGTAATCTTTTTCAAGCTCTTATTTTCATATTTCACACTCCCTTTTCTGCCTGTCATCTTAGTAATAATCATCAGTATTAGATTAAATCTGAATAAGAAGCTTCCAGCAAGTGGAACTGATGCAAAACTAAGTGCTGAGTGAGAAGACAACCCATGCAGAGTGAAAAAATGCCAAGGTCTTTATTTGTAAAGTGCAGAAACGTGATAAGAGTAACAGTCTTATTTATGGAATTGAGAATCAGTGTCATCTCATGTAGCTAATGTGGCTGCTCAGCAAAATTCACTCTTTTTTTTGTGGGTTTGTTTGTTGTTTTTGTTATTTTTTTGATTGTGTGTTTATGCAATGGTGCTACACTGATGGAAAAGCAAGCAGGAGGTTGACTGAACACAACATTAAAAGCCCAGCTCGTTTTCAGAAGGTTTGTAACTGCAGATATCCTCAAAACATACACTATATTCATACCAATTCAAATACTGTGTAAGTCTGTTTATGCTTGTAGTCTTCCCTCTTAGATTTCATGATACCTTAATTTAGGGTGAATTAGCTGAATATTTCTCTTTACTGGTAACACTGTTGGAAGGGTTGTTGCATAAGTGAATGTGCATTTACACTAGTGAATATAAAAGTTATTTTATCCTTTTACCTTATAGTCTGTGGCCCTTCATACCTGAATGAAAGCATGATTTATTAAATTAATACTTCTTTCAATTGATTTATGTAATTTCTAACAAAAGCATAAATAATTGTAGCAATTATAGGACAATGTTTGACATTTACAACTCCTTGTTGCAGTTCAGTTCAACAAAAATAATAATTTCTTGTTGCAAAACAGACAAAAGAGAAATTAACTGTGTGAATAATAGTTTTATTAGAAAGAGTTGTTACTTGACATTTTTGTCTTAACTCCATATATATACTATATAGTATATGCTTACTGTAATAGCTATGCATATGATCATGAAAGAGATGACAAAAGAGCAGGAATTAAGTAAAGGAATATATTTAATTTCACCAAAATTATTTTAAATTAATTGTCAAATGCCATTTAATTGATTTGAAAATTTCTCCAAGGTGTGTCTCTGCAACTCTGCTTAGAGGGCCATGCATAAGCCACATAGTGAGATCTTCACCTATCTAAAGCATTTCTGAATTGTCAGTCAGTGAATAGCAAGGTATCATACTGATTTGCAGTTATTATAATATGAATTATGACAGAAGCTTCTTCCTCCATGCGTGTTTCTGTAGTATTTCTCAGGACTTCTATTGAAGGACCTCTGGAATGATAGGAATGAAAGTATTGGTAGCTTAGAGTCAGATTTCAATATAAAAGAAAAATCTTGATTTCAGTCTGTGGGATTTTAAGCTCTTTTTATCTTACATGAGATAGGATTTTCCTTCCTTGTGCTATGCGGTCTGTAATCTTCCCATCAAAAATGGGAACATGTGTGGTTATCTTCTCACAGAAACCTGAATCTAAGAACTTATGAAATAACACTCTGAGAAATTGAATTATGTGGGATTAAGACTGACTGAAGTATGTTAATATGTGCTGTACACTTGTAGGCCTGGATTCAATATTTTCCTGCATTTACTTGAGGAGTATCGAGACCTCAGGCATTTCCTGGCCTTTAGATAAACCAGCTTCACAAGTTTATGTCTGGAAGACCTTTAAGCAATTTCTATGCAGTATTGACCTGCAACTCTCTTGTATTATCAATGCTTTAAATTCTTGGAAGACAAGTGCTCCTGAAATCTGTGTCTCCTATATGTAATTGTTTTGTGGGTATTTTCCTTGAAGCTTATGAAATTATGCAGTACAATTTTATGTCAGGCTCTGGTTTTATACACTATTACAGGTTCCATATACTGTTTCACTATCTTTTTCTTCTAAATAAGTCAGTCTTGGTTTGAATGACAGGTGTCTGCTAAGGAAGGCAGGAGCCTCCCTTGGAACGGAGAATGCAAACCCCTTCCCTCTGAATTGTTATAATTTTGAAATTAAGGGGCTGTCAGGCAATAGGAATAACAATTCTTTATCAGAAGAATTAAAAAAATAAAAATTCAGTATTACCAAAAAACAAGCCCACTGACACAGTCAGAATACAACCTCACATCCTGTGGGTCAGGATGCTGGTAGCAGTCCAATTAAATGGTGGCTGCAGTCCTGGAGTGGCAAATGTGGCTCTGTTGAAGCAGTGATCTTGTAGAAGGGTGTAGGTTTCCTCTGAAGGTCCAGTGGTGGTATAGATGGGCCTGGTCTTTCTCTGGGAATCCAGTGGAGAAAAGGATGCCTTGGTGTTCCAAATCTCAGGTTTTTATCCTGGTAGGAATGCTTGGCTCCTCCCCCTGGGTGAAGCATCTCACAATGGGATGATGTCACTTTTATCAGTCATGCAGTGAGACTCAATGGCCCATTAGCAGAAGGTATCTCCCTGGATGGAGGATGGGTCGTGGAAGAGATGAAGGAAATGCTCCACTTATTTTTTGAACAACTGGCTCATTAACAGAGGGTTACCTCACCCCCACCCCTCACCCCAGTTTCAACAGTTGGTGATAGAATACACACTATATCTTGCACTGCAACCCAAGACAGTCTAACACACAGAAATTAAAGGAGACCTGAGCTGATTTCAGTATATATCCAAGCTCATAGGTAGCAAAGCACTGAGAGGACAAAGGTATCTTTCATTTTACATATGATGCAATAAAGAGGTTGACTCTCAATGTAGAATTGCAGGCCACTGTTAGTGGTCCTGAAGAAGCCTTACAAGAAGGGATAGAGGTTGTTCTTCTGTACAATTGATTTAGTGACCATGAGACTGACTGCATGAAGAATTTTGTACAGGATAACTAAAAGTCTTCCTAGTTTGAAAGAGCTTGGCCATCCCTTCTTTTCAAACCCAGATTTAAAGGTCTTACAGCAGTGGCATTCAAAGACTACTTGCACAAACTGTTATGCTGGAAAACGTTTTACATATCGGTTGTATGTGTTGTGTGTAACACAGTGTGGCTCAGTGACAAGTCATGCGGTAAATAACCTCTTTGTGTGTCTATATGTTAAAAGCTTTGCCTTAGCAGTGGGCAGGTTGTCCTGCAAGGAGAATGGCAGTCAGATGGGGAAAGGCTTATTTTTGGGAAACATTTATGTCTGTGTGTTTGCTGTTACACCATCACTTTCATAAAGCATCATTTCATATTCCCTCACACCTGAGACTCCACAGAGTGATGCCCATTCTCCTCATGGCATCAGGCTGTGAATTGGGCAGGGAGGTCTGTGCTGAGGGTACCAGTGGATGCTTATGTGTAATGATGTGTTTATCTGCTAGACATAATTGCTAAGCATGCACATACCATGTTTCAAAAAACTGACAATCCTCTGCACTGCTTTCAACAAGGATGGCTGAGCCTAGACATACAAAGCTATTGAGATTTCATGTTCTTTTGAGTTAAATCTCACTTTTTTTTCAGGTTTTTCAAGAAGATCTAATCCAAATCCTAAGATCTATAGAATATATTTGCTCAGAATCTTTTAAAACATGTTTTTATGTAAAAAGCACAGCTGTATGAAACAAGTCTTCAAGTGTTGCAACTCTTTTCCTTCCTTCACACCCATAATGAAATGCCCTGCCATTTCCTGAGATCTTTTAGAGCAGAGAAACCAATTTGTATAATATAAATTCGTTTCATTTTGTGATGTCTTGTTACTATTCAATAACAAGATTAAAATAATTTAGCACCTATTTTTAGCTTGGTTAGCATTCATAGGGCTGTTTTAATCAACTTGACTTCAGAAAGATTCCATTATGTTAAGCTTATCCCTGGCTGCAGATGAAATAATTCTGGATTAATGTCATCAAGGTGTGCTTTGAAGGTGCGAGAGTAGGCCTTACATTGATAGCAACTGTATTAATAGCAGAACGTGTAATTTTTCTTGCAAAAATGGGAGAAATTTTTCTTTGGTTATGCATTCACATGAGACTGAATCTTTTTTTAGCATGGGTAAGGTGCCCTGAGAAGAGTAAGGATGCTGACAAAAGAATAGGAATCAAAGTATCATCTTCACACTAGAGATTCAATTTAATATACTACTATTTCATATGAAATTAGTTGCCTCAATATAATAAAAGAGTGTCATTTTAAGGGTGACTTTTTATGAGAGTTGTGTAGAACTTCTCTAGCATGTCTGACTTAACTTCCTGACTTTTTTCTTCCTTTTATCCTGACTTCCCAGTGATGCTTTAACTGATTTCATACCTTCTTCACCAGAACTCTGTATATTTTATCTCTGTTTTCCTCTATAATTACTGCAGAAGTTACCCCGAAGCCCATGTAGTCTATGTTATGCCTTGCTTGTGATATTTAAAATCACCAGAGTTCACCTTTCTATTTTATTTTTCATTGGTAAAATGGAGATGATGTCAGCTAAAAAAGACATAACATGCCTTTTGTCTTTAACAAAATTAGGACTTATATTTACAGAATGAACCTTCTATCAAAAATTGAGTGCCTGGCACACTTAAACCCTCTGCAGATCTTTAAGTAGAAGTGTAGATTTTCATGTCAAAACTTAAGCACATAAAATTCAGTGAATAAATGTACTATAATAGGGCAAACTCAATCCCTTTTATTGAACAGGTTCACATGCCAATCAGTAATATATGTTGGATTTTTTTAATTTTGAAATGAAATTCCTTCATTCATGTCTTCCAAGGAGTCTGATCCGCTACTCACATTTGGGAATGGACATCTACCAGTCTATAGTGCTTTTGTAACTACAAATTGTTTTCCACAACTTTTTGTACTGACAAAAAATGCAATTAAAATTTATCCTCCTGGGGAGAAAAATCTTCTTAGGGTATTATACCACTTATGTCATGGCTAGACAAAGTATTTCAGCCCTGTTTAATGGCTTGTTGTAGTCATTATTAGGACAATAAAATTTCAGGTGTGCTAAATACTAAGTATTTATACATTTTCACATTATAAATGTGGTTTTCCCTTTAGAAAATACAGTCTAGGTTCTTTACAAAGCTTAGGTCTTAAGTTATACTTTTCTGTAGTATGTAGAAATCCAGCTATGCATACAGTGATATGCATTATTACTTTAATTATTTCATTTTAGTGATCTAATTATTTCATGATGTAATATTTTATATATAAGCCCAAAGCAGAATTCCTATTTTAAACTCCTGGAGTTTAGTAATTTCTCATAATTTGCAGTTTATACTTGTTCCGGACAATAGATGTGTTACTCAACAAAACAAACTTTTCCATGCCATTTGCTCCCTTGTTGGAGGGCAACTGACAAATAGTAGCAGAAATGTGTTTGCAGAAGGCAAAGAGGTTACAGGAAGACAATAACTGATAGTAACAAAATATTTAATAATAGTATTGATGAAAGATTTCAAATGCAAGTCTATGATGGGCTACAAAGTTCACAGTTGAAATATTATACATGTTATGGATTTTTCTCCGTAGTGTTTAGGAGCTAGAGTGAATAAGCTACAAGGCACTGTATGTGTATGGAAAGGGAACTAAGGACAGACAATTCTACCATTAATATTGTTATAAAAAGTTACCCAAAAAATAAAAAAAAAAAAAATCCTTAAATTGTGCTTGGGAACATTCTGTGCTTCAGTTTCTGCTGAATTCTATACAGACAGATTATAAAATAAGTTCTGTGGTGATGTTTTTGTTATTCCATATCTTTTTTAAGGTAACATAAAAATAACAAGTTTCTGGTGTTGGGAAAAAACAAACACAAAAATAAGATTTCTAGGATCTGATAAGATTAAAAGTAAATTATTTTAACAGAAATACCTAATGCAATACATCAGAGAAAGTAAAAATTAAAGCTAGGAATAAAAACACCTGTCTAATATCTAGGCACAAACTTCAGACAATTCCATAATTTTAAACAGTACACAAACATAATTACCTTATTTGCAGTCTTTGTATTAGTGGAAGGAACTTCTGTCAGATTTTTTTATTCTGCTTTTAACTAGGGACCCATCTTATACTGTGTCTTTAAAAACTTTCCAATTAATTACAGAATAAAAAAAAAAAAAATTACGAACAAACATTTACAGCAAACCTAACACCTGTTCTACCTTGTTAACAACTGGTTTCTGTGATTATGTAACAGTATTCTAAATTAATGTTTCCAAAAAAAGTACTGTTGTCAGAAAACCAAGTGTATGTAAGTGACAATTAAATACAGTCCTAAAATTCTTGTTTTGAAAATAAAATAACTTGTTTTAAAGTATATGCTTAACTTTCATGTTTATCATATGGATGTCTATAAATGTAGAAACCTGAATGAATTGATTTTGAGAGGAAAATATGTTAGAATTGGAGAATATAAACAATGCAGACAAACATTTGAATAATTCTGCAGGGTTTGATTCAGTAAGTTCACTTGCATGTGCCAGGGAAACATGTTATTCAACAAATGCTCTTTTTACTCAGACTACTTTTTAGATAACTGCCTGAAATTCATAAAATAAGGAAGAACATTTATGAAATATTAAGATATCATCGTGACAGTTGAAATGCAGTGCTACAGGGCTCACTGCATAAAAATTATTCTGCTGGCTTTGAAATGCTTTATGATACTTCTTGAGAGCCTCGCAACATTAATTTTAAATCAAAAATTTATTCAAAAAATAAGTGGAATAGCATGTCTTTGCAAATGACAAAATGAACTGTTAGAAAAGGAATGGAGCCATAAAAACTCAAATCCTTTTGAATTCCCTGGTGTAGTCAATAATGCTGATAAATATACTACTATCAGCGTGTAAGGTTCTTCTTCATTTTAAACCAGGATTTCCTTTACAGAAGAAATTAGGAATGCCATTGCAGCTCAATATTAAATATTTCCCATTCTTAATGATCAATGATAAATACTTATATAGAAGTCTTTCAAGATCAAATACTGTCACATTTCCCAACTCCTTTTCTCTCGTCCATTTCTTTTCTTCAAAAGTATCTCTCCTGAACAAGTTGCTGGGGAAAAGACTTGGCGTAGTGGCAATGGGTGCCTTTAAGAAGCACAAAATTGATGGGCTTATTATGAATCAGGGGATGACTGTAAGAAAAACTAATTTTTTTTTCTGAAGCACAGCTTGCCCTTTCATTATGATTCATAAGTATAAGGGTAATGTTTTCTTTCAGTTGATGGGGGAGTTTGAATGATACTTCCTGTATGGCGGACTGGTCTCAATGTGACCGTCACGTTGAGAAAGATAGCACCAACATTGCTTCTCTCCTAGCATCACCGTGTCAGGGATGAATCGTAGCATTCCTTATCCTTCCTTTGCACTGGTAAGTACAGTAATCATTCATTTCTGATCTTCACTTTACTCAAGACTGTAAAGCTGGGCAGAGAAAAAGCAAGCTGTCATCATTAGCAAAACAGCAGGTTCACGAGTAAAAACAATTCTTTCTGATTTGGAAGCAAGGTAGAATTGTTATCTCTTAGGTGAGGTTAAAGAGATTACTTCCCCTTTGGGTGAAGGTTGCACACTCAATTTCATACTCAAAAAGTTTCATCCTAACTCCCCAGAAATCAATGCCTGCCTTAATGGACATTTTCTTGTGTCATAACTTTACGTCTTGAAAAATTTGATCGATTTTTTTAAGCACCTTCAGTAAGTTTATAATCCTTCCTTCCTCATTTACCATAATACATCAGGCAGATTTGAGACAGGGGATATATCTTGCTTTCAATCATAAAATAGCTTCTTATTTTACTTTATAGAAGCCTTATTCTGATATCTGTGTGGAGTAGATCCTACAAGTGCTTACTTCCTGAGTGGCTGGTAGCTGTGCAACCACTTATGTGGGATTTTGTGTCATATCACAGGGTGGCCCTAAATCCCACTCTGCTGGCGCTGCTTGTTGAGGCAGCAGCCATCGCTGATTTCACTGAGCCATGCAGCAAATGGCATTGGGGGCACATGGAAACACTTCACACACAAGGGATGCAGGACTTCGAGTTTGGATGCTGCACCACCGTACATGGCATTTTTTTGCTGCTGACGTTCCATATGAGATTTGGATATGTGATTGTAAGAATTTAGAGTCTCTACTTCTCAAAAACAGTTTTATAAAATTAGTGCCTGCTTTATTACTTGTTACTTATGCCAAAGATATTTTTTAAAGTGTTTATTCTGTGTAGGATCTTAAATGATGGAAAGCCTTTCCTCCTCACAGCCTTGTTCAGTCTTTTTTTTATTCAAACACTCTATGAATTGTCATGCCTATGTTTCAATGTATTTGTGGAACATTTTATGCTAGGCATTAAATGATTAATCCTCAAAGATTATGAAGTCCTCAAATCTGTGTATAATTCAACAAATCCAGATTAAAAAGCTTTTAGGCATTGAAAATCATGGATCTCTTGGGGACCTGAACAATCATTTAATTTTTTTGCCAAGGAAACCAAGCCATTAAAAATCATGTGCTGTAAGTTCTCTGAAGCCAGAGGGTTGAGTGACAGTATTGCCTGTTTTTCATTTGCTTGATCATTTATTTCTTTCCAGCTGGCTCCTTAGAAGCTGGTTTTGAAGAGCTCTTCCCACACCAAACATACTCATTCATACGAGAAATATACAACCAGTTTACACAGATACCTAAACTTTGAGAACAGGATAATTTATCTTTCATTTGATTGCAATCCTTCCCTTCTCATATTTTTAAAGAACATCTGTTAGAATTAAAAATGTAGTTAACAACTTAAGCCAATTATTTGTAGCTTAGCAGCTGAAAAATGAATTTTAAAAACTATGTTTGGCCTAATCCAGAGATAACCATTTTCTATTTTGATATATGAATTCTGAATTATGGTAATTCTGATTAGGAAGGCCTCTAAAAGGTGGGAAGTTTCTAAAATTCAACTGATATTAATTTATCTAATTTGATATATGAGTTTTGTGCAAATTAGATTATTGTTACACAAATACTGACTGGTCCAGTTTTGTTTTTTTTTTATCATTCCATGTATACAGTTTTATCTGAGTCTGCAAATTGATTATTTCTCTCAATTAACCCCTCTCTATTTTAGAGGAGTCTTTTGGGCTTGGTGTTTTGTTTGGTCTTGTTTTTTTTTCTTTTTGAAAGGAGTGTCTTCAAAACGGCTTACAGTAAGAATTGTTTAACACCAGTAGGCCTGGACCATGATTTAGTAATACTTGGAATGAGAAACTGCTTTCTTTTACAGGCCACTTACAAGCCTTCCAGAGGAAGGAAAAGGACACTTTGATTATTAATCAGTGGTTTATCCTAGGTGGTATATCATATGTATGTATGATCACTGAAAAAACTTGGAATTATACTAACAGGCTAAAGTGGGGTTTTTTTTAGTCTTAAGGGAGACACATTTTTGTTGGCTATTTGTTGCCATAAGAGTTTCTTGCAAAATGCAAAATTGTAAGTTCTATTTATGGTCCCTGAAGACATAGAATGATATATGGTTGCCCAAGTTTAGGCTGAGCAGATCTGAATATTCAGTCCTCTGTTCTTCCCACTGAGCTACTTGCACTTAGTTGAGGTGGGTAAATTACCTGTCAGGAACTCGGGTAAATTTGGAAATCTGCAGTCAAGAACTAGAGATGGATACCTCTAAATACGACACCCCAGATGCCATAGAGGTGTGGGTCACTTCTGAGATGCTTCTCTGCAGGTATGGCATAGGAAACCCCAGGCAGAAGTCAAGGATTCAGAAGATGATATTGGGTGATCGTGAAATCCTAGATGAAATATCGGTAATAAGACTGTGAGACAGAAGGTAAACATAGTAAGGAAAGAAAAAGTATTGTTCAAAGCCTGTGCTTTTTAGAGCTTTATGCTTCTCTAACTCACACAGAAATGTCATACTTGACTGAGTGCTACCTTATTTCTCTTCTGCATGTTTCTTGTTACAGTAATAATTAAAGGTTGTTCATTCTCCACATTATCAGGAATTCTAATGGTTGTACCGAGGAGAAAATTTGCCAAGAACAATAACCTTTGAATTACTTAAAGATAATTGGCTTTTTTTCTTCCATTCTCGAGACTTTTTTTTTACACTGTAGGCATTTAGAAGAATAAAGGATTTTTGGCATTAAGGGACTAAAGGACATTTTAGGATAAATTCAATAGTGGGCTAAGATAGTATTTCTTGTGAAATTTTGCACTTATTTGAGTATATAGTACAGTATCTGTCCTTCTATCTGCAGGGTTTCAAACTAAAAATAAATTTATCATCATCCAAAATTTATAATTTTTCCACTCAGGTATGATACCTGACCCTAAGCACGTCACAGTTTACTTATTCATCACCAAAATATTTCAGTAGCAGAAAGCAACAGTAATGGCAGAAATGTTATTTACTCACTTTGAAGACAGAAAACATACTGGAAACTATTTTCAAACCATTGTGGACATTTTTCTGGACCACATATACTAAGTGTATCTTCCATATTATCACTTCTTATTTTCTTTCGTCTTATCCCAGTTGATTTGTTCTTACATTTCTCCAAGACTCCAGAAGATTTATTACATGGAATTGAAATATGTTTTTAAAAAAGCCAAAATTCTCCTGAGATTGTAGGTTTATATGAGCTTTACTTTTTGTGTGGTAATTGTATAAAGAATTTAGAGGCTGACTCAGTCCAGAGTTGCTTCTTTGCTTACACAACATCTTCTCTGCTGGAACACTCATGAGGATGACGGTACTGGCATGTGAGCGGGTTTAAGTCAGTGGGTTAAGTATTAACAGAGGGATGCTCTCATTACAAGTATTAACTGGTTCCAGGAAAGAATGTAGTAATTTATAACAGAGAAACAAGACAGCAAATAAAAATACTCATTTTTCTTGCACAATTAAATTGAATTCAATTAAATTGAATTCATAATGAAGGTCATTGTTGATGGCTGAGTGAAAGGCCATTCCAATTCACAATGCAAAGTCAGGCTAAGAAGAGAATTAATTCAGGAAGATTTTGTGCCTCTTCTTCCTCCAGTATTTCTCTTGGAAAGGAGCTATGAAAGCTTCTTAGCCTGTGTTACATAGCAACCAAACTATGGATACAATCAAGATGGTGTCAATTTTCCGATGTCTGTAGTGTCTTCTGCTTTTTCTCATTTTAGTTATTATTCTCCATGATTTCTGTGCTCCCAAGACAACAGCATAATAGGAAAAGACTAAAAATTTAAGCTAAGCATGTTAAAAGCCATTCTTGGAAGTTTATTCATCATTCTTTACCTATTCCTAAGTGTGTTCTGACTCATGGGTGGCCTGGAGAAGTCTCTTGCTGAGTCCAGCAGAACATGCAGCTGCTTTGCATTCAGAGATGTTCTAAATCCTTGGGTTTGAAAGGGAACCTTTGATGAGACTACCTACCTACCATGTCACACTTTTTTCCTGAGTTTGACTTCTGCCTGCTTCAGAAGGACATGGTTGTTCTTTTTGCAAATTCTGGCACTATCTCTACTTTTTCTACGGAGTGCACTGAGTTTGTGAATGAAGAGAGAAAAAAACCTCAATGATTGGCTCAGTCATTCTTGACCACATGTGTCGGACTTAGTCCTGAGGATGAAGTTCAGTGCTGTGGGGTTTTGAGGTGTAGCGTGCCTCAGAAAACTGCAGTTTCTCTTGCTTGTGTGTCTAGATGGTCTCCTTGTGAATTTTCTTTGTCTGAGGCCATTCCCATCTCCGGGTACTTTGATGTATATTCTTTCTTCGGTGGCTTAGCTGATTTTGCATTGCTATTTATGGTTTGTCTTGGTTCATGGGTTACTAGAAATCTATAGGAATTTTGAATGAGAACGCTGATTTGACGTTCTGTTTATGTGACTAATCTATTAATAGCAAGTCTACTGACTTCAAGCACACAAATACAGAAATAGTCACTAAAATTTGCCCATATAAAGTATATTTTTCTAGATTGTTAATTTTTATTTCTTTAAGGAAAGTGGCATGCCTTTGTTAAGTACTTTAAATACATCTAGCCTTTTCTTTTAAGGGCCTGCATTCTCACAAGGGAACCACTCAGTGCTGTGATTGGATTAATG
The DNA here is from genome assembly GCA_035048155.1 of Cinnycerthia olivascens. Taxonomy (NCBI): domain Eukaryota; kingdom Metazoa; phylum Chordata; class Aves; order Passeriformes; family Certhiidae; genus Cinnycerthia; species Cinnycerthia olivascens. Next base: position 95,818,293 of record JAWWMU010000106.1, on the reverse strand, counting down.
CAAATTGGATGGGAAGATTGGGATGGGGTAGGAGCAATTGAATTTGGAAAGTTTATGAGAGCTGCTAGTTCAGGGTGAATAATAAAATAAAGACAGCAGTTTTGCTATTTTGAAAAGCTCTGTGCTATGTAATAGACTGTAATTTAATTCTGAGAGACTTTTTTATTAGATTTTTTCCCAAGTAAAATCACAATTCCTATTGTTCCTTATCATATGTCTCATTACTGCTGCAAGTATTATCCTCTTTATATGATTAAAGTGATTCATATTTAGCTCTCTTCCTTGTTTTGTACACAATTTCAGGTAAATAATGGAAGCAATTTGATGCTTCTGAATAAAGCAATAGGTGCTTTGGGTTTTTTCCTAAACAGGGATGTATATTTTAGCAAAGGAGTAATGATAAGCCTTGCATTGAGATCATCAACAGATGCATACCTCTGACAGAATGTCTCAGCATTGGTCAGAGCAATAAGCCCGTGCCAAGCAGTGGTTCCAAGGTTCAATACAATAAACATGTATGAAGTTTGTCATCATTTACACTCATAATCCTTTGTAGATACTTCTGGAAAATATGTTATTATCATTTGTATATTTGAATTTAAAACTGTCAGAAGAATGTGCCTAACAAACAAAATAATCACTCTTTGAGGGAAGTTGGCTCTGTGAGAGAAGGAGCACTTTTCATGCCCTGCTGAATATTTCCAAAACCAGACAAAAAAACCAAACCAAACCAAAACAAAACCAAAAGCCCAAGAGAATTGTAACAGTGAGGTTTCAGTCCGCTACATTGTGGAATTGAAGGGGCTTCATTGGTTGGGCAGACAAAAGCTCTCAGTTCCAGTTCCTAAAGAAGCAATGATTTAAGAAATCTAAACCCAGGGCAGTGATGACTTAAGAAATGTGTTATTGGTGAAACTGTTTGATGAATTGAGACTTCTTTCTTACTCTTGCTTAGAGTTGTGTGTAGCTATAAATTCAGCAGAGTGGCAGTGTCTGAAGTCATCTTGTATTGATTGCCTGGTTATTTTTTACTTCAAAAATTTTAATTAATGCTTACCTGGGGTAAGATCTTGCATTTTGGCTTCTGGATTTTTCTTGTGGATCAGAGCACAAGTTTAAATTCTGCTCAAAACGTATAGTTAAACTTTCGCAAAATGGATCAAAGGATATTGGGTATTACTTTTTGCCTGCCTTAGGGCATCTCAAGAAATTTGGTTTAGTTACTGCATACCCACTTTCATTATTGTGTGGTAGTGCCAGAACATTTTTTATTTATTAGCTTTTCTACCTCTTGAATTTTCAGTTTTAGACTGATGATTAAAACTACTAGAGCTACTGACTCATATTTTTACATTTCCCTCCCTATCTACCTTCTCCTTTTCCCCTTTGGATTCAGATAGTAATTAACACAGTAGATGTCATTCAAGCTAAAAGGAAAATCAGTTTTATACTGGGAAATGTTCTAGACTCAGTTATAAATAATATAATTAAAATATTGACAAATAACTGAGAAACTGAATTGTAAAATAAAGGACAAATCCTACCTATATTTTTTTGTGATGATACTAATTTTAATTTTTGGGGTATGCAAATAATTTCAAGTGATTCATTGGTCTAAATATCTTGAGAAACAAAATATTAAATTTCTTCTTTAGAAGTCAGTGTTATCTCCTTCATCATGAAATGGACCAAATGCCTGAATCTGCCAGACAGGTTTCTACTGTTTGTTCTATTCACTAGGTCCTGAAAGAAGCCGACCAATTCAGCATCAATAATTTGTTGAAGTGCAGAGCTCTGTTAAAGAACTAATGCTCCTTCACCTTGGATTGTTAATTTTTTTTTTACTGTTATTAGACATGTAGTCAACCAACAACATGTACAAATAAACAAGCATGTACGTGTATTATACTTGTTCTGAAAAATTTAGATGCTATTTGATTTTTAAAATCTGAACCACTTTCCAAGGTAGAGGTAGAACAAGGTAATTGGGGCTTTTTTATGCTTTGTGAAGCATAAGACTCAGACACTGTTGTTTGTGACAATTTTTCCTCCATATCTGCGAACATATGCTTTAAAATTCAAAACAAAAACTATGGTGAAATTTTAGTAGAAATAAAAGGAGACAGTAACAAAGGGAAGATGATAGTTACAGTGAAAGAAACAAGAGTTTGAGTCTATAGGTTCAAGGTGCTTTTCTTCTGGATGCAAATAATAATGCATGAAACATACATTACTCTCTAACTATTATTTTAATTTATTGTATTGTGGTAATTTGACTTCATTTATTATGAAGAACCTTCCAGGGACATTTTTCAGAATATATTATCATAATTTTTAGGTTTTAGTATTGCTTCATATTAAAATAAATATTAGTTATTTTTATTGACCTGGGAAATAAATTTTAATAGCAATAATAGGCTCTAATACTGGAAATAATACCTGTCAGAAATTTAGGGATCATCCTTTAACATTTATGTGATGTTGGTTAAATGAATGTGAAAACCATGGATTGGTAAGAATGTGGTGGCATTTCTCCAAGTGGAAGTAATCTTTAAGAGCTTGTCCAAAAATGCTTACAGATGTTTTAAGTGGCATTTAATTATTTTAGCAGGTTTTATTGATGTTTCTGTTAGATTTTATTAGCATTTCCACTTCTGGACTGTGGCTTTTATTCAAACCCAAGATGTCATGATTTCATGATGTCTATGTTTATGAGACTGCCACCTGTTGCTTTGGACACTATTAGAAAGTCATAAATAGAAGGCCTGCTTCTGTATGAGGCTTTGCTCTTTTTGCTTCTACTTATTTATAAATTTATTTAACTATACAGCTACTACAAATATTCACTATTATTCAGGATACAATTATGGAAGTATCTGTGCTAAAAGTGCTAGTGATAGCCAGATGTTTTAAGAAAAGACTGGAATAATCAATAGGAATTTGGTATCCCTTTTCAACATGAATCCTAATGTTAAGAACAGTTGGGTTAATGTATGCATTACAAATGTCTTTTGATTTGTAGCAGCTATATTACTTCTACTTGTAAGTGCTTTTCATCTGACTGTTTCTAAGCTTTCTTTCCCCAAAACATTAATTAAATTAATGTTCTGATGTACAGTAGGTTAACACAATTTTCGTTTTACAGATGAAGAAACTATATCTAAAAAGGTCACATGTCATGTCAGTGACAGATGGAGGTACACAGTACTCTTCTGTGTTAGCCACTGAGAAAAATAAAAACAACCTTTCTTTAATCTGTACATTTGCAACTGTTGCAATAACCAAACATAAATGCACAGAAACTGAACTTTTCACTCTAAGACCACATATTTCCATCAGGTGAAGGAGGGGAGGAGGTAATAAAAGCTTTAGGAGGTAGCCAAAGCAGAGGAATAGCATCATTCAGGTGGATCAGTCACTAATAGATGTTAGACAAAAATCTGTACATATGTGTTTATGTGAATAGATATTTATGAATTTACATATAATTAATGTATTTTTAAGCTAATTTTCAAAGAGCTGTGGCAAATATTTCAGGAGATTTTCAGTCTGATTTTATCTTGAGGGGTATATCAGAAAGGATCAGACTTTCCAGTGATGTCTATTTCCCCAGAGTTTGAAAGGAAAGTGCTGCTCAGTATTCCAAACCAGAAACTAATAGGGGAAAAAAAAAAAATCTGTAGTGGAAGGAGCAGCTGGCATTTTCTGCAGAATTGAAATTCTAAAAGTTTATTTATAGAAAAAAATGTTTCCTTTCAAACTTATAAGTAGGCTTTTGGTACCCTCTCCTTGAAAATCCTAGCTTCTGGGAGTTTTATTTAAAGAGCATCTTGGTCAGATTGAAGATCTGGTATCTAGATTTCCCAGGATTTCTAGGTTGTTCCTGAGGTTTTGAGATGTCTAAATGTATTTCTAGGTTGAATTTGAAAGCTTTAATATCTATGTCTTCTCACCAGGCTAGTTCTAGACTGAAAGGACTGAAAAACCTGTTAACTTTGGCCTCAGGATGGTTTTGGATGCAGGAAGGATGTTTTTAGGTGACTTGGAACAGTTTTCTAAAAGAAAACTTACAATTTTTTATGAAAACTGAAACTTTCCATTGAAAGTCATGACACTTGTAGAACATACATTTCCTACCCAAGTCATTGACAAAAGAGTATGTTCCAGATGAGAACCTCAGCCAGTTTCCAGTAGGGTTATTAATGATTACTGATGACACTAGAGATGTAAGCAAAGAAAACTAGCTTTTGTAATTGAATATAACAGGGTATTTTCATATTGTGAGTAATTTGATTACCTAGAAATGCAGTTAGATACATATTTATCCAAATTTAATTTTTTCCAAGACCCTGAGATAACTACCATTCCTTGTAATTTTTTCTCTCTGTCCTGAGTGAATGGCACTACACTATAACATCTGAATAACTTCATTCTCATGACCACACATACTCTGTATTGAAACAGTCTGCTTTGGTTGTATTTAACATTTTGGTGTTCACCTGCATAGATGATCTTCTCTCCCAATCCTACTTCCATTTATGTTGCCAGGGAAGCAAGCTGTGGGGAGGAACTTTTGAGCAGCACGTGTACAGCACATTACAAGTCTCTCCTCTCCTGTACCTGGTCTTAAGACTCTTTACCTGTGCTGTAGATGAGCCCTCCATTTCCCCACTTGCAGCCCTTGGACCTATGAGCCCCTGACATTCAGGGTCCCACTTGAGTTGCTGGCACTCAGACCTCATCCTGTGCTTGCAGACTAGTCCAGCTCTTAGTTCACAGGCATCCCACATGTGCATGCTCAGAGCTGAGAGTGTACCCACACGTAAGAAAGGCTTTAGTCAGGAGATAGGGTAGGCTGGGGTCTAGCACAAGGTTCAGGCAGGCAGGCATGCTGAGCAACCTCTTACACACAACTAACCGCTGTTCTTTTTTATTTCCCGCTTTTATCCCTCCCAGATCCATCTTAATCCCTCTTTTTACATATCTTTCCCTAAACTTCTCTTTTTAAGTGCTACAGGGTATCAAATATTTTCTTTGTTTTATTCTCAAATTCTTTTGTAAAAAGTCCTACACGCTGATGACCTTGTTTAATGAACGTGGCTTCCTGGTGAGAGTTTCCTTGTTTACTTGCTTCAGTGGATGTCTTCAACAGGGGCAACCATCTCTGTTTTCCTTCTATGGCCTTTGGAGTGGCCATGGGTGTGCTCCATTTCTCTTTCATAGGTTACTGAGGGTCCTACACCTATCACCTCTTTTCTGTATTTATGTTTGTCAGCTGTTTTTCAGAAAACCTAGCATTTGCCATAACAAAAAGCATCACTGTTAATTATGTTAGTCTGGAGGCTGTGTAAAATTACCTCACATTCCTAAAGCAGAGGTTGTGTAGGACTAAGGGTCTGTCCTCATGCAAAACTGTGATTTGCACTATCCCTTTTCACAGCTGCTTTGTGTGAATTCTCATTCTCTCTTGCGTCCAGTAGAACTTTAGTCCTAAGGTTTCAGAAATTAAAATTGCTTCCATTTTTACCTTGGGAAAGCTAGATTTATGAGACATGCTCAGGTCACTTTTATTAGATTGAAGCAGAAGTTGCCAATTTCTTTTTGTAGCATAGCTGCTGCACTATATGTACATCCTGCCCTAAAGCAGTACTTCAGGAAATTAGTGCAGTTCAGATCTAGGTACAAACTAACATCACCTGAAAGTTGCCCAACACACAGAGGAAGTGGATTTAAAGAAAAGTTAATCTCTTGTTTTTCTGCAAGATGTGATCTGCAAGACATTTCTGCAATATGATCAGGTAGCTTCTTGTGTAATAATAACTTGTTTTAGGTTTCTTCTGTATAGAAAATATATTTATAAGATTGTAACCTTCCCTCTAATTTTCTAGATAAATGGGTCTTTTAGTTAGGACAATTATTTTTTTGTGGGATCAAATATCTTAAAAATAGGAAACAACAGATAGAACATCCAAGGAGTTTATTTCTTTATGGAAATAAGGGTAAAAGGGCATAATCTAAGTTATGGTTTAAAATAAATTTAATGATAATCATTGCTGTCATCTGGGAAAAAATATAGGCAAACATAGAAATACTGAGATTTTCAGCAACTTTAAAGGCAATAATATATATATATATTTAATATTATTGTGTCCTTTTATAGCTGGAGTTTTGTTTGGAGAGTAGTGAACTCCTGGAACAGTTGCTTTTCCCCAGAAATTATTTTATTCATAAAAGAAATGGTATTGTTTGGTGAATTTGCTCGATGAAGCTGTATTGGCATTAAAGCAGTCATCTGTTATACTCTATTGGTTAAACTGAACTACATTTCAAGACAAGAAGTTCAAGCTCCTTTTGGAAAACTATATTGAAATCTACAATGCCTCCTCTGCCTTCCCTTCAAAGTAAATTTTGTATTTTATTAATTTTTAAAAAACATACAGAAAAGTAACAGCAGAGAGATTTTTACTGTTAGATGTACAGTTAATGACAGAGATATAAGGGGACATGCGCCTCAGGTCAATTATTGAGAGCTTTGTTTTGGTTTAAATATTGATGTTTACTGATTTTCTAGAGTTTGTACTATATCATGCCTCACTGGTTTTTGTGATGTTTCTTCCCTTTGGAGATTAGGAATTCATTTTTCATTTTCTTTTGAATTTCTCTTAGCCAATTTCTATTGATGTTCTTATTAATGTGCTTTTCATTTTATGTTGTTTTCTTGTATTGCACTTTTCTTCAGAAGCGTTTTGCTCGTCAGGGTAAAATGTAACCTGGTGTCCTAGGCTCACTCTTGCAGAACTCTAATGTCTTGCCTGTTTCCAAAGGATGCAGGCATTCCAAATATATGGTAATGAAACCTCCGTGTCTTATGATACTGAAATTTTGGTCTGTGTTCTTTGAATTCACATACAAGAGTAATTATAGTGTCAGATGAGATGGTAGCATAGAAAAAACACCACTCAATAAACACAAAAGAACAGCTGATAATCATCTGGTTACTGTAAACTTCAATTTTGTGACATTTACTGAGAAGCTAACGCCATTCACTGATGTGGTTTTTAAAGATATGGTGTTTATCTTGTCCATGTAATATGTTACTGAGAGAAGGAAGGGCTGATGTGCTTTAATGATATCATTGAGGGAAGGCAAGGTGACAGAGTTCTTAAGAAATTATTTTGCAGTCAAGTTACTAATATCCATGGATACCAAAAGCTCAGTGCTGTTGGTTGCATTTAAATTTGTATTGTACAATTGTTATGTGATTTTCAACTCTGTTCTGCAAACAGAGTATGGTAAGAACTACATAATATAGTAGGGCACGTCACAGTGGGCTCTGTGGAGTAGCATAAGGTTCCCTTAAAAGAGTTCTGATGTTTTACTGTTTGAATTGAAAGCTACATTTACATTTCCTTGGCCCTAACCAGCAACCAGGTACCCACACAGCTGCTCACTCACTCTCCCCACCCAACAGGCTGGGGGAAAGAATAAGAAAAGTGAAACTGAAAAGTACATTCCTTGGATAAAGGCAAATTAACAGATGACAGAAAGGAGGAAACCAATTCAAAGAAATTGGCTCCTACAAGCAGACTGTTGTCCAGCTGTTGACCAAGCATCAGCCACATTTGGAGGCAATCCCTCGTGCCTTCCTTCCTCTATCTCAGTTCTTATTGCTGAACATTTTGTTATATGGAATGGCTAATTTGGGTCAGCTGTTCCAGGCTGTTTTCCCTCCCAGCTTCTTGCCATCCCATGTTGGGGACAGTGTCAAAGTAGTAAGAACAGGAAACCTTGATTCTGTGCAAATACTGTTCCAAGAATGGCCACAACATTGCTGTGTTACTAATATGTTTGGCTAGAAATCCACAGCACAGCACCATGCAGGCTGCAGTGAGGAAAATTAACTTCATCCCAGACAGACGAAGCACACTTTGTTAGAAGAACTAATAAATGGAATATCATGTCCCATTTTTGGAATCATATCTGAAATGAAGAGAATTTACAGCAGTAGATAGTAAGTAACATGTTTGGATGGTGTGAGCAGAGATGTACATTATGTAGAAGTGATGGTGGTTAGAGGTATATGAAAAAGTTGCAACCCTGCTTTTTTTCTGCAGATACCTTTGCTCATTCTGCCCTGTTTTCCATTATTTCTGTTTGAAGTATTTGCTATCGGTTGTTCATGGCAGTTTACAATGAATGGTTTCATTTGTTTCTCAGTACAGCCAGGCATTAGATCTTGCTGACCTTCAGCAACGCAGTGTTAGTCAGCACAGTCATGTATTTAAGTCAGGATTGAGTAAGGCCAAAAATAATTGGCTTTATATGTTCTTTTTTTTTTTTTCTAATTCACACTTAATCTCTTTGAAAACGTATAATTCACTGTATTAGAACTATTCATTCTTCAGCTTACAAAGGGAGATAAAAATGCAAAGATTAAGAAAAGGTGAAATGAAGTACATAGCGAATATGAGATAGTTGTGTTGTGCAACAGAGAGGGAAGAAATTAATTTTATTGCAAAGATTTGAGCTCTGTATTTTATTTTATTCCAATCTGCATTGTTATAATAATTTTACTTTTTTGCCCAGCACATTGCTGGAACAGTATTAAGCCAATAATTATTTTGTACATAGCATACTTGAGATTTGAAAAAGTCCATTGTATTCTTGATATAACAAGTTTTATAAGTCATTGAAAATGGATTTTTTTTTATAAATGACCTCCCGAAAACTTCAAGAATACAAACTCCTAAATTTCAACATTTAACTATAAAAAAGAGAACTGCCAATAAATATTCATGTCTAAGAATATGAAGTAACTGAGGACATACATTGTGTATTTTCAGTATAACTGGTAAGTTGGAAGGAGATTAAGGTAAACTAAATCCTGAGGAACTGGCAAGGCATACTGCAGGTTTGTGTGGATCTTCCTGTGTTTCTGCAAAAATTAGCTTCACCAAAGTATTTGCTTGGCAGTATCTTCAGTTACAGATACTTTGTTAATCCTTAAAATGTAGCCTGAAAAATTCCAGTCCTCCTTTTGGATTTTTCTGTTATCTTCCTGTTGAATATTTTCTCTAAATGCAGCCTTTATTTTTTATACCAAAAGTCTTACATAAATACACATTTTTAAGAAGATATTCAAATGTCCATCTGTTCCCTGAAACTAATTCTATAAAAAGCTGACAGTAGACATGTTTTTAAACAAATTTCAGATTCAATTCAGAATTTATATTTATAACTGATTTAATAGGAAGGTTAGAGAAGTCCACTTGAGATTTCATATTATCCATACTATTCTTTAAAAAGTTTTTCTTTAAATAAGAGCCTATGCTTGTCTGTTTGCTAATAAGAGAAATGTAGTATTTTCCTATATTTTTGTCTTCTAGGGAGGAGTCAACTCTGTGAAAAATAACTGGGTTTACCAGTGGACAAAAAAGTAGGGAGTTACCAATTTGTAATGCAAAACCTGAATAAAAATATATTGACTTCTTTGTGAGACATCTACTGGTCTTAAACCAAATTTATGACTTGTATGTATAGTTAATTATTTATAATAACATATATAGAGCGAGTCTGAATCAGAACATAAATTCTAACTTCACAATGAAGCTTAGCTTTATTTCAGTTATTAGATTTTTATCCGGTTATATATGCATATATATCAAATTATATTTTTGCTATATTGGAAACATACACTGTGTTGCACTTGATGCATTCTTATCATGTAATAACACATACTATCAAGTTCAGTACTAGAAAAATTGAAAAAATGTCATTGTTTGAGTAGCACAGTAAAGAAAGTGTTGTTTTCTAAGTAACCAATCTTGCCCAAAACTACTATCTGTTCTTAAAAATGTCTTGGACATATGGACTAAATAGTTGATAGCAATGAAAGAATCTTTGTGTATGAGTGTGTAGGAGTGTAGGAGAAGGAAGGAGAAGTAGGTGTTAAACATGACAGCAAGGTGGGAACAAGTGACAATGGAGGAATGAGAATTTAATGCAGAAACGTGTCTTGTGCAAGTAATCCTTGACACTTACGTAATTTTGTGTATGACTGTATCTACAAGCTATATCTGATTCAATACCTCTGTGCCCTGATTCTGCTGTGTGAGGCAGCTTATTCCTATTTATTTTAAGGCAAATTTTAGACATAATTTTTTATGCATATTCTTTCAAATGAAATTTGATTACTTTCTTATGTGTCTTACCAGGATGCTGGTAGCCATTGGAATTAGTTGCTTTTCGTACAAGACACATAAGGCTCTTCAGTTGTGGTTTGGAGGTCTCTGAGTACATATAATAAAAATTTGATGTCATAAAGTGTATCTTTACTTGACAGAATTCATAGGTACTGAAAAGGTGACAGATTTGTATTTGTAAGGAAAAAATTATATTTATCATGTACCTGATACTTTTCGGGTTACATTCCAATCAAGTGTTCATACAGTAATTGAAAATAATAGTTTTTTGTATATTAAAATAAAATCAATTTATTTATAATATATAGAATGTGGAATATAAGAAAGAAATTATTGACTCTTCTTAGGTTTGGGAAAAAGTTTTCTAGCCTTTAACAGCTAATTAATTTAGTTGCTGAGTGATTAAAAGAGCAGTGGATTATATTAAGAAGTTAACAACTGTCAGTAATGACCTGTTCCCCATTGGTATGCCTCTAACTTTATTACCTCTAGTGATAATTAAATAAAAACAGACCTGTGTAAGCTCCCAGGAAACACAACAAATGCTAAGTTATGATCTATCGTCTTTGTGTCATGCTGGTTTTTGTTGCATATTTTATGGTTTTGTTTTCCCTCTGATTGATCACAACAGGTTTTCTTCATTACAAGTGCGTGTACTAGTATGTGGTACGGGTTTGCATATGGGAGAACTAAAAATGAAAGGTTAGAAATACTGTGTCAGAAGCTCATCATCATAAAATAAACTTGACAAGGGATTAAGTTTAGTTTTATCAATAACATAAGATTTAAAAAAAATACTGTTGTGGCTTACTGACAGTTTACAGTGTTTCAATCAATGGTTTGCTCTTCATCATATTGACAAAAAGAGGCAACTAAAATGATCAAGCTCAAACTTTTGTATAGATAAGAAAGGATATTTCAGTGTTTTGTAGGAAATGCAGGTTGTCTTTATCTCAAAATATGTCTTCATTAAAACTCCTATTTCTTCAGGCCAGTCTTTAAAATGCGACATTTTCAGTCTCACTGGCACATTCCTCGTGCTGGTAACCGCGTACAGGAGCGGCACAGTGAGGGGCTCCACCGTCTGACTCATGAAGAGTGAGCTCATAAAGTGAGCTCACAAACCTGAAAGAGCTGGGAGAACCTGTCACTGAGAGCACCAAAGCATCCTGTGTAGGTTCCTGGGTCCTTTTATTCAGGGCACGTGAATCCTCCCATAGTTCATTCAATTGTCTGACAACCACGCAAAAAGAAATTAGACTTTTTAATGTATGTTAATATTTTTTTCAGTTGTTTTTAGGTTCCAGAAGAAGCATGAGTAAAGAATTACAATGTTTAGAAGAGAAAATTGTGACAAGTTCATTCCTTTTTGTATCCCAGAGTTATTTCCAGACTTGTATCATACTTGTTCTGATAAACCCCTTCTTTCAGCAATTTATATATATTTATATACATACATAGATTATCCATTATGTGTGAGAAATAAACCTCTGGACCTTGATCCTTTCTCTCACTGCTTTATATATTCCCTAGGTGTCCAACACCTAACCATTTATGAACTTGTAGATGAGAAAAAAGACTTTTTTTCCTGTAAGCAGCCAGTGTGGGGATGTGGTATATTTTCAGTTTCTTGTATTTCTGAGTATGCTCCTTGCTGTCTTGTGAAAGTGTTATATATTCCTGAGTGTTTGTGGCTTCATGCCCAGATGTGTTGCATTTCTGGAGCTAGGAGGCAGGAAAGTATACATTATATGTTCTCTGTCTATAATCTGCTAGGATGAAAGTCATTGTCTCAGCCAGTTGGGATAATAGAACACCTTCTTTATATAAAGTATAAACTATCATTGTTCAATATCCCAAATTCAGGAGCAGTTCTATATTGTAGTCTTTGTCAAACAGTTTAAAAACATAAGTTTTTAAACAAAGGAGATAACATTATAGATAAAATTCTCAACAGATTTTCCTTTGCCAAATACAAGCAAATGGACTTTATTCCAAGCTGTTATCAGCCTAATATTCATATAGACAAAATATTTAACTGTCGTGGAGGTTGTTTTGGGTCAATTTGTTTATGCAAAGAAGTTCTCCAATCGTATATACGTAACTTGAATATGTAAAACAATACTTTCTTACCTGATACACAAGAGAGAGGTAGGACCTATAGAGTTCTTAGTTTAAGCACTAGTGTGCTTACCACTCCTATGTCTTTGTTGACCATTCAGGCAGCATTTTGGAATGGAATAGTTGGTACCTGCAAATCCCTGGAAAGGGTCTTTTTGTCTCCTATGTGTCTTTCCTATATCATCAGCACTGATGTGGATGACACAGGATATAAAACCCTACTATGTTGACATTTACTTCCTTAAGCCCTTGACCTACTAATAATTAACCCTATAACTGCAGCTAAATTTAGTCAGCTGTTTCGTATCTTGCATCCTTGGTAGGCAGCCAGGGGTTTGGAGTGAGGGTTGGCTAGAGTGTGGGAGGACTGTAGCTGGGCCTGAAGAAAGAAAAGACAACAAGTGATAGATTGTGGTTAGTTATCCTTTGTATGTGTGTATATTTTTTGTGCATCATGCAGATGTAATTTTTCGGACCTTACAGCTCAATTCACATGTTCCTCTTAGAATAAGGGTGGTTGCTTTAGGATTCTGAAGTTGAAGAAATTTTTGCCTAGGTGATGATCCCTAGCAGAAAATTTCTGGCTTTTTGCTCAGAGCATTTATATACATTCAGTATATTGCTCTGCCACTGTCACCAGTTGGAGTAAGAGTGTCACAGAGCAGTACAGGACAATTAAAATTAATGATTCCCTCCAGCCAATGACAGCAAAGGACCACTAAAAGTCATCCAGTTCTGCAGACTGCCCTGAACCTGCATTATGCCCATCTAAATCTGTGAGCAGGCCTGAAGAACAGGATTTGGTAGATGAGAAGCTGGACCTGGGCTGGCAATGTGCACTCACAGCCCCGAAAACCAGCTGTGTCCTGGGCTGCATCAACAGACCATGATCGGCAGGGTGAGGGAGGGGATTCTGCCCCTCTGCTCTGCTCTTGGACACCCACCTGGAGTGCTGCATCAGCTCTGGGGTCTCAGACACAGGAAGGACAGAGGAGAGGCAGAAAGACAGCTGGAGGGATTGTAGCTCCTGTCCTGTAAAAACCAAATCTGACAGCATTGGAATTGTTCAGTCTGGAGAAGAGAAGCTTCAGGAAGGCCTCATAGCAGCCTTTTTGTACCTAAAAGGAGATTGCAATAGGGATTCATGCAGCATAACGTTTATTTTAGGTCGCGTGTCTCTGTGTGTATTAGTTCTTCACAAGGCCTTGCAAAGAAAGAGTTAGTCTGTGGCTCCTAGGATTCAACTGGCCAAAGTGTGTAATAGAAAAATAATTACTGTTGAGAAAATGGTTTAATGTTTAGGGTGAAGTTCATCTGTTTTTGTTTTATGGAATCTGACCCTAGATATTTAGGGAAGACTTTGAAAGTCTGTGAAGAATTGCAGTGTCCCTCCAGCAATAAATATGAAATAGCAGTATCTCAATAGTAAATCAGAAGATATATATTTTTATATGTCTAAGAAAAATATAGCAGATTTTAGAGGCAATCAAAAGATAACATAAAATAGTATAGTGGCCTTTGGAGATACAGTTTCTTCTGTTGTAAGCATATTAAACTGGTATCTGCTATTCATCTTTTCTGGCTTCAACAGAAAAGGCAAAACTATCATGTTTTTACAATTCTAATGCCTTTGCAGTGTTTTAAACTTTTATGTCTCAGTTATTATTTACATTGTAAGTTTTTTAATTTATTAGTCATGCAAAAATCAACTTTCAGTAATAGCCTGATTTTTTCTGCTTTTACAGTCATTACACTATAGCACTGATTAATTTACTTTACCAATGACAATGAAGTGATGTTACAGCAAACAAGGCTTAGCTTCAATTAGAAACTGTAATTTTAGCTAAGTCCATATTCCAAACTCAAGTGCAAAGATAAAAGTACTCTCATGCAGAGGAATAGGATATTTTGCTACCCAGAAGAAATGTACCATCTACTCATTAAGAGCTTCTAAGGTAGTCTTTAAGGAGCATATTAATATATTGTTTTACCTCAGGTACTGCTACAGGAGAACAAATAAACAATATATGTTATTCAGCTTGTGTTTCATACAAGTCTCAGCTCCTTCATAAATGGAAAACATAGTGTCAATTTCTGGAAGTTCTGCAGTTTATGGTCTATAGAAGGTCAAATGAAATGAGACCCTTTTCAAATTCTAAACATTTATAAAAGGAGTTTCAAGGACGATGCCTGAGATATTGAACAGAGTTACTGCTTTTTGCATGGTTATGTTTATACAGAAAGATAATATTTTTTACTTCAAAAGGATCAGTTCCTTTCAAACCTTTTTCTTTTTTTTCTTTTTCTTTCTTTTTTGTTAGAATTTCAGTACCTATAAATAGAAGCTCTTGACATTTTGCATCATTCTCTACCCTTGCTCTTTATATAGAACTCTCATTGATTTCAGTTCTGTATATTGAATTAGACTAGGGTGGATAGCCTTTCTTTTGTAAAGGATGGGGACAGTATTAACCTCTGTGCTCACAGAAAGTCTATTAAATCTCCTTTAATTACAAAATGCTTTAAATAACATCTCAGGATTAAATCTTACAATTTCTAGGCCTTCACAAATTGAGATGTCGTGAATTTATGAAGAAGAACACAATGAGTTCTGAATATCTTTCTTTAAAATTCACTGTTCCAAAAGTTGTGTGAAATTCTGGTTGTTTCTGCAATGGGCATTTGGAGTCATTGTGACATCTGATGTCCATATAAGAGTATTTCAAATTACAAAAGTATTATAATTTACCTTCTGTAGACTCACAAGGATGTGTTTCCATTGACTTCCCTCAGAAGCTTTCCCACAATATTACCATGGAGAGGAAAACAATTATCCATGCAGTTTTGTGTTACAGAAAGGGTCAATGAATTTCTGTCAATCCAAAATTGCTGCTACTGATCTCTGCTCTAGACTAATTTAAAGATGACTTGAACTGTGAAGTCTTCCTAGGCATTGATGTTCCCTGAGATTTGTCTTAAGAGGAAGGTGACAGTGAAGGAAAAAAAGGACATGTAAATATTTAATATTTTGAACTGTGATATTGTTCCTTTTTTGTTTACTTCTTTTTAAAGAACTTTTTCATAGTCAAGTAAAACTGTCTATGGTACTGCTGGATTGCTGCAAACATGATCCTTGAAACTGAAAGTACAAGATGGTGAAATTTTTGACTTGGGAAATGAAGTATGAGAGTGGAATGGGAAAAAGCCCATGAAATTCCAATAAAATGAGTTAATTGTTGAGAAATAAAGGGGATTAATTTCTCTAATACTCGTTACTTCTGTGTTTACTAAATCTCAGAAGATATCAAGGCAATATATTTTATGCCCAAGCTGTTTGTTATATCCAAGTTGAAAATATAATTTAATTCCCCTAACATAGGTAAGCCAAGTCCTTACAATGCCTCAGTGGGCAAATACCATGTTTATAAATAAAAAGACACTATAGAGGGTGGTTTTTATTACATATAGAACTACTGATAACAAAGGTATTAAATTGCTTTTCTGTTGTTTGTGTGGATACTGGACGTGCCCCACAGACTCTACAAGCAGTAAAGAGAATATGTGAGTCAAAATAACTTATACACAGACCACAGAAATTGTCATTTCCATTATGTTTGAGTCTCCAAGTTCTGCATAAGGCAAAGTGGCTTGAATGCAACCCTTCTCCCATATGATAAAATTTACCCAGCTTTAAAACAAAGCATAACATCCCTTTTACTATTTTTCTGTTGGTTTTCCTGTTTTATATTCATCAAGTGGAAAGATATAGCTAGCATCTCTGAAAGCATTGTCTTGAAAGGAGTGCATGTGGTTTTAAATGAAACATTTTCCTCTAGTAAAAAAAGGAGCTGTTGTGAATACGTTTGAGGGATAATGCACAGTACTCCTTCTGAATAGTTATTTAATGTTCCAAGCTTTGATTTTAAAGCTTTGAGTAGCTACAAAATGCTGAAGACCTCTTCTGCCTTAAAAACCTATTCTTTAGGAACAGCTCAGTTTTCAGAAACTCTGTTCTTTAGCTACAAACGAAACTGTTTTCCCTACAGGAGTAATCCAGAATTTTAAAGGGAGAAAGTTAAAAATGCTTAATACCAGATACCCATTAAATGAGGGCCTATATTTGATGTATCCGTGTTTCTTTTTGAAAGGTTTTTGGTTTTTTAAACTACAAAACTTTTAAAAGTGTCTGTATTAGTTCTTTGTTTGAATAGTTGTTTTTTTTTTAAATTGCCTTGAGAGCTTTGCATCTTTTAAAATTCCTTCCTTCAGATATTTCTGTAAAGCAAATAGATTTATTCCTTGTTACTAGAAAACAAAGTAATAGAATTTTGCATCAAAATACTCATTGGGATTAGTGTTACTAGGAGGAAATCTAACAAGTATGCTGTTTAGTAGAGAGATGTCTATTAATTGCATGTGCTATTAAGTCTTTCTTTGATGTATTTTTCAAAAAGGGTTTTGCAATTAAAAGTGTAATAGTAAAAGGTCTTGTAAAAGGAGTGCCTTTGGTAGGTGGATTTTTTTGTTATTCCTGTGAACTGAAATTATGCAAAAAAAAAACCAAAAAGGAAATTAATAAAGTTATTAAAATAATTTAACCTTATACTCAAAGTGATTTTAAAAATGGTGGCAGATAATTAGTCTTTAATTCCTTGTATTAGTTTAAGAGATAAATACTTTGGTTACTCCATTATTTGGCTATTCCATTATTTCCTCGACATTATGGTTAAACTGTTATGGAATCAGAATAAAATTTGAGGTTTGTATTGGTGGAAAAGGAAAGATGTGCTATATCTTTCCATGCAGGGAGACAGGAAGTCAAGGTATCATTTAATTTAGAAAAGTAGGAAATATCGATCTCAAGTACATAACACTTGAATTCATAAACTTTCATGGTTCATTATTTTATCCAGGCTTTTGCTTCAGGCTTACGCTATATTTGCTCCATTTTGTCAAGAGAGTACAGAGTGACACCTAACTACCTACTATCTGATGTGTGAATATATGTTTTTAGGAAACAGTTGAGCCTGTCTTGAGCATGAGGCCATATGAAACATTGGCCAAAGAAAGCAAAACAATCCAGCATTTTAGGATCCATCTGTTAAAAATGTATTACAAAACTGTTTTCGCCACTGCTGAAGGAAAGTAATCTTGCCCAGTGTGTAGTTTATATATTTATACTTACTTCAATTTATTACAATTTCTTGAATGCTTGCATTTGCCTTGGGAAAGAAACATAAATTGTTTAGTTTAATCAAAGGCTTATCAAGAAATTCAGAAGAGATTGCATATGATTGGAATTTAATCTGTGTTGTTAAAGGGAAGATATAAATATTAATTCAATTTTATTTTTAATTTAGCTAGGCCTGTAGTAAGAATTTTCTTTAAAGAGAAATAAACCTTTCAAACCCCTACAAATACAAATATGCAGACAAGTGATTACGGAATTATTAACAGCAAAGCAGTAGTTATGTTGGCTCTGACTGAGTTAAGCAACACCATTTACCCAACCTTTTTAGCAGAATCAAAAACTGGGGACAAATACATGATTTTTCTTCTCAAGCAAAGCCTTCCTTGCAGTCAGTGACAGAATATTATGTAAAGGACCGATTTGGTCCAAGTAGCTGGAAAGAGGACACTGAAAAATAAATAAAGTGTGGGAATCAATAAATTAAGTCAATTAGCACCTGTAAAGATGAATCAGAACATTGTATTATATAGACACAATTTTTCACCAATTTTAGTTTACTTTATTAGCGCTTCCTAGATTTTCTGGCATTTCTCATAACAAAAATTGGTTTTAAATATTTGTAGCTTATAGTATTTTTTTCGTATATTTTTGTGATATTTGTCAGTCTAGAATTTACCCCTTATTTTGAATTACTTTTTTTGACATTTTTGGTTCAGCCTTTTGCAATGCATCGTTGAAGGAAAAGCTTGTTCAGCTCCATTAAAACAAAGAAACTGTCATAGGTTACTGAGTTTAAGGAGATGTGTCCAAGGCTACTGGAAGCATTTCTGACAGAAGTGCAGAGAGCTCATAGGTGGACAATCTGAAGTTTTGTATAAGACCTTGAAACAAGGAGCTGGAGTGATGAAACAGGAGCCTGAAGAGGAATGTGAGCAAGAGGGGTTCTGCAAAGAAGAAGAATAACAGAAAGAAACTGCAGGAATAATAAAAAAAAGACTGGGATTCTTTCCCAATTGAGAGATAAGCACTGGTGTGTAGTGAGCCTTGCTTTGTACTTTGAAGGCTTTAGGAACAGGTTAAATAAACAAGAAGAATGGTATTGTGACAATAACCAGGGAGGTTGAAAGTTTGGAGTAGAACACAAAGCAGTGTAAACCTTTTTTATGATATGTACACAGTAGGATAGAAGATTAAGATTTCACATGCAGTTTTATTTCTATATAATTACCTAATTTTTGTTTGTTTGTTTTTTAAGGGTGGAACAGTATGCCTAAAAGAAATATAGGAGTTTAAAGCAACAGGGAAAAAGAAAATGGTTTTACTCTGCATGGTGTCATACAGATGCCCACTTTGTCGATCAAATAGATTTAAAATTATGGATTCATGTCATGGGGTGCTGCTTTTCTATAAATAATTTAATTAATGACAATAGTTAATTGGCATTTACTTATGATAGAATCACTCTTCTGCCAGAATTTAGAAAGCAAGTGTGGATTTAAGGAGCAGTAATCTTCTGTATTTTCAAGAAAATGTTTATTTGAGATTTTGTATCTGAAAAGATCACGTGGTATTTATTTGGATGGTTTTCTTTCTCTATTTTTCTTTTTTTTCCTTTCTTGAGGTTGGAAAATTTCTAGTGGCACAAACGTTCTATGTAGCCTTTTTATTGCGATAACTATTGCTATGAATACAGGTATTAAAAGAAGAAGCAATCTAAAAACATATGGAAGACCTAATATTGCAATACTCATAATTGACATACATCAATTTGTTAGATGATTTTATCTTAGGAAGTGACAGTCCTGTGGATATGGTATTTTATGAGAAAAGAAAGAAATTCAGGAACTGTTCAGAAATGTGTGACAAGCTTCAGAAAAATCGTGGGGGAAAAAGTATAATATCATTCGAATATTTTTAGAAGATTAACAAGATTTTCTATGCATGGTTATTTTTTAAAGTTTAGATAGTTTCAACCATGTAAGTGAATTCTAATCTCCATAAAACTGTCTATCTTAACTGGCATTTGTGAAAAAATAATCATAATACTTATTTCTTCCACCATTCAGTCTGTAGAGGTGGGGGACTCTTGGCATAGTTTGAGCTGAGCATCCTTTCATTGCTGTGTGAATATTCTTTCAAATACAATATTATGTATTAAATACAGTAACTTGGTTTTATCTGCAGTGTTTGAGCTCCCTTGTATAAACTATTATATTTTTATTATAAGTCCTGTTATAGTCATCTTTGAAAACTGAATCACATTTGAATGATACCTCACAGCCCAAAACTTTCTCTGAATAATAGTTGAAAAATATGCATAATAATCGTACTCATCTGAACATACTTTTTTCATCTTCATTGTAATATGCTACACTTTGATTATGAAGAGCTGAGGTTATGAGACAAACATTGTTTAATTGGCTCTGCTTTTATCTTTTTGAAGCTAAGGTGGTCTTGCTATCAGACTTTAGGTTGATTTGGTGCACTGTTCTCACTAGTTACTCTGTCAGGTTTAATAAGGTATGAGTAAAATAAAATATGCTTCAAAATGAAATTGGAATTGCCAGAAATGCAACAAGAGAACTGCTGATATGGAAGAAATGCTCAGTTAATTCATTTTATTATATAAATAAGTTATACTTTCTGGGAGAAATCTAGCTATGTTTGCTGCTGTAGTTGCATGATACTGCAGATCATTAGCATATTTTCAGAAGGAGCATTCTCTCCCTTCACCATTATAAATATTTATGAATTATATTCTGATTTGTTTTAGAATATACTTTTATGAAAAATATTTGGATATAACTAAGTGTATTGCATCCAAGTTACAACCAAGGTTGGGGTACCAGACACAAGCAGATATATGCAGATATATATAATGATAATAAGTTAAAAGTTACTGTACCTATGTATCAGTTCAGGATATTAGAGTGATCAGTTCTCTATAACTGATTCTGAAGGTTTCTTTGTAACTAGAAGAGGTTTTTTTAGCTTTATGCAGTCTAAAGACATTTCTGTTTAGACTGTCAATCATGAGCAGCTGCACTAGCTTGCTACACAGTTCTGTATATGCTTTAGTTATACCTTAAATAACCTTTCTTTGCACTTCTCAGTAACTCATCTTTTATAATTTGCATTGATGCCATTAGGCATTATACTTTCAAGGTTTCTCCTGTGTTTGTATCTTTTGATTCAATTTCTGGTTTTTTCTTCAGAAGCCTGTGAGATGTAACCTTCCTGATAGCATTAAATGTGTAATTACTGTGCCATTACAATATTTCCTTATTATTCTACAGTTAATGTAAGGTCATTCAGTCTACAGATGCAATTGCATCGTTAAGAGATTTCTTATAGGTGAGAACAAAGTACGTTCACAACTACTTGTTACTAATATCTGTTCTCACGTTATCTCTAGTCCTTTATCAAAATTTTGTTGTTTCAGTGATAGTGATACAGTTCTTGTGTTGGTGGGTGCTGCTATTGTACAAGAAGTAGCTGATTCTTGTTTAGACTTTCATAATGCTTTTGATACTGTCTCATAAGTGAGGAAAACTTACCGAATCCTACAATCATAAAATGCCAAGTCCACCTCTAAAACACATCCCTGAGCATCACATCTAGTTGTCTTTTAAATACCTTCAGGGATGATGACTCAGCTGCTTCCCTGGGCAGCTGGTTCCAGTGCTTCCCAACGCTTTTGGTGAAGATTTTTTTTCCTAATATCCAATTTAAACCTTGTCTGATATAATTTGGGGCCATCTCCTCTTCTCTTATTTCTTATTACTTGGGAAAAGGGACTGATCCCCACCTTGCTTTCAGATAGCTGTAGAGCAATAAAGTCTCCCCTGATCTTCCTTTTCTCCAAGCTGAATAACCCCAACTTCCCCTGCTGTTCTGCACAGGGCTTGTGCTCCAGACCCTTCCCCAGCCTTATTGCCCTCCCCAGGATACACTCCAGCACCTCAATATCTTTCTTGTTGGAAGAGGCCTAAAACTGAACACAGTATTCTAGCTGCAAATGAAGGCAAAATAGTTCAGGGAACTCAATTATTAAAATAGTGTGATTGAAGGAATATGTAACAAATGAAAAGTCCTTGGAATTGTTATGGATCCAAACTCCCAAACAAGGTCACTGGTGACCTAAATGAAGTAGAAAACATGCATATTAGGCTTGCAATGCAGTGTGCTACTGCAAATACCTTGAAATGTATTATTAGAATTTGATAAAATTTTGTTAAACTGAAGAGATATTTAAACAAATAAGAAGAACTGTAATAGGAGCAAGTGTACAAAAAAAATTGTATGCAAATTTACTTTGAAAGAATTGAGGAAAGCAAATACAATTTGGTGGCCCTTAACAAAGATTTATAATGTAGTCTTTTTAAACCACTGTGAAATCTCTCAATGTACATTCTGGCATGAATCTGAATGGGAACTTCCCACTGACCTGGGTTGCTAAACCACAGTGATGACTGAAAAACTTTGCAGCAGTAAATTTTACTGTCAATTCGTAGTATCATAGGCATTTTGAGAGTAAACCACAAATTTTATCAAGATATAGTTTTTTACCTATTTTATGCTACAAAGATTTGACAAAACTTTAAAATTGCAGTAACGTAGAGCTGAGAGCAGCACTTTGGAGTGGGAAGCACAAAAAACCTTTGGGCATTGTGAATTGAGGAATGATGCATCTTTACTATATTTAACAAAACTTTATTTAAATAGATATATGTGAAAGCTAAATTCTGCCTAGAATTGGAATGGTTTGTGATCTTGTGAAATTGCCCATATGCAGGGAGACAGCCGAGCTCTTCAAACAGATAACGTTTTCAAAGAGGATGGTGACATTTCATGTAATTAAATGTGTAGCTGTTTGCCCCTAGGGCTAGGAATGTGGGCACTCAGCAAAAATACATGGCAATATACAAGAGCTGGAATACCACTTGATAACAAAGGGAAGAGGGGATTTGTCACTAAATAGATGTCTTTCTCTTTCTTGTTTCAATGTTGAAATTTGTACCTCAGAAGACATTCAACCAGTGGGCTGAAGTTGGGTGCCTCTGAAGTATTAGATGAATATTGGCGCTAGTCAACTTGGAAATGTCCCAGAATACTTTCGGTCTGGCCTACTGTTCTGGCTTCAAGAGTGTTTTATTTGCATAGTTTTGGTGCACAGTACAAAGGCAACATCAGTCCAACTTTTCTGTGTCATAGGAAACTGTGTACATAGATTACTTTTCAATAAAGAGTCCAAATTCATGTATTTTTATCATTTCTAAGCAATATAATTCTTCCTTTTTAGCATAAAAATTACTGAATTGAGGAAAAAAAATTAGGACAGAGAGACTGATATAGTGTGTACTGCCAGCACATCTGGAAGACAGTTATTCTCTAATTACCCAAGAGACAGAAGAGAAAACTGGCAGCTTTGCTGCTGTTATAAATCCCATCACTTCTAAAGGAGTTAATGGCTGCCCAGCTAATCAGTCTTTGTTATCTTGTAACATTCAGAGACAAAATAAAGGCCATGAAAATAAAAAGCAAGAAAACTGACTGGTCTATTACATTAAAATGTGTGATTTTGTCTTTCCAATGCAATCCCAACATGTGTGTCTTACAGTGCTTAATTTGGTTTTAAAATGTGCAAGCATTTAGTTTTTTGGATGAAAATTGGTTCTGTAGATGGAATGGCCGTTGTAGTTACTAACTTACCATCTTTCATCTCATCTTTTGAGCTATGTGCCTGACCTATGCTTAAAATGCCTCTATCAATTTTGCCACCAGCTGCAGAGCAGGTCTGCCTGTAACAAGCTTGTTACTTTTGTTCTAAATTTGACTGTAAAAGAAAAGAGAACATCACACGTGAAACCCCAGAGTATTTATCTCCCTTTTCTTTGAAGGCAAGAGCCACAAATTACTTACCTGTCAGTAGAACTAAATGAAAAAAAAAATCAAATTCTATTAGTGCACAGTACTCTCACCGGAACAGATAAGCTGAAAGATAAATTTGCTTAATGGCATTAGTAACAACCCAATTTGGAAAAGGTCCTGAATATCATAGGTGACATTTTAACATTGCCAGAATTTTGCCAAAGTTCACTAACAGAATATGGAGAGAACTTCATATCCCACAAGAAAATTCTACTTATATCACTTTCTCAATCATAGAATGCTTAGAAAATAATAAAAAAAAAAAAAATGTATAGTACTTACAGCACATTCCTCTCTTACTGATGGATGGAATGAAAAATAATGTTAAATGGAGGTGATCAGTGGGATTCCCTTCTGAAGTTGATAAAACTGAATTATGTCTCACCAGGTCTGAGACACATTACTTTATCCCATACTTCATAAAAAGGCCACTAGTTCTTCTCTTCAGTGGCCACTGAATAGCTTTCTTCAGGGGTCCTTATGTCCTGAGCAGTAGTGGGTCACAGTAAAGTTCTACTATCCATCTGAATTTTTTCATGTATGAAAAAAGATCTGATGTAAGTAGATGTGGTCACATATCCAGAGCTTAAGGAGAAGCAACTGGTTATCTGTTGGTAAACTTCAGTGCCATACCATTAGCTGCAAGATCTTCTTCCTTGGAGCTTAGGATTTTGGACACCTAGCTCCAAACATATGCATTTCAAGTTGTGTAGGCAATAGTGTAATGTTTTATTATGTATAGAAACTCCTGCTCTGAATTTCACATTCTCAGAATTCATGGGTGGGTGTTGTATTGTACTAATGTGTCACCCAACTTGTATCACATGGTTTGTCCCATGTACCGCCTATAATGGTTGGTTTTCTCCTCAACTTCTCAGGTTAAAGTCCCTCCCCTCCCCTTACCTGTCCCATCAAGGGTCTGTCATTGGCCCTTGGCCACTTTCCTTGCCCCCCCCTTCCCCTGGGTTTAAAAGTACCCCTCACTAGGCATTCAGCCTCTTTCCCTTCCTGGCTCCCTTCCTCTCTTTGTTTTCCTGCTTTCTCCTTGCCCCTCCCCCCTCTACACCTTGTGGCTTTCTTCCCCCCTCATTCTCCCTGTTCCCCTAGGATTCATTTGCCATTAAACTCTTTGGATCCCCGCTGCCAGGAAAGAATTGAGCTGTTCCTCATTCTAGCTACCTTGTGTACTGTTGGTTTGCCTGGGGGTCTGAGCTAGCCGAGCTTAACCCCACCCAGGGCGAACACAACACATGAGTGCAGCCCTGTGCTGAAAAATTCCCAATCATTTGCTATAGTTCTTATATTGGGATTGTGCTTTTTTTTTCCTAAACATGTTTTAGCTGACATATAGGAGTCACCTGTTTTAATATGACAGCTATACCTGGCTTGGACTGAGAATACCCCTCCTACAGCAAGATACTTCTCAGTAATAAATTTTCTCTGCTTGGATACAGCAATGTGTCTTTCTTCTGAGTGGCCTTGCTGCTCTGTTCTGGTGTTTTCCTGGGAAGGTGGGACTGTCAGAGCACAGTGGAAGAAAGCAGCGTGACTGGGACCATAACAGATCTGCAAGTGCAGCTGAGGTTTGTCTCCCCTGTTCGCTCCTCACAGGAGTGGGATGTGAGTAATAGCCTCATGCTGCTCTGAGTCATAGCAGGAAACTTCATCAAAACAGAAAACTGCCAGGGTGTTTTCTATGGTGTACCTTGTCATCCCACCTTGTTACTGTCTCGTGGGAGAGCTGGTCTGTGAATAGATGCTTTCTGCTCATACCCTAAAGAGGTAGGAAACAGCTCTAGAAGACTCTTCCAAAAAAGCTGACTGATTTTCAGTTGATCATAAACATAAAACCAGTTGATACTACCCATCCCCACTCAAAAATAGCTAGACAAAATGGTCCAATTGTATTTCTCTCTGCCTTGCTGTCATGGAATTCTTTTTTGTTGAATTGTTTCAGGGAACCACAAGGGGAGATTTGTCAAACTGCCATTTAGTGAGTGTGGCCAGACTGATTTTGAATGTTCTGTTTTCCATTTTGCAGCATTTTTGTAGTCTCCAAATCAGATTTTTTAACAACTACTATTTATGGCCAACACATGACAAAAAGAAAGGCTTATATTATTTGAGTTTGTAGTAGAAAGCAACTTGAGGAGAAAACAAAGGATCTAACATTTCTTTTTTGTCTCATGCTTAGTTCAGGGACTAGCTAGGTAATTTCTTGAAGTCTTAATTCATGCTAAACACTCTCAATGCCAAAAAGAATTAGACTTGTCTTTGGGTTGCATTGATTGACTTCAAGAATGATTTTCCCAGATATGTCTGTCTTAAAAATTCAGAAGTCTCCTTTCACATCCTGGTTTACTAATCTGGGATATTATTGCCATTGAATTCTTAATAGTTTAAATGCCTTTGGGAACGAGAAACAGAAAGAGTTGCAATTATTTTTTCTTAATCCACACTGTGTTCCTGTAAGGGTTTCGCATGGCAGATAGTACACAGAAAAAATACTGCCAAAGAATAGATAATATTTACATATAATCTGGAATACCCTTGAGAATTTCAGTTTCTCTCTGTCCTGTTTCTACTGCTATGATCATTAAAATCAAGGTGTCATAACACTATCCCTGTTTTCCTTAATTATATACTATTCACAAAATCAGATCACAGTGGAAGAGGTATCTATGTACTTTATAAAGTTCCTGCTTGTGAATCTGAATCACATCCTTGCTTTGTTTTCTACAGATTTCTAAAAGAACCATTTCTTTATAGTGTCTTCCTTTTGAACTTTTTGTTTTGTGGCTTACTATTATGCAAATGCACTCTGAACTTTTTTCACACATTTCTTCAGAAAAAAAAAAGTAAATTGAGAGTTCATTTTAGCAGTAGTATTTTTTTTAAGATGGTCATCCCCATATTTTTGAATTCTAAAACAACAGAATAGACATATTTGTTAATAAGATCCCTGTATCCTCTGTCACTCCAAAATAGTCTTCAATACCATGTGAAAGGAAGGGAGATGACTGGGAGGGAACTGATACAGTTGGTAACTAAATGGCTGTGCAGGATTCTGGGGCTGTGGATTGATGACAGAAATGGGTCAGTACCTTGTTGATTTTGGTCAGAAAGCCTCCCTGATTTTATACTTTCCCTGTATTTTCCTCCCCAACCTGAGAGGCAGCTGAGGGAACTAATCCTGCTTTAGCAATACAAAAATAATAAATAAGTACAGTAGCCCTCTACTTCCTCTCACCAGCCAAAGTGATTTATTATAAGGCTTTAAATCTGGTTTTACAAACAAACATTCTTGTATTCTGGCACCAGCTGCGCACTGAGGTAGAGGTCACAAATAAATGGTTGGAGCTAGGGGCACCTAAAACTAGTTTTGTTGCCAAAGGCATCTTAGCATAAAAACACAGCCTTAGAATAATATTAGGAACAGAAATATTTATACTCCCTGCAGGGAGTTGGATCTGTTTTCTCTTGTGTTTGGTTAAAGTAAATTTAAAAATAGAAAAATGTATGAAACCATCAATGATTTTGTCCATTTGAAACTAATGAGAGAGAAAGGAAAACACAATTTCATCACAGTGTTTGCTGATTTGAGGCTTGAATCTCAAAGATTTTTTTTTTCTCAGTTTTAATGTTTATTAGGATTTTCATTTGAATATTTAAGATTTTGACATCTGAAGTGACTATTTGCTTTGTTAAGACTTTTGTGCTTTACACCCATTCCAAGGTGACCACTGGCCATACTAGAACTGTGAAGCAAAAGCAAGTGACATACCTTCTTGAAAGTAAATTTCTTTTCTATAAGAAGGGCAGAGCATCCAATTTTTGTGACACTAAGTATTACATATTTTTGGCACCTGATATGAGTAGAGTAGGACATTTTATCAGGTATTATCTCTAGGAATCACAATATTATCTAATCTGACCAGATTTAAAAAAGAAAAAACAACAAAATAACCCAACCACCCAAACAAAACAAAAACAAAAAAACCCAAATGAAAAAGAAAACCTCAAACAATAAAAACCAGTACTGATGTGATTTTTTTCAGATAGTTTGCTTGTAGAAGATTTACTTCTTGCCAGCATAGATGCTTAAAGGATTCAAAATATTTTCCTCAGATATAGCATTTTAATCCACAGATGTTTATACTCAGGCTATATAAAAGGAGCATTATTGACCAGTCAAGGGAATAAAGTCATGGCTTTTTCTTCATATATTCCACAGGAAAGGAAAGAGCTTCCAACGAAATGCTAGGTCATGCTTTCTAGAAATGCTTCTCTGTCTAGCTGTCTTTCACCTCATGAAGGCTTCAAAAGGGACAGAACGTGAATCACACTCAGTACTTGAAATGAAGTTTTGCTTCCACATTGTGAAACTGAGTCCTCATTCAGAATTTATCCTTTCTGGCCGTATTTCTGGATTCATGAACCCTTAGTTTTACCTCTGGTTTCAAGCACAACACTTGTGAAGGCTAACTGATCTCTTTTATTCATACGATCCAACAGTTGAGTCTAGGAAAATGTTGGCAGAAAATTTCAGCGTAGACGTTAGAGTAAGATATTAATAGAAGAAGGTTCAATGGTTTCTTTTTACTCAGATTTTCTACTCAAAATTTCATATAAGAGCACAATTAGATTCCAGACTCAAAATCCTTAAGAAGTCAGTGAAGACATTTAAAATTAATATAATGTATTAATGTATTAGAAATGGCTAAATAAAGACCAGAAGTGGCAAAGGAAATGGATGGGGAGGGAGGAGGGGACTATTCTGAAATGTGCTTTCAGTAATGGCCATACTGTCTCTCCTACTCAAATGTCCAGTGACATTAGTAGAGTACTGCTATATTATTAGCAGTAAAACATTAGAGCAAATCCAGAATGATACTTCTTTCCTTAGGCTGTGACATTCTGTGTTTTCTGACCTAAGGAATTAATTAGTAGTGTCGTAAGTGCTACTCCCTTGTAAGCATTTCCTTTCCGAGTTTGTCTACATTTACATTGTGGTACTTATTGCTAGAGCAGTAAGTTCCACAAAACTCTTTTTAAGGATATGAAGAGTACTTTCTTTATTATTTTGTTTACTGAAAAATGTTTCCTCTCATGCTGTAATTTTTTGCATCATGAAACAGTAAGGATTTATTCTCTGTCCATCTTTGCCGTGGCAGTCATGATTATATGTGCTTGCACAATCTCCTCAGCCATGCCTTTTCCAGACTGAGGCATTTCCATTGTTTTAGTCAATCCCATTACAGAATCTCTTATATACTTTTGGTATCTATTCTTGTGTTTCTCCATACATTTCTACTGCACCATGTCTTTTCTGAGAAGCAGCAATCCTGGTTCCAAAAGCTAGGTTGACATTTCACAGTTTTACAATACTTATTCCTTTCGTATTCAGTCTGGTTTTTCTTTTGTTTTTGATTAATTTGGGTGGTGTTGCAGCCACACTTATTGCTCTATTTCCACGGTCCGTATCCAGTCTCTTGGAAAAACATTTTTTTGGTCACATTTCCTACTGATTGCACTAGTAATAGGGCCAGTTTAAGGGCTAATTCGCTTTACTTAATGTTTGGAATTTGCATTTGAGTTATTCAGCTCTTGTATAACTGCTGTTGTGTTGTAGTAATCTTTTTTTATTCATTTTATTGCTTATTTTCCAAAGCCTCTTAGTAAATGCTTTCACTGAGACAGCCACTTATTTGATGCCAGGGAAAACCCAACCAAAACCAAAACAGTGGTTTGGATGTCACTCAAGCTCCTTGGTAGATTGATGCAAAGAATTACTTTAATTGCTTGTTTTATTTTTTCTCTTACAACCTTATGTTATTTGAGCATTTCTTTCACATGCTGATAATATTTTGGCCCCGCAGGCCCCGACTGGCAGGAGTTATTCTTATTTTTCAAGATTTTTATGTCTCAAAATATTCTTTGGCCTGACTTTACATTTAACATGTTAAAATTTATGATCATCTCAATTTTCTTTAGTTGTATACAGCTTTCACTTTTTAAAGAATGCATTGTAAAAATTATTTCTGCCACATTTTGATTGTTGTAAAAGTTACTTCTGCCAGTTTTTGATTGTAAAAATGCCAACCTTCTTTTCGTCCTTCATGTGTAATATGTATTCAGACTTATTTTTTATGATAGTGTTTATGAAAATTTAAATCATGCTTTAAAAGATTTTAAACATTTCCATTTAATTTCATTTTACTAATTTAGATACATATATAGCTGATCTCTTTGAATTGAATGCTACTGTGTTGTTTTAATTTAACCTCAATTATTTCTTCATTAAAACACCATAGTATCACCTCCTATGTATTTTTTTATTTCTATACTAGAATGCATTCAACTAATTATTTTTAACACAATTTCCAAGTTACCTAACGTGCCAGTGTCCTCTCTTGTAATGACTTAATTAATTTGAATTATTTTTAATGCTTTCACCTCAGAGGTGTCATGTTGAAAGTCTTTGTTTCCTAAAAAAAAAAAGTAATTATTTTTTACCAAGAAGAGAGATTGCCTGTGATAGGTAAATGTGCTTTTTTCCTCTTTCCACTGAGACATTGAAAACCCATCAGAGATTGTTGCTCAAATACCTCTTTTTCAGAAAACTTGTGATTCTCTTTGCTCACAGGAGGATTTCCGGTTCCTTAAAACTCAGATTCATTATTCTTTTCATCTTTTTTTTTTCATTATCTTTTTCCTCTATCTCCCTTTTTGCTTTTTACTGGAGACTGAGATCCCACATCTATGTTTTTGCTTGGATTTCTATTACCATTAATTCACCCTTAAAAGAAATACAAATTCCTGCTCATAGGAAATGCAGGTTGAATACATGGAGATTTCCTAACCTGGACACACCAAGATCGAAGGGAGAAACCTAGTTCCTGATTTTATTCTGGCTTTTATATTTCATCCAATCAATTACCTCAATATCATTAAGTTAAAGCTACAGCAAATAGGAAGATGAGAGATTAATTTGGAGAAAGGTATAACTCCACAGGCATGAATTCTTCTCTTCTAATGTGGAGTAAGGAATCTTTGAAAAATAGAGGTATATAAACACTAAAGAAATAATTTAGCATTAAATAAGCATGCAAATACATGCTTAGTTTCTGAACTATTTCACAGAGTGCCAAAGGAACCTCTGACACATTTTTGGCATTTAATCTTCCTCCTTTGTATCCTGTGAAAATTAGTAAGGTTTGCTGGCCAAGCCAAGGCAAGCCAAGTCGTCTCCCCCATTGTTGCTGTACTTTCTGTGTCTCATAAACAGCCAAAACTCACAACATTAGGTTAACAAGCACATTGTTATGTAGACAGTAACAGTTTACCTGTACAGTATCTGGGCTTGTTTGCTAAAAATAGCCTTAATTGCAGTGAATATTGTTATATGAACATATACATTCATTTATCTTACTGGATAATTTCAGCAAACTTGTCAAAAGGTAGCATTTTTTCTTCATTAGTTGAGAGAAACTATACATAGCGTCTCCTATAGCTGGGAACAGTTGTGATATTTTTCTCTTTATTTTTGTTGTTGTTGTTGTTCCCCAAGAAAGAATTTTTTCTTTTCTAATCACTTTGTTATTGTGAGTTTTTATTTGTTTTAGATGGTCACTATTTTGTTTATGCACTCAGTGGTAACATTCTCAACCTAGAAGAAATAGATAGCAAAATGTCAGCTTCCTTGCATGAACATTCCCTCATAATATATATGTTGCAAATAAAATATCCTTTCTCAAAAGTCTTGAAATTTCAAATTTGTATGAATCAACACAGTTTTGCTTTCCAGAAAACAAAAAAACACATTATCAAAGATTGAAAGTGTAATTTTGCTGGGTTTTTTTTTCACTGTGGATATTTTTTAGGATTAATTGTTGGCAATTTTTATTTTAAGAAGATACACAATGTTTTTTTTCCTGTGATTTTCTCCCAAACTTTAAAAAAATAAAAGAAAAAATAACACTTTATACCTTACTGTTTTCCAATCTGTTTTTTATCACCTTCATGTCACTGGAAAGAGGTTTAAACCATCTATAGGATTCTCTTTCGGGTTATTTTTTATATAACCAGTGTTTGAATACCAACTTTCTCCATTAAATACAGTAAGGGTAATGAGGTACTCTTTTCCTGTTTTCTCATGAGCTGTCAGCTCACAAATATTTTATTCCATGTGTTATTACTGCTATTTTTCAGGTTGGTATTGTTAATGGAAATTTGTGACTGGTCACTCATGCTTATCCTTAACTTTAGATGTTAGTAATGAAAACGTTCTCAATCAATTCACAAACTACAGTTTTGCTGATGCTGCTCATTTCGTGCTATGAATTTCTGCCAACGCTAAGCTTGTGAAGCCCTAAGCTAATTGACTTTCCAATTTCACAATTGAAGTAATATTGTGCCAAATTTCTTGGAACATTATTTTATAGAAGTTCGTGCACAAAATTGACCCACATGAGTTGTTTGCCATCTGTTAATAAAACCAGAGCAAACAAACCACAAACCACAAGTAAAAGAAAGTTACAATATCCTTCATGCAGAAGTTGACAAGTTGGCGTGCAAGAACACCATAGAAGCTTGCATTCAGAATCACACTTTTGATGACACTGTTGGCTAACAAAGAAAGAAAAATCTGTAGTAATGGTTATAGAATAAAATATGCTATAGGTTATTCTTCCTGCTGCACTCCTTTTCACCAAATCAAATATGTCCTGGGGTTTTGTTTTATGGAAGATGTTGTACACATCCACAAAGGTTACAGTGGGTGTAGCAAAGTTTTACAAACTATTTCCAGCTGGAATAAAAATAGAGGATGCAGAGATATAATGTTTTATCTATCAGAAACATAAATGCCAGTTTTGGTTTTTTTTTTTAGTTAAAGTGGCCTGCTGAAGAAGAGTTTGCCACACAGGCTGGCTTACAGTTTTAATGTGCATAGTAACATCTACAATACAGTGATAATTAATAGCAAAAATAAGAATCAGATTATTTGCTTTGTTTTCCTGTAAAAAATATCCTGTCAATTCACTTTTATGTTATCCTTTTTCCTTTGATATTTCCAACAAGCACTTAACACTGTTTTTATTTTCCTGATTTACAAGGAGGTTACAAGAAATGTGCCTTGCATCAGATTGTAGCAAGTTGGCATGTTTGAATTTGTGAATTAAGGTAAAAACTACTACTGTAGCATGTTTTTAAAGGCTAGGTCAGGAATTTTTGTGAACAATGGAAAAGTAGCATTTCAGCTCTGGCTTCTGCTGTGAAAGGCCAAATTTTAGTTAGTTTCATCTGCTTTCCCTTGAGGGTCTTGGATTGCTCAGACTGGGTTCCAAAATATGCTGACTGAGGAGTGGCCATAAGGGCTCAGAAGAGAAAATTGTAGCATAAGAATAGTCCTTGTCAATTGAAAGGTTATTCAAAAACATAGCTCAACAATTTTTAGTTGGAAAAAGCATTTAAAATCCTTTCTAAACAAAAATCAGCCTTTTCTCTTTTAAGAAAGTCTGTAGCTAGGTTTTCTGTAACAGTATCCTGAAGAAAACATTTCTTTGAAGATCCAGTCATGGATCTCCTGTATCATAGGTGTCCCAATGCCTACACAATCAAATATAAGTATAGGAAAGAACAGTTCCTATATTTTGCTTTTCCTTAATTATAAGCAAGAAGAAGGGTAATTCTGTCCTTAAAGTTGTTACTTATTTTCGTATTGGAAACTGGAATAGCCCTTGAGGGTTTGTGTTGCCCATATCCAGTGACTCTGTAGGATCAGGTGTTCCAAAGAATTCCCTAATGTTTCTCTAACTTGTTTAGAAACAGGCTTTTAGTCACTGTATTTCAGTACTTTATGATCAGTTTATTTCTTTTACGACTGGGAGGCTTACAGGATTTTTTAGGTCACCATTGTGGATGTATGCATTCATAGCATTCAAGTATTTTTGGCTGGGCACTAAGTACTTACTTGGATCTGCTTTTAATATTTTTTTTTCTAAATTGTATGTTTTTGTTCACTTATGTTGATGTTGCTGATGGCGTTTTGTTTGTCATAGTGTGATGTTACCTTTTATTTGCTATGCCTTCCATCTTGTTTTTAAAAGATATATGAATAGATCTATAAGGTGAGGCAGTGTCAGGAATAATATTTTACTTTTTGATGTCAGAAGAATTTATAAACAAAGCTATTTACCTACAGGAATGTGATAAAGGGTTGTCACTGACTTTCTGTTGAGAGTGCACAGTATGCACAGTGGAATTCCTCAGCAACTTTAAAAAAGGGAGGCTAGTCAGTGGAGAAATAGACTTCTGCAGGCTTTGCATTCACTTCTTTCAATGTCATTGCCTTCAGTCTTGTCAAATTCCACAAAAGGTAACATTTAGCACAAGAAGGCATTTGAAGAAAAAATAAATGACTGCAGAAAATGGGATGTTGTTTCTTTTGAATTGTCATGGACAGAAAACTCAGCTACCGTTTTGTCAGGAGTTGTGCTACAAATCTTGACTAAATACAAAGCCTGACATTTCAGTTTGTTTGAATATCCCGTTCAAGACTTTTGCCAAGACCAGAGAAGCAAGAGCTTGCGACTGACCCAGTTTATAAACAGAAGGTGTGTTATGGGTCATAAGAATAAAAAGTGCATCTAGCTCAGTTGTTTTTCTACATCAGTGCTCATAAACTGATACGCAGTGAACAGTAAAAGCAAAACAAATTTATATGTTTTTCACAACTGGTGTCACAATTTCCAGTTGTTCCTTACCCATGAGCTTTCCATGCTTTCTCTGCTTGGTGTTTCTTAACAGATCCCTCCTCCAGGGTCTGTCCAGCCTTTCCTTGAATCCACTGCTGTGTTTGCATCTGCAATACTCTTTGCCAAAAATATACCCATGGTGTCCTACCCACTGCCAAACAAACCATCTCCTGTGACTGGTTTGAATCTGAATCTTGCTCTTCTTCATTTCATACCCTTAGTTCCTCTATTAGAAGAGTTGGTAAATTATTTACCCCCAGCTCTCTCACACCCGTTGCTTTATGTTTTAAGACGTCTGTCCTTCATTCACCTACTCTGCTGGCCTCTCCACTCCTTCTACAGGCTGAAGTGGCCTTTTTGCTCCTCTGACATGAGCTGTTTCATAGGTTTTCCTCTCTGACCCTTCCTATTCTGACTCTTTGAGAGGAATGAAAAGTAGGGTGAGCTCAAGTGCGGGTAAATCATAGTCATAGTGGCACAAAAATGCTCTCCATTTTCCTCTGTTGCTTTTGTGACCAACCTTAGCGCTTGATTTACTCTTCTGACAGCTACTGAGGATCGAGCAGGTGTTTTTAGAGAACTGTCTATACTGTGCTGAGGCTTGAAGCTCCTTTTTTCCTGAAATAGATGGTCCTGGTTTCCAGTCTTGTGTTAACTGATATGTTTTGGTGCTGCAATTCCCTCCGGTTTCCTTAATAACCAGCATCAAAAGTCTTTTGGAAACATAGATTAAAAATTATTTTAATATGGACAATTATACCTAGGTAAATCGCCCTTGTATTTTAGTGTGTATGTTATCTTCTCCCTGTATCATAACATGAAGCAGTAGTCATCCAGCATCTTTAGTCTTGCACCTTGTTTCTTCTGAAATGCAGCTTCATTACAGAGACATTAAAATGCATTAATGACATGAGCTATATACCCATATCAAAGTTCAAACTTCTTATTTCAGTTAGAACTGGAAAAAAGTGGCAGAAAACTTTACAATTCAGATAAATCTTTCAATTCTTTGTCAAAAGAATGGATTACTACTTTCATCCTCTAAGATCAATGAATTAATATGAGTTCAGTATAAATTTTATGCCCTTCTAGTCAAATGATATTTATCTGTTGCATAAGAAATTAATGAAAATTCAGTGTCTCAGGTAAAGATAGTAACCATAAATCTGTGGTTTAGATAGGCAGAATATTCATATTTTCTCTAAAGGATGATATCAAAAATTAATACTCAACTATAACAAATGTTAAAGTTGAGTGTTGAGAGTTTATTTCTGCTAAACAATAGCAAGACTACTAAAAGTTATTTTAAAAATTTCAGTGATGATACATGCATGTAGTTTCTGATTAAGTATTAACTTTCATTAAACTGTTCTTGCAAAATTCAGTGTTGGAATTTAGCTTCCCTGTTTTTGTAGCATCCAAATTTACTAATGAGAATCTTAGTCCATAGTAAATTGCAGCTAAAGGCAGCTAAATTGGATAAAGAATTTTTAAACATAAATCTTCTGAAATACATGATGCAGAACTTTTTTTATTCTGTCTTATATCTGCAAAAGGATTTGTGATTACATTAAAAAATTACATCTATTTTTTAAGTTCTTTGGGATTTTGGTTATGTTTTTTTTTGAGTAAACATTTAAATGGGGAAACAGTTTAAAAACAGAAATGTCCTAGATGTCTCTGCTGAAAATAGAAGTACCTGGGACATTGTAGAAGACTTGAGATGCAGAATAGATACCACACCTGAAGAAAATATGGAGGAATGAGTCACTTGGCTTATCTCTCTTGGAATTCAGGATGTTTTTTCCTTATTAGTTCACCAAATATTGCACTAGTTTCCTTAAATCAAATCCTCAAAAAAAGGATCTTTCTTTGTGAAAGTGTTTACATGACTGGGGTCTGGAATAGAAAAGAGAGAAAAACATCTATGCATAGAAGAAACAGCAGATAAGACACCAGAGGGATGGTAGGGCAGCTGAAAAAGTTATATTTTTATATTGGTCTATTGTGTACTCTTCAGATAAAAAAAGCAAGATTTTTTTCCCCGAGCAGAAATGTTTTTTATAAGAGAAATAGTATACAGGAATGTACATATTCAGCTATCTAATAATTGTTATATGAAATATCTATGTAATTCCATTAAAAATTCCTTGAACTCCCAATTTCACTATTGCCATTCAAAATTCAAATTCAGGTGTTGATGCCTACACATGAGAATATATTTTATGTATAAATAAAGTAATTGTAACAGACTGCTCAAAAGACAGGAATTTTGTCCCTATTTCTATTGTTCAGTGAAGCAATAAGCAGCAGCAACCGTGCTCTCAAGAAAGATAAAACGAGTAAAATCCTGTGTACCTTTAAAATAATTGGCTTTGTGTTTGTGCATGCACAGCAGCCAAGGACTTAATGAAAACTTTTAAATCCTTCATTCATACAGCCTCATAGAGTGTAAACAACCAGGTAGAAGACTTTGATAGACTGCCTCATTATAGTGGTGCCTGTGCCATTTAATCACAAAGCAAACGGCAAGCCAGTGGTCTCTTACAATGTAGAATGTAATTTTTCTATTTAAAAACTATTTTGCACAAGCCAAACTCAATTGCTTTAAAAATAAAAGCTGAGGCACCTATTCCAACCTACTTATATTGACCTATCCATATTTTCCTTACAACTCAGGATGGATATGCCTGGATGATACTCATAGCTGTCAAAATATCAGCATACTAAGTTTATTTATAAAAAAATTAGCTTTGACTATTGAAGTTCTTCATAATTTCTCTCTCTTTCCTTTTTTATTTTATCATAATGAGCACAAACAAAACCTGCATCTTTGGTGCAGTTGTTGGGATTTCTTTCATTTTCTACAACTCTGTATTTTTTCAAAATACAGGCCAAAATTCAGGTAAAAATGTGTTAGAATCAGATGCAATTTAAAATTTTATATTAAAAATATTTGGGTTTTTATACAAACTGCTTTGTCATCTGCATTTTAAGAATGAAGTCTATTTGAAGACAGTCAAATCCATTGTGTAATGCTGTCTTATCATAGACTTAAGTCTTTTCTTTTCAATCTTCATTTAAAAGTACCTTGTTTATAGCAATATTTGAATATTTGCTAACTACTAAATAATTTGTCTTCTTAATCATGAATGTGCTCTATCTTAATTATAATACTTCATCTTTCCAGGATAATTAAACTGTAAGAAAATATGTAATTAAACCTTCCCTGATGGAATACAATTTATAATTGTCCTGGTTTAGCACCAGCCAGCAGCTAAGCCACACACAACCACACACACGCTCTCCCTGGTGGGACGAGGGAGAGAATCAGAAGGGTAAAAGTGCAGAAACCCGTGGATTGAGATAAAAATACTCTTATAGGCAAAGCAAAAGCTGTGAGGGCGAGCAAACCAAAACAAGGAATGGATTCACAGCGCCCCATGGGCAGGCAGGTGTTCAGCCATCCCCAAGAAACCAGGGCCCCTTGACACGTAATGTTTACTGGGGAAGACAGAGACACTCCAAGCATCTCCCTGTTCCTCTTTCTTCTGCCAGCTCTATATGCTGAGCGTGACACCATATGGTCTGGAGTGTCCCTTGGGTCACTTGGGGTCACCTGTCCTGGCTGTGTTCTCTCCCAGCTCCTTGTGCACCCCAGCTGCCTCGCTAGTGGGATGGGGCGAGGAGCAGAAGAGGCCATGACTCTGTGTAAGTGATGCTCAGCAGCAATGAGAGCATCCCTATGTTATCAACTGTTGGCAGCACAAATCCAAAACACAGCAGCCATACCAGCATAAATCCATGCCAGCAGCTCTGAAGAAAATTAACTCTGTCCCAGTCAAAACCAGTGCAGTAATGTAATACTCAGCAGATGGAACTTAGCATTAAGTTCCACACAATTTTGTTAGTAATATAAGTAAGTGTCTTCTGCACATTTTTTTACCTTTTGGGGTTTTTTGTTGTTGGTTTGGGTTTTTAAGAAGGATATAAATACTGGACTACAAAGTCTACAAAGCCTGTTAGGCATAAATAACTTTATACAAATGTATACGGTTCTTCAGACCAGGAGTGGAATTCTGTTCTATGAAGAATTTGTAACGAAAGTCTGTGCAAGATCTTACATTCCAAAGAGCTTATTAAAGTGAGACCAAAGAGTCTTGAACTGTCAGCTTTCTGCAAAGAGCTGGATTCTGCCCTACAATTACAGCAGGTTGAAGCATGAATTACTTCTGCCATGACATTTTCTTGCATTTTAGGTGAAAGTTTGAATCAGAAGATATTTTCACAGCTCTAGCTGCTTTTTGCACTCAATCTTACTGAAGCTAAATGGAGCCTGCTTATGTCTGTCAAGAGATTCTGTATGCAAATGTATGTATATGAGAAGAATGAGGTAGCTAGATAGACTGAGAGATGATATTGACAGGGACCTTCTCTGTGGCTTCCCGAGTTCCATTGTCTGAGGTGAAATAGGAAATACAGATACATTTTCAGGTATTGAAACTGTTCAACATTATTACCTTGACACTTAATATATTACTAACCATGTGTCAAAGGGAAGCAGAAAAATACACAGCTGAAGCCCTTTATGCAGTTGCAGCGGGAGAAAGTGTGTCTGTGAACACAAAGTGCTGCTGCTGAGATAAACCTTCTCTTGTAGGGGTGATGTGTAAAATATGCAGAAGCCACTCCAGGTCAGAGTAAATCAAATTGCTAAAGTAATCAGGTTGCCATCTCTACTTTTCATTTTGACTAATTAGATTCCTAACTAAAAACCACTACAATTTACATAGTCATTTTTCCTTGATGTTGTCTTTGTTTTGCTGATTCTTTAAAAAAGATGCCCAGTGAACTATAAATTCTATATATTCTTCCATAAGGCTTGTTTGCTGTGAATAGATACTCAATGTTTTTATTTCAACTGGTCCTAAGCTTTATAGGACAGAGTAATTTCAAATGCAGGAAGTTACCAGCTCCTTTGCTGTATTTTGCTTTCTACATATATACATAATTGTTTTTATTTTGTGTATTTTGTATTTTTTTAAATTATATTTTAAAAATATGTAGGAAACATGGTGCCAGTTTCTGGACTGGACTTTCACAGAACTTGGCACAATCATTCTTTTTCCTGTCCTTAAAAATCTGCATTTTTCAGTTTTCAGTGGAGAGATTTGTGGCTTGTGTCATGATAAACCAGAGTACTAATAGTTGTCATTTATCATCCAAAGAGGGACATGGATCTGAAGAACAGGATGACTCCCATTAATGCTTCAGAAAAAGGAAGCTTGGCTTTTCCTTCCTTTTCTTTAAGAAAGCACCCTCATAAGCTCTGTAGACTAAAACTCTTGGAGGTCAACCTTTCTTAGAAGGTTTCAAGGTATCTCTGCCTACAAACAATGAGGTCTTGATTGTGTTCTTCTGGAATAAATGGAAGTTTTCCCATTGATTTAAATGCAGATCATGCAAAAATAAAAATTACATCCTTATGCAAGAGACCAAAGGAAAATTTCTGAATAGTTTGAATGTTTAAAACCTGTATGGAAACCCAAGAAAAGCTTCAAATTTAGAAAAAAAAATTAGACTTCAAATCTGGCCGGTTTTGTTTGCTTATTTACTGAAGACTACTGAAATTAAATGCTTAAATGGAGACATTTATGGAACTGACAGATACAACAATTAGAGATCAGCTGGAAAGTTTCTCCTAATATTAGTTTTAAAGAAATACAATTCTTATAGGAATAATGTTTGTATAAGGAATTAAAAAATGGCTTTAAATTGATGTTGCTAATTAAAAAATCGATTTTTTTAATGTTGTTTTGTTAGACATGGAAAGAAATAATTAATTTATATTTTTATTCCTGTCCTGTACTTCCTTCCAAAATTCATCTCCCATAATACAAAGTTCAGTTTTACATATAGATACATGTTTGTGGAGGAGTCACGCAATGGGCAATGTAAGGTTCTGACCTGTGGAGGAAATGGTAGCAGCCTGGAACACAACTTAAATGTGGCAGAAGCAGCTCATCACCACTGGGAATTGATTCTCTGTGTTTAGAAAGTGAGAGATTTCCAGTTGTTTACTTCCAAACTATCTTTATATAACTTTAAAAACCCCCAGTTTTTATCTGTTTTGAAACTAAAACACTTTGCTAGTTTGCCCTTTGCATAAACTAGTGCTTTTTCACAAAACAAGGTATATCTGCAATAACTGAGATGACCAAAGGAAGCAGGCCTGTTCACCCAAAGACTAATAGTAAAAAATCTGGATAATTTCATTTTTAACTCTTCTTGTTATTGTCTTCCTTCTTATAGTTGTTACTCGTACAGCTGCTCTAGGCATTATAGAAACTGCAATAATTTAAGGTAAGAAAGCATAAGCTTTCAGTGTTAGAAAAATGATATTGCCATTTTACTTCCTCAGGATTTTTAGATCTACTGAAATTCAAGATTTAAAGTTTTATGCCGGCATGTAATCATCTATATTCAGTGATTTGGCAGAAGCACAGGGAAAAGTAGAGGTAATTCCACCCTCCTGTCTCTTCTCAAAGTATGGCTTGAGTAGACTACTTACACCAAATTACATAAGCATCTTGTACTTTTTAAATCTTCTGCATCTTTGCTGACATTGCTTAAAGGTGTGCTAATTACTGTCAGTTGCTGTAATACTGGACACCTGTGAGCTTGGAATTGGGCAAAGACAGCCAATTCATTTTATGTAGGACACTGAACAGGGAGCAGATGGTAATAAGCTTCAGTCAACATCAAGCTGGGGAGGATTCACACCACCAAGCTAGATGTGGAGAACTCCAAATCCCTTGGCTAATCCCATGAGCCAGCCCTTCTCCCTAATTGTGTCTTTCCATAAGAAGATATACTTCACGTGTTCCAGTCTCAGCTGAATGAACAAAC
Source organism: Cinnycerthia olivascens (assembly GCA_035048155.1). Taxonomy (NCBI): domain Eukaryota; kingdom Metazoa; phylum Chordata; class Aves; order Passeriformes; family Certhiidae; genus Cinnycerthia; species Cinnycerthia olivascens. Next base: position 95,777,182 of record JAWWMU010000106.1, on the reverse strand, counting down.
ATGATTTAATGTACTGACTGTAGGATTTGACTAATCTATTTATTAGTTCCCCTTTCAAGGGAAGTTATAATGATGTGTTTTCACTTAAAGCAATTAGAATATATTTTTAACAGGGGAAATGACTTAGATTATAATTACAGAGCATTATGCTGCACTTTTAATGATTTTACTCTTTAGAAAAATGAACAGTGAGAATCATTTTGCACAAAATTATTACCTTACTCTAACAACCTAATACTAACTTCCTTCTCAGGCTGTTGGGTGACCACAACTGTTAAATCAGGGGCCTATGTCTTAGACTAAAGTAAAAAAAAGAAAATGAATGAACATTTACAATTGCATCTGTAGCAGCTGAAATATTTGAGCCTTTATATAGTTTTGAGGCACAACCAAAGCTAATTTGTGAAGGTTTTACTGCTGGTTTTTTTACATTTATAGTTCCCAGTGTTGAATGTTTTAAAATAGAAAATTAAATCTAGTGCTATAGCAGCAACAAATCTATGAGACACTAAAAGCAAGCATGCCTTGTCCTATATGTTCAACAGACAACAAAGATAAAATAGAAGAAAGGACAAATGCAATTCTCCTCCTTTGCCAGGAAAAAATTATATGACACATGGGCTTGGCAAAGAGTTAGTCTAGTCTCATGAGAAAAGTGGGCAATGACAAAATAATAGATATGGAGCATGGCAGGTAAGTCTTCAGCCTTCTGCATCCAGTGGTTTGCATGCATTTTGTGATGGGGGAAGTGGCAGCTGCTGGGGAGTCTGGATCAGTACCACAAGAAAATTTCATCCCTTTTCTTCTCAGCTGCAGTGTAGACTCTTCTCTAAGAAGGCTATTTGGCTGAACACATTTTGCAGTGTTTATTCTCAAAGTACATTAAGGAAGCTATCTACATTTTCGTAACCCTGAGTCTTTCAGCTGGCATAGAAATTACTGAAATAATTGATAGTCAATAAAAGAGAAGTCTCATGTTAGTGAGGTTATCTCAATCAATCCTCTGTACAGAGACCTTACTGAAATGTGAACCATTATTCTTCTCTTTAATTCTCTGAAATTACCTCAAATCAACAAACCTTGCTAGATTCCTTCCTGTGGGAGGCAATTTTCTAAAAGCATGCAAATAAAAAACAGAAATGGCACTGTGCTGTAAAAGTGAGACAGAATATGAAAATGTTAGAGATTATGGACTTACAGTCAAATGGTTGGAAACATTAGTCCTTTGACAGTATTTCTGCAATCTCTTGGGTAAATGCTTACATTTTTTAGAAATTTCACAACACAGTGTACATTAATAAAGGACGCTTTGATGATTTGGGCAGTCTGAAAGGAAAGAGGTTCTTAGGTCTAGAAATTGCAATTAAGAAAATGGAGACAGCTGCTCATTGCTTTCCTAGACAGGAAATGCATTGGAAATAAGTGGGGAAGGACTGGCAAAGCTTGGACCTTGAATACATGCCTGAAATACGGGCCTGAGTGCAATGAGAACAAAAGTAATGGGATTGAACGAGTTCTTAGTGCACTGAAACTGGAAGAAATAGGAGGCTGAGATGGTGGAGAGAAGGTAGGGCTCAGCAGATAGGAAGAATAGGAAGGGTGCAGTAAACAAGTAGTTTCATAACACAATTCAGATCTCTTGCAGACATGTTTCTGATAAGTTAAAAAAATAAAATTTTGCTTTGCATATGGTTTTTGTTGAGGTTCCATCACTATCAGATAAAACACGGGTTGTAAATTATGACCTGTCTGCATCTCAAAATACTTTCAGCCATCACACAAGTTCTCTTTTTCTCCACACAGACAGATATTTCTCTTTTAAGATACCAGACACTGTGAATCAAAGAACTAAGGAGGAATTTGCGTGATACATAATACTTGAAGATGATCCATGTTGTCCTTTTACCCTCTTCTGACTGACAGAAATATCTTAATTTGGTTATAGACCCATCTTACAGCATGGGTTTTTCCTTTAGTCACAGCCATTTATGAAATCCTCTAGGTGTGGGATGGCTGTTTAAGGTGAACTGGCTGGGTGCCACTAGAAGCATTTGGGTCTTGTAAAAAAGTGTGTCAATAATCAACATTTTTGTTGTGAATCCCTGAAAGGGTTAAAGGATTTGATAAAAAAATTGATGCTGGCTCTTGGGGTATGTGGGTGAGCTGGAATTTTAAAGACGTGAGTAAAGAACAAGGAAAGCATGGAGGGTTGATTCAGAGCAGTTCTGTCAAAGATAGGGAGACTCTGGAAGACAAAGCATGTGTTCAATGTGTTATTAATTTTTCCTCCTTTTGCTTTTTACTTTCTTATCACAGGACTGCTATTATGTAGGCAGCTTGTCAATGTACAATATATTTGAAATTCTGTGATAGGAGCAGAGTGACTAATTGGCTTGGCTGTATTGAAGGCGTAACAATTTGTAGTCAAATGACTTCTTTTGTCAGCTTTAAGATCTGTTCTGAGAAATATACTCTATAGGGCAGTCTTGGGGAGAAAATGTTCTAAAATTTCATCAGAGTTCTGATATTTTGCTAGAAAAGACTCTATGAAGTGCTTTGTTGTTTGTTTTCTCTTCATGAATTGTGATCATTTTTAATGTGGTAGCTTTATTCCAAAGCTTTTTTGTTTGTTAACCAATAGTGAAACCTATGCTGTTGTGAATATCAATTTACCATTAGTGTTGTTTAGTAAGTAATAAATGGTGGCAGTAGGCAAAAAAAATTAAATCAACTTCATGTCTAAAATGTAGTGTACATTGTATTCTTCTATCCTCTAAGGGCTTTATATTAAGTACTGCTGTGGTAAGGCATGTGAAGAACTCGTCCTTTATTTAGATAATTTGCGTTTTCATACAAATGGTATAAGGAAAGGGAATGGACAATAAAATCAAGTGTCTATTTTAGATTATAGGTCCATTCACTGTTTGAGATTACTGGAAGTAACTAAGGAACTTTGATGTTATGATTGATTAAAAAAAAAAAGACCAAAACAGCACAAACCACAACAAAAAACCCAAGCATTTCTTGGTTGCTTTGTAAGTATTTGTGTTAGTACTCTAGCTGAAGATGGTTTGATTCAGTTTAAGAGGATACTTGAAACTAGCTCCATGTTTAAATGCTTGACAAACATTTCTTCAGCCTTGCTTTTCCCTAAGCCTTCAGTAAGAGCAGAAGCCATGACAGTACTTGGGAAATTGGTACGTTGCTATGGAAATACACGTGATACCACCAGTTTATGCTTCATTGCCAGATCCAATGCAAAGGTATAAATGAGGGAGAAATCTCTAGGAGATTGTTTCTGTACAGGGAAAAAAATTAAATTCACCAAAGATTAATTATGAGTTAATTTAGGTGTTTTTAATACACCATGACATCCAGATTGGTCTGATCTATAGTGGATCCATAAAGCACTTGTCCAGATTTTGAGAACTTCAGGTTCTGTGCCTGATTCAAACTGGTTGTACACAAACCTATTTCAACTTAGGAAATAGGGCGCTCAACATAGATGTCAAATTACAGCAGACCTTACATAAATACTCTGTTGTTCTACTGTCCTGGTTTCATCTGGGATAGAGATAATTTTCTTCCTAGTAGCTGGTACAGTGCTGCTTTTTAGATTTAGAATTCTGAGAATAATGTTAATAATGCACAGATGTTTTGTGTTTTACTAAGCAATGTTTACCCAACGTTAAGGCCTTTGTTCCTCACCCCACCCCACCAGCAAGGAGGGTGGGAGTGCACAAGAATTTGTGAGGGGCACAGCCAGGAGAGCTGACCCCATGGGACCAGAGGGATATTCCATATTTTATGGCATCATGCTGTGTATATAAGGCAGGGATAAATCTGGCTGGGGACTGCTGCTTGGGAACTGGCTGGACATGGGCTGATGGGTGGTAGGTGAGCAATTGCATTGAGTGTCACTTGTTTAGTGTACTTCAACTAATTTTTCAAATTGTTGTTCCTGTTGTTGTTTTCTCTTCCATTTCTATCCTATTAAACTGTTGTTATCTAAACACACAGATTTTACTTTTTTCCCCCCTCTTTTCTCCCCCATTCTGCTGGCAGGGGACAGTGAGCGAGCAGCTGTGGGGTGTTTAGCTGCCTGCTGGGTTAAACTGCGGCAGCTACATTTTCAGTTCCCATGAAACAGGATTATTACCCTCTAGTAAGCTGTAAGGAAAGTCTCTTTACTAAATTCTAGAGGTAATTGATGAAGGAACTGCCAGCAATCATGTTGATGTTTCTGGTTGGGTATCTGTGTGTACATGCATGGGGAAAGGTTCTGTCAGACATTTATTTTGCTTGATTTGGAAGGATTAAGTGAAAAAATTGACGATGGGGTGGGGCAAGTCCATAAGGGGAAAGAGTTGCTAATTTCTGAGACTTTCATACTCTGCTTATTTTACTGCAAATCAAGAAATATCTGTTCTGTGGGTCTGAACAGGATCATCCATGTATGAGATGAGTGATTTTTAGAGGCTGTCCTTTCTTGGACCTTTGTCATCCATGTTTTAGTCTTTGCTGCTTGAATAGGTGCAAAGGTGAAATTCTTGCTCATCAATGACACAACTGAAGTGTCAGCTTTCAAATCACAGCTGCCATTTTCACTGGTAAAACTCCCTTGTTTTCAGATTTTGACTATCCAGGAGTCTTCTCTGGAGGCTAAATGCTAATTATTTCATTCTGTCTGAAAAAATGGTTCTTCAGTGACGTGAGATAGAAATTTACTTCTTTCCTTTCAATTCTCAGAAATCAAATTATTATTTCCAGTTTGTATTTAGTTGTGAATAGTTACTTCCCTGGAGTGTGGTGAATACCACAGCAAGAGAAAAGAAGCAGGCTAACATGAAAGGAAGGATAGTAAATTTCACTTTATTTATATATTTACCATTATCATATCTTCTTCGAGAAATCTACTATTGGGATTTAAAAATTGAATATTTTTATAATTTTTTTATTGCTTCTTATGTATCTGACTACATGTCAGTACATTGAAGCAACTTGTTCTGTCTTCAGCAGTACTTGTAGTTGTTTAGATAGGAAGTGAAAGACATAAGTTCTTCATCCTAGGTGTCATCACAAAGAAGTTTTTGCCCTGTTCATTCAGCCAGTGTTAATTGCAGATGACGTGCAGAAAATCATATTTTTGGAATGCTTAGGAGTAAATTCTATTTTCTATTTAAACAGTAATTTACATCTGTGGAGTTACACCAGTCTCAGACACTTAGGACTCCTGGACTGGTAATGAAAATGTCTAAAATATAACACAAGAAGATTTTAAGATCAATGAAATTTCAACAATGTCCCTTGTAGTTTGCAAGGTGTTAAATATGTGTTTGAAATTCTCAGAAAATAGTTGGTTTGAGCCTGTGGTCCCTCTAGCCTGGGCTGTGATGTAATTTCATGATGAATGCTGCTATCAAAATCATTGCAGTGGCAGGACTTAAAACCTGATGTGTAAAAGAGCAGCCAAGTGCCATTACAGAAAATAACCCACCTTAATTTAAAATCCTGTACGTTGGCCATATTCTGTTTCTTCTCTAAAATTTAACAAAGTGGTCATACTCAATCTGTGCAAGATACTGGTTATTCTAGACTGGTAGTAAAATGTATGAATTCTGAACTTTCCCAAAAATGTCTCGGTACAAATGTCTTGATGATGTGATCAAAACTTCAGAAACTTGTGAACAAAGAGTACATTGTATAGTGGGAAGTAAAAGCATACGTTTTTATAAATAGTGTGATCACAGATACGGAGTTATTTCTGTCCCTTCATAATTTCAGAAGAATGAAAACCACCATCCCAGTGTTTGCAGTCTAATTTCTATTCAGCTTTTGTTCAGAGCCTGACATCTGCATGCATGTTTTGATCTGTGCTATGTTTCGACTGAAGAGATGAGGGCAGAGAATTATGCAACTTGGAGGCATAAAGCCTGATGGATTAGAAGAAAATGCATGTTCTTACTCTTGACAAAGAAATACTAAACTTTTCTCTAGAAATTACTGAACCTTAACCCTGAGACATTGTAATTATATTTTACCTCTATATAGTGGGCCAAAACCATTCTTAAAAGACCCTGGCTTTCACTAAAGTTAACAACACATAAGCTTTTTAGGAATTCCTTTATTTGGAAGGGAGAAAGTTGAGTTTCAGCTTGGGAGGAGAAGGAGTTCCCATCCTAAATTACTTTTTTAAAAATGTGATGAAAAGTTTTGTTGCTGTGAAGAAGGTAGCAATATAAAAATTGGGGAGAGGAAATGGGAAAAGAAGACTAAGGAAGTGGAAAGAGAAAATTAAGGGAAAAACACACTGCATTAATGCTTTCTAGAGTTTTAGAAGTAGTCCTTGATAGACAATTGTCTGTGCTTGAGAATCCTGCTTTCAGGGTGTACAAGTAAAAAAATCTTGTAGGCCCTGTGGACCAATTTTGCTTCAGCTCATTGCATTCCAGTTTTAAAGAAAACAGAGGGCAGAACTGAGAGGAATAAAAAGACTTAAAGAAAGAGATCTCCACAATTTTTTATCTCAGAAATTTCTTGCAGGGAAAATTGTAACTCTAAGAGAAAATTTGAGAATTTAAGGTTGAATTTAGTCACTAGTTCATTTATTCATAGGGTCATGGAGGTCAGCTAGTCCAACACTCCAAAGTGGGACTGTTAACTACTGATATATGATTTTAAAATAATCTCAGCCATCATATCAAGCTTTTACTGTTCACAGTTTGCAGGAATTCTCTGCAGCAGTATTGAAAAGGATACTAAAATAGATTTCTTAATATAAACACTCTCCTAAAACACATGCACCATCTCTTATGACAGTTCTAAGAAATTCTAATCACCTGTAGCAAAATCGAGGAGTACTGCTCTAGATATTAAGAACTTCAGCCAGCAATGCTTGCAAGTGCTTATTTTTTTTTAATTACATATACTTTATTTAAATTCTCTGTGCTAATTAATTTTCCTCATGAAGTACTTCTAAATGAGTTCGATTAGTTGAATTTTGACATCTGTACTTTCATTTTGAGGATATACATTCTCCCCAGTAAAGCTTCTGAGTAAAGGTATATACACACACACACACAGACATTTTATCGTGGGTGTATTTTTAGAACACCCACTTATATAATTGACTTGGATCTCTGGAGAAGTGGTGTAGTGTTGTTAAAAAGATCAGTGACAAGTAGAATGACACAACATGCACGACCTTAAAGGAATTAAATATATGTTGTATTGTGTTACTGAATTAGCTTATGGTCACTGAGGGATTTTTTTTTTTTATAGTTTGCCTTGCTTTTCCTGAAAAAAAATCAAAGACCTCTACTTCAATAAATTAAACTATTCTTTTCTGTTTATCGGCATGGGAGAAAAGGAGAGAGCTTATAACTTCTCTTTTAAAATAATCCTATTGTAAATAAGCAGTAAGACTCTCAAAACTAAGCTGAGAACATGGTCCAAAGTTTGTGCTGGACAAAAAAATTGTTATCCTAACCAACATTCTAAATAGTCCTAGGGAAAATTATTTAGTTATTCCTAGGCAGAATTATATAGCTTCAATTTTTATTGTAAATGATTTAAAGACTTATAAAACTAAATATTAAAATAAAAAATAAGTGGCCTTCTCACAATTTCTAGAGGCTGAAGACACAGAAAGACAAGCTGAATATTAGTGGACTACTTAGTGTAAATTCTTTCAGGGTAATTCCAATGTTTCTAAAATATTAATAATACTGTGCCTTTAGAAAGAATTTGTCCCAAAGATCAGCTCTAGTATAGGTATATCTTGTAAAAAGATTTTTTCCTATTTTCTACTATGTTTTGATTGTGAATTTTTTGTTAGCAGTGATCAAAAAGGAAAAATATGAAAAGAAAGCAGGAAAATATTTATGTAGACCAGTTAAGAGTAATTCTGACCATCCAACAGAATGACAATATTTTAAAGCCAAGCTTGGCTCACTTTTGTGAAATAGACCATTGCTCTCTTTTCTTCTGATTTCTGCCTGTGGTCAGTGGTAATATTGCTCTCACTCCCTTTTGAGCAAGGCCTTCATCTGCAAAAGATGTCTGGAAAAGTTGCATATAAATAAGACATGAAAACCACATAGTGAACTCTGCTATTACTTTCCACAAAGACCAAGTTTTGAAAAAATGAAAACCCCCATAGACGTCCTGTCTTCCAATGCTTGTATCATTGAAAACTACATTTTAGTTCCTGCAGCCTTCAGAAACAAGGATAGGAGCATCAAAAAGATCTACAAAATGTTTTAAAGCGCATTACATCAAAGCAAATATTGTAGGATGATATGTGTTAATGATTAAAAATAGGAAACTTCAGCTGTGTATGTAGAAAGAATCAGACAGACTCCTCTATGGCATTGCACAGTGTATCTGGTGGAACACATCCTGTGAGACAATTACTAATGCTAATAATGTTCTTCAGTTGCTGTGATGCTAATAATAATAGAATGGGGACAGTTCATAGAAGAAAGGAATTCCTGTTGTATGCAACAATAGAAATAGCAGCACGTAACCATAGAGAGAGATAGAATTCTGTGAACAAGTTAAAAAAACACCACTGTAAATAGGGCTGATCTTCCATTATAAACCTTCTCCATTTATGTACTGTTTTATTAATTTATGAAGTCTTAGAGCTTAAATCTATCATAAACCAAGACTGAACTAATTGAAAGTGATTATTGAAAGATATTTAAAAGTCTAGCAGGGCAGGCTTAAGGAGACCATAGGGAAAACAGTAGGAACCAGGGGCTTGTTAATTTGAAAGGTAGATGAGCCAAAGGAGGAATTACATATTGTGTGCTGAGAAGAATAGAGCTAGATCTTTCTAAAGAAAAATAGAACAAAAGCTCCTGCCATCAAAAAGTAAGATGGTGCAGCGTCCTCAGCTGCTGAATGTCACGGTGGCAGTCCTGCTGTGACCTGATGCTTTGAGTTCACTGGTGAATGCTGCATTGAATTAGCACGTCTTCACCTGAACAGCTCTCTGCTGATAGATTCCTTATAATATATGTTAAAAATACAAAAGCCAGTCATGGAATGTACTATAACAAGTGATTTTGAGTAAAAGTAAAAACCCTTTCATGCAGATGTTAGCTGCAAGAATTAGAATTTGCTCTGGGACAAGGCTCATAAATTAAATCACAAAAATTGAAACCTCTCTCCAAAGCATGGTGGCTATGTATTAGCCACTGAGCACCTTTGAAAAAGAACTATGAATGTGAAATGTCCAGTATTTTCTCTCCCTGTGGCTCCTCAGAAAGGAAATTATTTCAATCCTAGTGATTCAGTACCATAAGAGCAAGAAGAAAAACTGTCACAGTTCAAATATCTCCTTAGATATAAATTGTGTAATGGGTACAGAAGGAGTAGCAGGCACCTATTGCATGGCTCTCTGCTGCTGAAGGAGGCAAAGCTCAGTGACTTGCACATTTTCTCTCATTCATCTATGCCCAACTCTTACCTAACTCTCAGTTCATATTAAAGCTGGGTCATTTAAGTGCACACTTTAAAGCAAAAAGGAATGTGTAGCAATTGCTGCTCTGCAGTGCTGGACGTAGACCCATCTGTATCGAGGCAAGAGTTTTAATGACCACCTATGAAGAGTTGCTTGGATTAATTTCTGAGATACTGGAAATATATCTGTGATTTTAGAAACCTATTTATGATATACAACTATTGGGGAATGGTCCTAGTGTGTGTTGATTAACATGAAGAGACAGAATTTATCTGCTGCTGTCAGCATGTATTATCTGATATATAGATAATGTAAATTTATACCTAATATAAAACACCTTTCAAACTCTGAATTGTTCAGTGACAATGACTGAGATTTCCAGCATTCCTTTATTCAATTTTACATGGAAAACTTCCTTGTCTCTCCTGCCTACCTCACCTCCAAATCAGAAGCTTTAATTCTAAGGTATTGAAAATTATTTGGGAGTTCTCACATGACTTTGTTCTAAAAGTTTCTGTGGACTCTTGATGTGTAAGACAACGACTGTGATGGCCTAGTCAAAAGCAACCACAGACATAAATTCTTGAAGATGCTAAGGGTTGGTCCTAATACTTTGCTTATTTAACTGTTCTAATATAAAAAATATAATAGGTGTTAGTCCATTCTCCCACAGTATCTGAATTTACAGAATTCTGTATCATACAGAATTTGACAATTTTTTTTGTAGTTCATGATTCATAGCATGTTCTTACTCAGAGTGATTATTAATAAAGGTAATCATTCTATTAAACCTACTGGGTATTTTCCATAAATCTGCATATTTTATGTTGTAACCATAGTTTTCTGCTGACTTTTTACTTGGAAAGGTTGCTTAACAAGAAACTGACTTGCTGTGGCTTGGGAGTTTGCTCGCTGCTGTCACTATATAATAAAGCTGTATCTGTAACAATCTACCTATGTTTTCAATCTTAAACTCTAAGGCTTCACAACAAAGATAGAAATTATTACTGCAAAACCAGATGTTGCTTCTAGTAGAATTAATACTAGTGAGCACACAGCATTACCACCCTTCTTCCCTTTTATATTAGACTGCACATTACAGCTTCATATCTTGTATCAGAGACCATCTCAGCAGCGTCAGGAAGTGAGAAGGGAGCAACACAACTTTCTGCTGTTGTCCTACATGCACTTTTAATACTGCAAGTGAGAAAAGGTACTTGTGTTAACTACCCTTGAACAAATGTGCTAGGTGTTTGTTGAATTTGACCAGAAATGCTACAACAATTTTTTTTCCTCTTCTTCCACCCTCAGGTGGTTTCCAGAGCATAGAAAATCAATGTGTTTTCTAAGGGTCTGATGAGACTATAAAAATAAATAGCATCAGTTGGGTAGACTAATAATTTTCTTCTGCCCATGGGAAATAGTTGGAGAAGGACATTCTTAGCTCCTGGAAGTTCTGGAATGCTGGTGATAATCAGTGAAAGTAGGGGGAGGGGTGGGAAAGTTGTTTTGAGAGGATTTTTTTCCTCTTAGATACTAATATTAGCTTAGTGAGGTGACCGTAACCTCTTTGACAAAGAAATTCATGCTTGACCTCTGAGGCCTTAAGTGTTACAGATTGCGTCTGAGGCAAAGCACATTGAAGCATGGCTTCTGTGGATTCACCTGAATACATTTTAGGTGAATCTCAAACAATTCAGGGCCAATTTTTTGGAGACCTTTCGCAGGTACGGAGCGGGGAATTCAGAGTGGTCTTTTGGACTTAGGAAGTTTGGGTTTGGAAACCATCTGCTTTTCCTCTGCTTTATTTCTCTGGGGCTGTAAGAACGTGGTTCTTAATCCCCTGTAGTAGCTATTTCCCCACAGGACATACTGTCTGGGAATGTAACATAACAGCTGCATTTGTGTTCTGAGGGAAGCTATTTCATGCTATTTTTCTTTGAATAAAAGCTGTCTTTATCTGTTAAAAATTTGCTGTTGTGACAAAAGCTGAACAGGACTGGTGTTGGTAGTTACAAGAGCTAAGGGCTATAGCTTTTTCTTCCAAATCCTCTTAGTTTTGTGTAAAAGCATTTGTTTTCTCATCCTTTTCTTGCTTTTGATTATGTCTTTATTCGTTACAATATTGATGCATTGTAATAGCAGATTGGTAATATCTCCAAGCAGAGATTTTCCGGAAATACAATAAAATAAGTAGCACAAGAGTGGCAGAAAGCAAATCACTTATACAAATGAAGCAGAGTTTGAAATATGTATCTTTCTGTCTGCATTCGTCTGAAAGTTACAACACCCAGAGCAAGTGCTGGTTGAGATCTTTTGGGTGTTTGATTTTTTTATTTGTTTTGGGGTTTTTTTGTTTGTTTTTTTTACTTCAAGGTAATTTTGTGCATAAATTTTGCAGGAAATTTCAGTGAATTACTTCATGTTAGTATCCATTTAATTTCTATGGCAGGGGATTCTTGCTAACTGAGCTTTTGACTATTTTCACTTACCACAAGATGTGAATTTGTCTTTTTCTCCTTCAGCTAATTTAAATGTAAGAAGTAATGAATGTCTTTGGGGCATGATGATGCCATCTCTTACAACTATGATTCTTTTTCAGGAGGAGATTTAACCTATAGGTTACAGTAATGCAGGAGATCAAATGCCAGAAAAACAGCTCTGAAATTAGACATCCTCTTGAACATTACTGTTTGTAGGGTCCTGCTCAAACCCTGTTGCAGCCTTCATTTTGCAGAACACCTTATTTTTCTATGTAAGATTAACTTCTCCATAAAATCTAGTGGCCGTGACATAGTCCTTAAAGGGGGTTCAAAACAGAATATCTGACTACATAAAAAAAAAAAAAAAAAAGAGAGAAAAGGATTAATTTGGTTTGTAGGAAACCAACACAATAGAGTCATATGCAACCTGATATTTCAGGGGTTTATTGAATATACCATAGATAAATGCAGTTTTTAAAATCTGTTCCTATTCTGTGGTATAGTGTATCAAAACATGTTTGAAGAGTTTTTCTTCTACACTGGCATTTGTATATTCTTTAGTCTCACTGTATAAACATGATGCATATGCTTCAGGCATGCCTGTGTGCCAGGGAGAGTGACCAGGCATTTAATAGAATCACTTACAGATTACAGTGGGCTTTACCCGTTTACATCAGTGTGGATGGGTTTGCAAGGTTTTCTAAATATATGCTCAAATGACAAACTGTGTCAAAGGCTCTAACTTTCCTATTCTACTCTGAGGATCAATTGCTGTTAGAAATTATACTCCTACATAAATATACAGTGCCACTTACAGTCGGCTCTCATTGTTCTCTCTTTACAAAAATTGCTTTAGACTTAGTGCTGTGCTCAGCTATGTTAAATCCTATGGAAAACAAACATTTATCTTATTTTATCTGTCAAAAAACCAGCATCCTGAGGACTTTGATGCCTTCACTAAGATGGGTTTCTCTGTGATAATGTAGAAAAAAGATAAATGGTCAGAGAACTGGAGCACCCTCTTATGAAGATAGGCTGAGAGTTCAGGTTATTCAGCCTGAAGTAGAGAAGGCTCTGGGGAGACCTTAGAGAACCTTCCAGTACCTAGAGAGGGCAAGAGGGCCTTCAAGATAGATGGAGCAGGACTTCTTACAAGGACATGTAATGGTTGGACAAGGGGGAGTGGCTTTAAACTGAAAGAGAGTAGGTTTGGATTAGATATTAGGGAGAAATTCTTTACTGTGAGGATGATGAGGCACAGGGATAGAAAAGTTGTGGTTGCCCCATCCCTGGAAGTGTTCAAGGCCGGGTTGGATGGTGCTTTGAGAAAGCTGGTCTGGTTGGAGAGGTCCGTGCCCAAAAGGGGGTGTGTGTGGGGAGTGGGTTGGGACTAGATGATCTTTAAGGTCCCTGCCTACCCAAACTGCTCTGTGATTCCATGATATGTTAGAAAATCTGGCTGGTGTAAACCTGAGGAATAATTTTGGATTCTGGAGATTAAATTGAGCTTGTAATCCTCTAAATTGGAGCTGTAAAAATTATTTGAGTTTTTTCCCCCTTGGTAGTATAGAACAGATGTCTGTGATTACTGTTTTGTTCTGAAGCTCTGCTTCATTTTTAGGTACTCTCTTGCACGTGTTTGATTTTTTAACACTTACTTTCACAAATCCCTTCCTTCCTAACATAAAGTACTGAGGATCTGAGCTGATCGTTACCATCTTTCAGTGTGTGTTATTTCAGCTTGAGTGTAAGAGTCTGAATTTTAAGAGACATAAATAAGAATTCTATCTCAATAACTTGTTTGTTTCTCAACATTAGGTTCCCTTGTGGGTACAATAAATACCTTTAATATTTTCAAGAAGTGATGACTTTTATGCATATAAATATGCATAAAAGATACCATGTTTCATCTTAATAAGCTCATCTGTGGAAGAAACATAGTGGCATTTCCATTATTTGTATGCGTATTTATAGTATTAAAAATAAAGGAGTCCTAGTTTTCTTCTCTAAATATTGCTTTACATTGCAGTATATCAAACCATCCTTTGTGGTTTTTCAAATTCAAGTGGACTATGTTTACTTGTAACTAATTAGGGGAATTATTTTTTTAAAAAGTTGGTTTTCCACTCAGAAAAACCCTTCAGATGAGTTAAGTAAGGTAACTACTCCAGTTCAGTTTGAGAACTTACTCAAATTTAATATTAAAATATTGCAAAACCATAACTTTCTCTGCTGGTATTTTTTTCTGATTACATTGAGAAAAGTATGTGTAGGAGGACATATCAACATGCATGAGTACATAATTATTCTTAAGTAGGTGCTGCACATTCAGCTTAAGCTCAGTGAAATGCTTGAGATTTCTTGAGTATAATCATTTCTTTAAAAAATATTGCAAGCTCTGGGATTTTTCTGCTGGATGTGTGCTCCAACTGTTGAGACCAAATTTTTCTTCTGGATTGGAGGGAGTTTTTTTGTCATCAACTCTGAGGCCAGACATGAAGTGAGCAGTATTAGTTTTCATCCAAAAGGATCACTGCAGTTAGTCTTGCCAAAACTGAGTCAGAGATGCAGAAAGCCAAAAGAAATGGCTACTGGAACTGATTTTTTTAAATAACCGTGAGATCCATTCAGATGTAAGCTATAAATTCTGTTGACCTGCAGACTGCTGTGGAGTCAGTGTGTCTTATTTGTGTATGCTGTCCTTCTGCCCTTGAACTGTCCTGATGGTACTTCAAAACAAAGCAACAGTGGTGAGCTTTTAAACTGTAGGTGCTTAAAGATTGATGAGGTCGTATAATTCTTTTCACAGGAATCCAGGGTGCAGATCTGTTCAGATGTGTATCCTCTGTTCTCTTTCAAACACATGAAAATGAAAAGCCTTCAGATTCCATAACTAAAGTGTTTGCATGATGCACAGAGTAGTTTAGCTAGTAGAGGAATAGTTGGAAAATTGCTATGGTGTACTTTGATTTCACATAAATCCCTAATAATAAAATAAATCCTTTTATGGATTACATGTATAGCCTGTGACTGTAACACCATAAATTATAGTATATTATAAGCATCTATATGAATCTATAATGGCATGTTATGGCAGCAAAAAGATGACGTGTGTATACTATAACTGGGTGAATTGTCCCTAATCATCTCTCTCTAACCATCCTAATTGTCAGACTGCAATCAAGCCTACAAGGATTGATCTAATCTTAGATGAAACAGTTTGTAGCAGATGTTTCTTTATTTCTTCTTAATTTCTATTCCTAACTTTAAATGCCAGCAGATTTGCAATGTGCAAAATATTAGTAATAAAAAAATGCTGTCAGAAGTTTTAGGATTTGAACTATGATGCTAAAATGATCTAACACCTAATTGTATTGTTGCAGAAGGTCATGCTCCAAGCTCTGTAAACTGGAAGTTTAACCTTGCTCCCTAATTTGGATGATGAAAGGAAGCTCAAGGGTACACGCAAGGTTACTATATATGAGGAATGTTTCCCTGCTGGTTAACATTCATAGCATACCTTCAGACAATATTTCTCATTAAAGACATTACTAGTTTTTTTGGTACATATTTGTGGGATTTCTTTAACCCTGACTTTACAGCTTAAACAGCTTTGCTTTTACTGTGATTGCTTTGTGGTAGATAGTTTGGTAACATATGAAGAAAATATTTTGAAAAAGGCAAGAGCAGGTGGAAAGTTAGACTCAATTAAAAAAAAAATTGAAACTACCCAGGCTTATTGTATCTTGTGGCAAAGTCTCAGTCCCACATCCTAGAGCTGCTGACAGGAGCAGGTAAGCTCTTGGTTCTGAGCAGGGCTACGGATTCATTTGGCCTCTCCTGTTTGGATGTTGGATATCAGATGGCTTTGGGGTATCTCTGCCCTGCTGCTGGGACATAGGTGAGTTCCCAGCAGTGTGGTAAATGAGCAGGAGCTGGCCTCAATTCCCTGCCACTCTGCACCCTCTGTGCTGATTTGGGAGCTCAGTGCTGTGCAGCAGTGCTCCACCTCTCTTGCTTCTTCGTCATGAATCCAAATTTGCCACCCAGAATGCACCCAATTAATGCAGTGGGAGCTGTGTTTCATTTCTATTGTCAAAAAGGTAGACAGTAAAATCAGAGCTGTTCAAGTGTTGGTAGCTCAGGTAAGTGGATCGCAATGATGAGATATTTTGGTTTGTAGTTTGGAATTTTTTTTTCTGTTGAATTGACTCAGCAGTAGCTTAGATCCTGTAATTTGCTCTTTAGGCTGAGATGTGGATCCCCATTTTCCTCCTGGGCCTTTTTACAGATAATAACCATGCTTCAATTTCTCCTAAGTTTTACTTGTATGTGTGACAAATGTAGTTTCAGTGAAGAAGTGTCACCTCTTGTTTCTTCTCCCTCAGCCAAATTATGCACAGAATCAAAAAATGGGGGGCGTCAAAACAATGTTTAAATATGACTTTACTGTGAGAACTATTTTTATTTTTTGTCATTATGAATGCTATATTTTTAAGTTATGACTACATTTTTTAATCTCACAACAAACTACATTCCTCTCACATACTACATAGAAATATCCATTTTTAATGGAGATAACTAGTGAAGTAAACTTGAAGATATTCATATTTTAGTGTTTTTAATGCGTATTCTGCAGATGTTTTCTTGTCAAACAGGATAGAAATGCACATGGCAAGTTAGGGATGAGAAATCAACTAGCCTTTCCTGCAGATAATGAGATGTAAATGCAGAACTGAATAATATTCTGTCGTTGTCTTCCTGGGAGAAAATGTGATGGGTTATATTAGCAAAAAGCTCCGTGAGGGATGCTTCAGTGCCTGTCCTGGTCAGTGATGGTTTCTGTTAGTAATTAGGAGCTGACTCATTGCTGTTTCTCTCAAGAGACAAATGTTTCTACAGCTAGTGGCAGAAAATTAGATGGTTTTCCAATATACCCAAGAAAGCTGCCATTTGTACTGTCTTTTGGATAGATGCAGGGAGATTTCAGAGCATCTAAAGGGATTTTGGAAAAAAAGCTTATAGTGTTGTAACTTTATTAAAAAAAAAAAAAAGGTTTTTTTTTTTTGTTTTGATTTCTATTGGGTTGTTTGAGTGTGAAATTTCTGGAGTAATGTGTAGAAACTTGTCAATAAAAATCCCTTCTCTAAATATTAGTGATGACTGGGAAAGCTTTATTTGCTACAGCTGTGGATAAAAAGAAATGTGAATTTCAAAAGCATTTATTGTAAATGACTTGGAAAAGGCCTTAGAAATATCTGGAAAATGGAAAATCATATACAAGATTTCCACTGTAAACCAATTATTTAGAATTATTTTATAAAAGGGGAAAATATTTTCTCTTTTCTAAAAAAAAAGTAAAGCTAGACAGTGGATTTCCTGCAATATGTATTTTAATGGATTTGTTATGAACAGCCATGGCAACAATAAAACAGAATTGTATGATGTGAGCATGAAAAGTAATGGCCCATTCAGAGGCCAAATTTTTGCATATATTAGTCAAGAATATTAAAAAAATGCTCATGCTGGAAATGTGAGCTGAGCAGTGTACTATATTAAGCAGAAGAAAAAGTATCAAAATAAAATTATGCAGAGATTTCATAATGAATTGATCTGTTGCAGTGTTTCAAGTAAAATATAAAAGAAAAGACCTCTGAGGATTTATAGACCTGTACCAGCATTAGAAGTCACATTTCTGACTGGATTTTAGAAATCATTTGGGGCATGATAAGGTTGTATTGTTCCAGGTTCTGGAATCTTCTCAGTAACAAGATGAGGCTGCTCAGGGTCCCCCTTGAGGGAAGAGGCTTCTCTGCCCCACAAGCTCCTACACTGTAATCGAAATCATTCCCATATGCTCTCACACGGGGCAACCTAATCAGTTCTCACCAGACCACAAGTGTGCTGAGTTATTGCCATGGCTTACTGATACATAATGGCACAACATCCTGGGTAATAGAATCTGGAGGAATATATATTTTTTTTTGTGCTTTGCCAATCTTGTAAAACTGAGATAGGAAAGGTGTTGTTTAAGATGTTGTGCTATGCCTACGGCTCTGCAGGTAATTTCAATAGAATCCTTCTCAATTTTGTAATGAACAAGTTTTTGTCCTTCTAATTGATACAGTAATAAAACCTAAACCCAGCGTGTGTTTAATGCCATCCTCCTGAATTTCTCCATTAAAAAATGCAATGGCATGGGGTAGAGTTTGTGTTGTTTGCCCTTGATACAAAATTTTAAAATCATATTTGTTGAACAGTGAGTGCTCGTTCAAGAATGTAACCCTGATTAAATGATCAAATATTTCGCATTTCTTCAACTAAGCACCTGTGGAAAACAGTCTCACAGGAAATACTAAGTATTATGGAGACAACACAGTGAGTGGTTCTAATTCTCTGTTCTGAAAGGGCTGATGCTGATTTCTCTCACAATGGCTTCCCCAATTATCTGAGGACTTTAGAAGTCTTTCAGAAGTTTTGATTACAGCCAATGGCATCCTAAAGTAGGCCAGGGATAAAAGAGTATCTCACAGTTCGTGAATAATTGAGTAGGCTTCTGTATAACAATGAGGTGCCTTATGAAAGGCAAATGTTTGTTTGCCGTGTGCTCACATCTGCACCTATTTATTCATATTTATAGGTAAATTCATATGCTAATGCTTTTTCAAACACTAAGATACAAAGTGTTTGTTGGCATAATAAGGTAAAATGCTGCTGAAATGCGATGGAACTGTATATGTTCATACCAGCTCTAAAATTAGGCTGCAAAAGATAAAATCCAAATGCAAGGATGTATCTTGGCATATGTACATAGAATATCAGGAGTCCTCTTTGGGCCATTTCATTCTTCAGATCCCTTCTCTTCTTAAAGGTCTGGAAAAAACAGATGCCAATAAATTGAAGCAGTTACAGTTTAAAGGACAAACTTATGTTTGTCTCCTCTTGCTATTCAGTGCTCCTTAAAAGCAAAGGCTGTTCATTCCTGCAGTCTGCATGCTGAAGCCTTTGAATTCATCTCAGTTCTGAAATGTGTGAGAAGGCCTGATGAGGAGCATCCTTAAAGATAACTAGCATTGAGCTCTGGTATTTGATGGTAGTTCCCAGTAATAAAGGAGGTCAAACTCTTCCTCTAGAATTTCATCAGCTTATCTGCAAAACCTCAAACTCACTTTTACACTGACCCAAATTGGTATCCAGTGAAAAAAAGACTGAAGCCATCATTTTCTGAACCTGCTCATTTGTCACTAAAGGAAGTGCTTTGGAGTATGCATTAGATGACCTTTGATCTAGAAAATGTTTTCATCCTCACAGGGGGAGATCTATCTCCATGACTGCGATGTCTAGTTTGCCTTTTTTTAGGGATTTTTCTAATGTACTGGATCTGATGCTTCTCATTGCAACAAAATATGATTGTCCCATATATACACATATTAAAAAATTATTTTTAAAACCAAAAACAAACAAAGAAAAACCCAGAAAACCCCCTCCACTAGCCTTTGAATAACTTCTGTTAATCAACACAAATTATCAGTTTCATTGCCACCAGCTGTCAAAAATTCAGGTCATCTGTGAAATGCAGATTCTATGGCTGTGCTAAAACCCACCACCACCACCACCAATGATGATTTGAGTTGGTCTGGCTTTCCTAAAGATAATTTTTTGAGGACTGTAAGATATTAAAGACACATAATGAAAATAAGGAAATTGAGAAAACATTTGAAACGAAGATAGTGGTTTTTACCTTGATAAAGAACATCCTAGGAAAAGACTTTCCTCAGAGGAAAGACTTTCTTCAGAGGAAGAGAAACTAATTCAGACTACACATAGACTAATAAAAGCACCCAAGATCCCAGAAGAGCCAGGAGTATTATTAAAAGTGACACTTTTATTAAATGAATAAATATGTCCCTTTCGGACAGTTGGTGCTGCTATTTTTTAACAAGATTAAAATAGTGTGATTATTCTATATCTTTATGTGTGGAGCTTTTCCTGCTACAAAATTGTGTAGAGTTAATATGTTTAATCAAGAAATAACTGTGGGAGCAGTGATGTAGTTTTGGCAAAGTCAAGTTGCAACACTGCCAAGATGTTATTTGAAGAAAGTATTATCTAATAAAGATGGTTTATGATGTCCCAAAATGTAATGTCGTTTTTTTTTTTTCAGGAAATGTGATATTGTCTTTGCTTTCCCTCAGGATAGGTGAAGTAATTTCTGAGATAGAAAGAATGGTTGTACAGTTGCCACTTTACAACCTTAGTAGAAAAAGCCTAAAAGTTGTACACTTTGTAAGTATACTTGCAGAGGATTTAATTACATACCATGTTTTCTTCTAAAATCTTGATAATTAAACATATTGATACTGTAGTCCAATGGTAGAGCTTTAAAAGAAAACACTTGCTTTGACTCATAACATTCATCTTAGATAGTGCCAACAGGATAGTGTCAGTAGTATTATATCATCATGTGGTTAATTAAGCTTAATTATTTTATGACACTACATTTTCTGCTTGTACTCAATTTAGACAGCAGACTGAGGAGAAAATTCTGCCTGCTCTAATTTCCTTGTTTTTTTTATTATTTAGTTTTTTGGTAATAGGAGGTATGATAGACCCAAATTTAATAGTACTGTATTTCTTGTGCTGTGTTATTAAATTTTGTAGACTTTGTACTAAATTAAGGCTCTTCACATATGGCCAGTGAAATCATTAAGACGTGTTGAGTTTGTGAATTTATCAATGTATCCTTGAATTAATAACATAAAATTACATAGGCTATTGTTTATAGGGCTGTCCAAGTACTGGAGAGAAGAACAAAGTAAACTGCTGTCATAGATTATAAAACTAGATTCATATCTAATCTCTTACTTGCATAATATATAGTCTAGAGGATTATCATTGATCAGCTTCTCTTTGAACTGCAAATGTATGATTATTTGATAATTCAATTCTTGTTTTGAAATTCTGATGATAGCAATATGATCAGAATGCCTGGTACGTAGTCTAATAAAGTCCTCTTGTTGTTTAAAAAGGCTTTTTAAGCAAAATCTAGTGTGCTTCTCATTAAAATTTTTGGGAGGATTTTATTTTTCACTATATGTTTACTATTCTGCATACTTTTTCCTTAGAAAGTTTGTCATTGAACTGAGAGAACGAGATGTTGTTGTCCAGAAAAGGCCACATTAGTTCTTACTTCAGCCTTGTGTTTTCTTTTCTATGTACACAATGATGTTAAAGGTTACTGTGTTCTGTGAAAAACTGCAATGAATGTTTCTCAGTGGTATTAATCTTCTCATAGAAAAAGAGGACAGACAAATGTGAAAGCTAGAAATGCATGGAGTGATTTCTGAAAGAACGTTCTCTAATGACATTCTTACAATGCTTTTCATATTCAAAGTTTATAGACATACTTGCATCTCAGGAATTGTCCATTTTGGCAGTAATGACAGAAATTGAAGCAAAAAAGTTTACAAAGGATTGGAAATCAATATGTATAAATTGACAAATTGGTATTCTTGTGTAGAAATAATTGATGCTCCCAGGATTTTCCAGACTCTTAAAGTAAAACGCTGTCATTTTAAAATTTCTTCCTAAGTCAGTTCTGTAATTGAATACATTTGTAATACTGTCCACCTTTAAAGAAAAATTAATAGAATCCATTGATTTTGTTCACAGATTTTTAGACGTTGTTGGTTGGTTTTCAAGAAGGCTTCCAGTAAAGGACCCAGGAGGCTAGAAAAATTTCCAGATGAGAAGGCAGCATATTTCAGGAACTTTCACAAGGTAAGTCATGCTTTTCTCACGAACTGAAGCATTGCTTGTTTACTACTCTTCCTTGGGAAGTTCTTGCTATGTGTGGTTTCCAAACAATAAAGTGAAAGCCTTTCTGAAAATTTAATCCTGGCAATAAAAGCAGAGTAAAACATCCATAAGTCTCAGCAATGTGGGTGAGATATCACTTTTTTCTTTTTTTCCAGATAAGCACAAAACCCTCCATGTATGTGGAGCAACAGAGTGATGTTTTTTTAGTTAAACACTTCTAGTTTGGAAATGTGTAAAATTGACTGCCTATTCAAATATTTAATCAGTAGTTGTTAGCTAAGTATTAAAAAAAATTCTGAAAATGCTAAATGCCTCAGTTGTAATGGGGACTCTCTTCAAATGTGTAAGGTTTTTCCCAGAACTCAATATTACAGCTCTGTCAACAAAAAGGTTTTTTAGCAGTAAAAAGTCAGGATTCACTGAATGAGATACACCCTGCTTTTTCTATCACTCACACTTCTGTGATGGGAAACAAGATATTTGAGCATGAGTTCTTCTTTCTGTCTCATAAGTTACTGTTATCAGCACCCCTAAGTCTGTCAGTAGACTTCATGTTGCCTAATCCTAAAACAGGGAGGGGATCTGTGCTTGTACTGTTGTCTTTTATCAAGTCACTGTTAGCTTTATGACATACCAATATTAGATATTCCATTAAACTTGTCAAGTTGAAGCACAAAGTTGACTTAACCAAGGGCCATGCAACAAGCAGTGAAAAAGTGTGAATGAAGCACAGATCTCTTGAAGGCAGGCATGATGTTTTTACCATAAAACTACAAATTGGCCTTTAAGTTCCAGTAGCCAGATTGCTCTAGCATGGGTTCCTCTGTGGAGACACAAGTCCTGCCAACAAACCATCTCCAGCATGAGCTCTTCTCTCCATGGGTCCACACACCAGGAGCTTGCTCCAGCGTGGGCTTCTGATGCAGTCACAGTTCTTTTGCAAGGCTTTGAAGAAGTTTTTGTGTTGTTTTCTTTCAGTTCTTTTTTGAGCTTGTTATGCCTGCAGCATACTTAATGTGTTAAAGGACTCAGAAAGACTTTATATGTTGCTTGTCAACAGTCATCATTGTAGAAAAATAATATGAAATGCAGGAATTGTTTGAGAGGCTAAAAAAGTAACGTAGATACCATGCAGCTGCATGTTGTAGTATTGATGGAAGAGTCACCCTTTGCAAATGGAAAGGAGGGGTGTTTCTCTTTGTTATCTGTGTTTTCTCCTCTTATTCCCCTCTCTGAGGGTAGGAAAGAAAAATAAATAAATGGATACTCTTTCCTATTTAAAAAGATAATGTGTTTCTGGCTGTAGAGAAAGAGAAATTGTATCTGTTCACTTGGATTATATCCATTTTTCAAATAAAGCCATGAAATCATTTCTGAAGGTATATTATCACAAAATAGAAACCCAGAATCTTATTCTCTGGTTTGATTTTTTTTCCAAGGATATTTTATTATTTCATAGAGATTATTCCCCTCAATTGCCTCCATTCTGATAAATAAAATAGTGGTGAAGTAGATGTGCACGAGTTGTGAATAGTCATCGAGCATGGCTGTTGAGGGAACAGTGCTGGTAGTTATAGGATCAAATATGGTTATTTGATTGCTGGTGTTGGATGAAAATACCCTGATTTTCTTTCTTTCTTTTCTAAAGCTGCTTATTGGTTTGTTATATTTTGAAGTTGTTCAAAATGCACATTTATCTCTAGTCAGTGCAAACTATTAGCCTTGTCTTGAAATGCTCCATTTCCTTTCTCACTCACAAAATATAAAGAGGGCATATGGTGTGAAAAGTTGAAGATTAACTCTGAACGCTGAGAATCAATGAAAAAAGGTATTAAATTTTGAAGAACTGAGACTCGGTGCTTTTGAAGAAAGATTAAAGTATAAGTTGCAAGCCTGGCTCCTTATGAAAGGACAACATGCATAAAGAGACAGAAGGCTCTGTTTACTTGCTAATATATATGGATCCTGAGATCCTTTTCCCTACTCAACTTTCATTGTAAGTGTTAGAAGAGGTTGGTGTAGAGGAGTACTCAGAATGCTCTGTGGTTTTCTAGGAACTTATGTCCTTCATATTTTCAGATCAGTCTATGTTACCTTGCGAGAAGGCCAGAGTTAGATTTTGTGCATTTTTTAAAGCTTTCTTAAGCAGAGATATAGAAGAAAATTTACATCTCAAGTGGAAATCTAACAAAATTTTATATCTTTGATTTATCTATATTCAAATCAATATTCAGGATGACAAACAATATCCTGATAATCATCAAGGTCTCCACTTTTCCATGTTTGAGCTTGAAATGAGGCTCAACTGAAATTCTTCTTTAAAGTATTTTACCTAGATGACTATATATCTCTTATGTAATAAACTTGTGCACTGGGTAATATGATTTATAGAAGGGGCTAAGCAAAGGAAAAAACCCAGAACTGCCAACACAAAGCTAAGATAACTGAAAATAGAGATTTTCTGGTTTACATATGCTAAATAAATAGTCATTAATGAGTAAAAAAGCTGTTCTCTTTAGAAAATTGATTCCACTCCCTCCTAGTATCCAGATTATGTATGGTAATTCTGTAAATTGCTGTTGTGCATTGCTTTGGTGTTGGGGTTTTTTTTACTAGTAATTTTCTTACTATAAATAACGGTAATGGCATTAGTCCTAGATAAGTGCCTCCTAAGAGCAACAGTGCATATTACATTCATTAGCCAAAACGTGACCTCATCTGTTCCTTGCAGTTTCTGGTATCAAATTAAAACTTCTCATTACTGTAAATTTAGACCATTGCACTCTTGCTCAGGTAAGTTTATAGCTTCACTGTTCTGTTTTCCCTTGAACATTCATTGCAGAACGACTGTGTTGACTCCCATTGCTCTCTCCAAAGAGGGGATAAAACATCAATAGCTCTGCATCCATGCCAGGGCTGAGTATGTTCTTGGTAGCCACTGTCAGAAAAGACCAAAAACAGACCCCACAGCTCCACCAACTTAAAAGAGAGCAAAATTAAAAGAGATTTCTTATTTCCGTAATAGAAGATATAAGGTATATAAAAAGTGAATTTTTCATGCTTTGGAGACATACTGATCGGACAGTACCAGTGCATGTAACCCATGAGGAGAGGCTTTCAGGAGCATTACAGAAAGTCAGCATGGTTAAGTAGCAACATGAAGATTACTAGAAATGAGAGATCAAACATCCAAACCTGGACTGTATCTAAATGAATTAGAAAAAGCATTACACTCTTGGCCAATTAATTGTGAAAGCAGAATTAGAAAGAAGAAAGTGGAGCTTGAAGAGCAACTAACCAGAATAGATTCTGCTGCAGCAGGATCAAAAATGATGCCAAAGACCCCAGAGCATGAAGCAAATGTGCAAGAAACAGAGGAGAAATAAACACATTCACGTTGGGGTTTACTGTAGAGAAAAACGAAATGCTCAGGTGTGGGTATGCGGAGGAGGGTTCTGTAGACATATCTTTGTGTTATAAGCTTGATCATAGGTACTTCAGGCCCAGCTACAAAGAACAGAGTTACTCAAGAGCCCAAATGACACTTAAGGATTATATATAGCTGAATTACTAGTAGTAGTCCATAAATACCAAAATGGGAAATCTACAAATAAGGATTCTTCCATTTCTTGTAAAATTTCCTGTTCCATTCATGCATGCTTCCTCTTCACTTATAAGTTAAACAGCCTTCACATGAAGTGAAGGTGTTGGGAGTTGGGTCTGTCCCTGACAAGATATAGCTGTCTTGAGCAAGGCAAGCTTCAATCTGTCAGTGCTAGTGTGCTTACCCTTCAAATAAATAAATAGCTGACATCTGGCATAGAGATCTAAACTTACTGATTTAATCTCCCCAATATGAGAGATTGTTCTCTTAAGATTGTGTAAACAACAGCTATCTCTAAGGTTTTGAGTTTTAAGTTAGCAATATTAAAGTAGGATAAGATTTTTAGATTTATGTTATTTATTTTTCCTGTCATTATGTTCGATTATGGTGTGCTTTATATAAATCTGCAAATGCAAAAGGAAATTGCAAAACATTTTAGCAAAGACTTCTGACAGTCAAAAATGTATGTGGGGCAGATGGTGTTAAGCACATTATATAACATGTGTCCACAAAAATAGATAATAATCAAGAAAAAGAGCAGCAGTAGCCTTCTAACTGTAGTTTACTGGATCAAATTTATGACCAGGGCAAAACAATGATAGATACCTTATAATTTTATTTCATAGCTTGATTGTTGAGAAGAAACTTGTGGAATGCAATCTCAGTAATTTATGGCAAGTTCTTGTATCTGCTGCAGCAGCTTCTTGAATGCTTCTTGGCATTAAGTTCCCCTGTGCACATGTGCTCACAAACACACACCCAGATAGTCCTGTTTGGTAAGAGGAAGGAGAGGGCAGGTTCTCTTTGTACAGTAACACACAGTATGCAGGAACAATAAGATATTTATTCTTCTACAGCACAGTTCCTAGTCTCTAACTGAAGTGACCTTAAACCATGAGATGCTTATTCAGGATAAGTGAATTCCTGGTAACTTTGAAAAACACTGAATTTTGCCACAGTCGTATATGTGCTAGCTCCCACAATTCTCAAATGAGCCCTGAAATGAAAAATAAAATTATATATGGTAGCATTATCATAATTATAATCATAAGAACTTCTTTCTCATTGTTTCCACTTAGTTTCCTCTGGGTTGTTCTGGTTTGTTTTCCTTCATGTTCTCTAGCCATTGCCAAGTTTCCTAAATAAAGATACTTACTGCTAGAGGAGTGTGAACTAACCTACTGTTTATTCTAGTTTATACTTTACTGTGGAGTATTTCAGATTCTTATGTTGCTCATGTTCACAAGAAAGCAGAAGTTGTGCAAGTTTCCTTATGGACTTCTATAATCTGGCATGTTACTATTATTTCTCATGATATTGGCATTGTTTCTCAGCTGCAAAGGTGTTCCTAAAAAGAAAGGTGGACATCCACCAAAATGTAAGTTTTGGGCCTAATTCTGTGATAAGAATTTTGCGATAAGATGTATGAAAACACTTGATTTGCCTCTGAATTTAAATATTATATTAATTCCCCTTCTGCAGTTGTTTTCCTTGGTGTAATTGTTATGCTGTCTGTTTTTCAAAATCTCAAATTAAAACCTGCCTGTTTTTGCTCTGTTGACCATTCTGCTTCTACTGTTTGTTAGTTGATCTATGGTTCCTCAGTAAGTCTTTATTTTCTCATCTGGTTGAATTCACTCAAAAATTCATATTTGATGAAAACTAAATAGGAATACTTTATGAAGATCAGGTCACATTCACAGATGTTGTTTGCTTTAAAAACCATCCCAAATTTAGAACACTTTTTCCTTTCTCTCTTCTCCCCTTATTAAGGGAGAAAAGGAAAAGGAAATTTTTGTTTTCCCAGAACATCTTTCAAAAATATTCAAAATAGTGATCTCAATGCAGTACTTTCTTATGAACTCAATGAGTGTGTGTGTGTGGGACTATGTTAGTTTTGAATAATATTTTTCAAGTTTTTATCTGGAAATAATTAGGAATTTAACCATTATTTTTTGTAATTCTTTGCTCTTTGAGGTTGAAAGAGGTATGGAAATGTACTTTGTGTGGTTTTTACATCCTTATTTTGTTAAGTCTTCCAAAGCAGAGATAACTAAATCTTCCTGAAAAATATCCTTATTTTTCCTCATTTTGATATGTAATCATCTTCAAATATTTGTTTATAGCACTTTCAAGTAATATCTTGTAGCAAAATCATGTGGCTGGTATGGGAAGGTTATGAAGGACATTGCTTCCTTAGGCTCCTATTACCCAGCCAATGAAATTAAAATGAACCCTATTTAAATGAATAACTGTTAGCAAAACTGTTACAGTTCTGTCACCAAACAAAAAGACTTGCAGTAATTATCAGATGCCTCTTAAAATATAGAAGTATTTGAACAACATCCATGTATCAGAAAGCAAATTGCAGGAATAATTGGAGCTGTGCTGGTAATAAAGCTGTTAATAGAGTCTGAGCACATCAAAAGGCAGCATACAAACTAATAAAACAAAATCTTTTTTGACAAAGATTGTATCAAGGCAATAACATCTTCTTTCCTTAACAATGTAATGAAGAAATCTGCAAGTTGAGCATGCTGACAGGACTTTGAAATCCTACCAATAGGGACCTAAAATGCATAAGTGATCCTATGAGTCCCTTCCTGTGTCTATTCATCCATCTAAACTGTAAAGTCACAATGTATTAATTTAAAGTGTAAATTCAGGGGTTAAAAAGTGAAACAGTGTCAATGTGTGGTGTTGAATTCCTCAAAAGTGGTATCAGTGACTGAATCTAAGTATCAAGGAGGGAAATAACAGTAGAAAAATTAAAGATAATCTTTGCTTGTAACACAAAGCAACAGTTAGTGGTGGTTCTTATATGAAGATCCATGTGCACTCTAGTGCAGTAAATTCATATTTGTAGTTGAGTGTGTGTGTACAGTTTGGCAGCAAAAGGGACACTGCTCCTAATCAGCCGTTTAAATAGAAGAATATATTCCCATTATATTAAGTATTAAAAAAAAGGTGGAAGAACAAACCTTTTTCTTGGAAAATAGTAATACTGGATAGGGGAGCAATGTTTAAAAGTTTCAGCAGGAGGAGGAAAAAAAAAAAGTAAAACTTTCAAAATGTCATGAACCACAGAACAATTCAGGACATTTGAACCCATCTAGTTCAATCCCCTGCTCAAAGTAGCATCAGTCAGATCACATTGCTCATGGCCATGTCCAGTTGTGTTTTGATTGCCTCCAGGACTGGAGGCTCCATGGCCTCTAGAAAGCTAAAGAAGCCATGCACCTGTGGCCTGGCAAACAAAGCAGTAGAAGAGGCAGGGAACTAATTGTCTGGAGTGCAGCTCTGCTGCAAAGGCCCTGAGGATCCTGTTGGGCAGTGAGCTGAGCTGAGCCGAGCTGAGCTGATCTCTGCAGCAGCAGTGAAGGCAAGCCACGTCCTGGAAAACCTCAGGAGGAGAATGGGCAGCAGCCTGAGGACTCTCAGCTTGGAAGGTTTCTCCATACTGAGCCAGACCTGTAATATTGTGTCTAATTCTGCTCACTGCTCTATTCAAGACAGGAAAAAAAACTTCAGAGTGTGTCAGTGAGGAAGTTGGGGGTTGAAGAATCTGAGGCAAGACAAAGGAACTAGATTTGCACTAGTGAGGAAAGAAAGCCTGGGGGCAACTAATCACAGCCTTCCAATTTTGGTAATGTGGGTGAGGTGTTCTCAAGGATCCTCAGTGGGAGGACAAGAGGCAATGGACAGAGGTTGCTTCAGGGGAAATCAGCTTGATATAAGGAATGAAAAGAATAGCCAACTGATGTTTAGAACAACTAAACGTGAGAGCAGGCTAAGCAGAGAGGTCAGTGTTTCCTCATTGAAAATCTTGAAGACCCTTTGTAACGTATTTGAAGAGCCTGCTTTCAAGGTGGACCAGATGATCTCCAGAGTTTCCATCCAACACAGACTTTTCTGTGTACTATGAAATTTATGTAACTAAATGTGGTACTGTAGCTCTTGGTATATCTCTGTGCTGCACGTGTTGTGTCAAACTGGTCTTGTCTTCTCCTGAGTATATTTCAGTGGTTGAAAAAATATGCTTAATCTTCCTAGTGTCTCTTAAACCATTCTCAGAACTTTTCTTTTAACTGCTCTAGTGTTATTGCTTTACAGTAGAGGATATGATATTCCATGTATCAGTTACGTATATTCTTCTTTTGCCGTGGAAATCTTGCCATGTTTTGGCAAAGTTCAAAGCTTTGCAAACCTGTATTTTGTGCATATTTTTTGGAAGCACTTCTGACTTAGACAACTAAAATGTTTCATGTCATCTGTAAAGCTTTGAATATGATGGAAATTCAGATAATTTTCTCTTTTGTGTAATGGAATGTGTTTCCCCCAGTTCATTCAGGGGTAAAGACTTATATTCATTGTAAGAACTATTTATCATTTTTATAGACTAGTAGAGTGACCGGTGTTTGAGGTGACATGATGGAGCCATCCTCTGTATGTATATCCTCTGGAACTTGGTCACATGGAAAGGAAAATAGTTGAATTAAAATTTAAGAGAAGAAATATACCAAATTTTAGTGCATAGAAGAAAAATAAAGGATTAAATGTTCTGGCACTCTACAAAGCACCTTATCCTTTGGAAAGCTGTGGGAGACACCAAGGTCAATGGAAAGCCGACTGATCAAATAATTGCTATGAGAAATGCTGAAGCGAAGAATTAGACGGGGAGATTTTAGAGAAAACATATATTATTAAAAGTAATAAATCTATTTTAATTGACTGCACAAAGCCAGGGAGACTGGTGCAGAGATAACAATCCCAACAATGAGAGGGAGGTGAACAAGCAAGCAAAGAGCATGGACATGGTCTGTCGCTTGAGCTCGACTATACCAGGTAAAAAAGGTTTGTGCAGCAGGACAAGTGCACATTAACAGAAAGCAAGGAGAGATTGTTCAGGTTTTTACACACAAGTAAATTGCTCTCCAATAGAGCTACCTCATTTGTTCCAGCAGCTGGGAGATACTCACTTCTCACACATGGCCCAGGAGAGGCCAATTCCGAAATAAGAAGAGCATGTGTTTGGAAGAGAGGGTTCCAGTAGCAGGGACCCTGAGGAAGCTGGGGGATAGACACTTAGGAGGGGAGAGACTGGAATTGAGGTCTCTGAAGCAGGTCCTTATTGATCCTTGGGGGGGAAATCAAGAAGAAAGAATTGAGCTAGACTATAAAACAGCTGGGCTTGCTGTGGAGATTTGCACTAACCAAACTCCCCTTTTTAATGCAAGTAAAAAGTGAAATCTGGATGTCTTAAATTCAAATCAAAAGTTTAAAGGGCATTTTTTGTAGTTTCTTTTGTTTTAACCATGCAATTCCTTGTTTCTTCCCTGCCAATATAATCCACATGTTTCAGAAGCAGTGAAGGTGTAAAAGCAAAGTAATATTTGTGAAACCATCTGTGTGAAATATACTTGTGTGATGACCATTACAGAAGAACCTTGAGAAGTCAGGTCGTACCATTAAGTGAGAAAAGCATTATTAATTTATGACAGTCAAACAAATGTATAAAGCCTCTACTCAGCAGAATGGTATTCATAATTTATTCTGACCGTGGTGAAAAATAGTTATGGAAAATCAAATACAATCATATATTTATGACAACGTGTATCATAATATGTGTAGAATAGGTGCCAGTAAACATAAAGGTATTTATTTGTCATAAGATACAGGGTAGAAAGGTCATAAATCAGACCCAGTTGGGTCCACTGCCATAAACAGGAAAATGAAAAACTACATCTATGGAACTAGCAGTCAAAGTAATATTGAGGTCTTCCTTTTCTAACCTTCAGCTCTTGACTCTGAATTTGTATTTTTTCCAATATTTTGTGCATCTATTTTAGCTGTTCAAGTGTAGAAAGCAGGTATACTACATAAATAATAAAAGTTCATGATGAAAGTTAAAGACCTAATTATCTAGACTGCAGTTTATAATGCTAGTAAAAAAAAATATGTTATGAGAGGATTTTTTTTTTCTGAATGACAACATTTTCCCTTGAAGCTACTCTGAATTATGTGTCTGTGTTGCTGGGAATGTTTACCATATTGCTGTGGAAATGGGAGGAGATGTGGACCCTTCTGTGGTTGCTATAAAAGGAAGCAGACAGATGCAAACAGCAGGTAATAGTTTATGAGGGAGGGCCAACAGGTTTGTCTCTGTAATTTGTTTTTTCTTAATAAAGGGAGATGAAATATAGTAAGTCTTATAAGTACTAAGTTTCATTTAAGATTTTTGGTTTACTTGGAGCAAGGGAGGCTTTGCAATGTAAATAAAGAGCAATTTATTATGAAAATTAGCACAAAACTATCTAATTTTTACTTCTTCATAGAGGGAAATTTGAAATTCAAATCACTGGCTGATGAAGGTTATTAAAAATGCATTAGAGTTGAAAATGTAGCTGTATGTAATTGTCATAATAGATACTCAAAATTAATTTATCCTCAATGACAATTAAGCTAAAAGAATTTTCTTATCAGCCAACAAACTTCAGTTAATTAAAGAAACAAATAAAATGAAAACATGTAAAAAGTTTGTAAAAAATCAAAACTATTTTAAAATAATCCTAAAAAAATGGTTATGTTTCTGTTTAGAATAATATCTTCTCTTGTAAATTACTTCATTCCTGCGATTTTCTTTTACCTCAGTTTCTCTCTCTTGTATTTTTCCCTCTTTCACCCTTTTCCACCAGAGAAGTCTGGACCACTTTGAGTGTCTGTGTACACACACATGCACAGGCATGAGCTGAATTTAGATTAAACTAAGTTTATTCATTTTCCCTCTATACCTGGTAGTTTTTCATCTAGTTGATGCACTTTTCTGATGAGCATCCAGGGATCTCATAGGTAGTCTGGTGCTATTAATACTCCCTCAAAAATATCTGAAATGCCTATAATGTATATGTTTATATTAAGAACTGCACCAAAATACCCATTTTGGCATTGTTGAATTGAGATGGGAGTTATTTTTAAAGACACTGAGGCGTATTTACAGCCTTTAAAAATCAACAGAGGGAAAAGTTTTTTTAAATAATACTACTTTTTTTGGTGAGTGTGTAAATATTAATGTTTTCTGAAAACAAGACAAACCTGGCTAGTGGATGTGTCTGTGGTTGTGCTTGTAGGTGTGCACACATGGGCTTGCACCACTTGCTGTTGTCCATGGCCAGCTGTGTGTCCGAGCCCCCAGCTGAGTCCTGCTCCTGTGTGTGTGTTCCTCCCCTTTGGAATGAGGTGAGAAAGCCAAGAATAAGGAATACAAAGACAAAGATGTCTCTTCTCTTTTCCTGGCTAATGTAATTTTTTTTTTTTTTTCTGAATATACATCTTGATAGTTCACCAGACACTCAGCATCTGAGAGGTCCTTAAAATCTGCATCACCAGTTTGTTCTCAACTGTGATTATTTTTTTCCCCTGTGAGTGTTACGTCAGAGGCAAGCCAGCCTTTGTCACCTGCTTCTGGCCCCAGTCTCCCCCATGGTTTCCAGATCTGGCTAAAGGGAGCTACAGCTGAAATTAGAGGCTTTCACAGATTGAAACAGATAGGAAGAGGAATTGCACCTGGGGCTTGGCCACTGGTGTAATGTACAGCACAGATACAGGCATAATAATTTATGTGCGTTGAAAGCCTACGGTTACTCGGATCCTCTAACACTCCTGACCCAGTTTGTCAATGCAGTGGGAGATTTTGTGATTAGGGTTTTAACTTGCAGTTTAACAGGAGGAATTACATATATGCATCACTTACTGCATTCAAGTGATTACTGCATGTAAGTGATTTGTTTTCAAATTTAGTCTATGCTAATAAACACTTATTTTTAATTGAGCTGATCTAACAAGATAATTTCGGAAACTAATGCAAGTTAGCTGATTTAAGTAAACAGAGAGGAAAATTTAAATGAAGTTTTGGAAAAGTATGTTTCTCCTTTCCTTTCTACTCAAAGACCAGTAACATATTCCCTTTAATTAACCAATACCTTTGGATCAAAAATAGAACAAATCTGGACATAATCATGTACTTTGTGAGTGTCAAAAGTAAAAGCTCTGGAAACCGTTTCAAACTGTCCTGTGTATTTTAGTTGCCTCGCAAGGATATTGACACTCATCTAATGATCTAATGTTCATAGTGAAATATTGTATAAATATTGTTTGCATACCTACTAACTCTAGCAGGAAGTTTGATATTGAAAGCATTTTTTTTTAATTGCAGGCTGTAATTTGAAAGGATAATTGTGAAACCTATTTTATTTCAGTTGTGAATCATCTTCCCCCTCCTCTCTCTCTAGCACGATGTTCTTTTTCAAGTGTGCACCTGGGTTGCAAATTAGAAAATTTGTGTTGTTTTTGTATTAAGGCATTAGTTTAAATTTTTTAACACTCACTTTTACAGAAGGCTGTATTTTTCTCCTTTTATTATAATGCATACACAGTAGTCTGGTATTCAGATTGCTCTTAAAAAATGAAAGGTTAGATTGGAAAACATATTTCAAACGATCTTTAGGATAACAAGGAAATGGGATTGGGTAGAACTGGGACTTTTGTTCTGCAAATGACTGTCTGTACAAATACCCCGAGAAGTGTGAATGCATTTTTTTCAGTATGTATTTAAAAATCCTAATTAAAATGTTTGTTAAGGGAATAGGTCGTTGTACACATGAACTGCTCAGATTTTAACTATCACTTTCAAACACCAGGCTACCAGCCAGAACCAGAATAATCCCAGTGGGCTGGTTGATTTTATGGGTTAGGCAGCAGCTCAATCCTGACAGTATTACAGCAGCGCAGCTTGAGAGAAAGTAACTTGGCTTGGAAAAATCCCTACATCTTTGCCTAGTAAGGGCAGCTGATATGACTTTAATATGCTTACTCTGCCCTGCTAGGTTTGATTTACCAACACTGGCAACCAATTTAGCATTTAAAGTGATATAAAAAAAGCTTGTTGGGGAAGATTGTTTTCTGTCCTTAATTTTTTTAGATTTCATTGAGACAAAATAAAGAGTTCCTAACTGCTTATGTGGTAAGTGATCAGTTATGGTACACCATGAAACTGGGTACCCAGGTTGTAGTCCATATGAAAGTCAGATGTTTTAATGCTTAGAAATAGTGAAGACTTAAAGAATGGAGAGAAATTTTCTTTATACCCTTTGAAATTTTGAGCCTGCTTTGCCCTTCTTTGAATCCTAATCTCAACCCTATGAGCTTTATTTTAACTGGATTTTTACCCTCTTCTGCTCCAATTATAGCAGAGGAAGAAGAGTAGATGATTTTCATGAGTGCACTGGCATTTGGTCCGCGGTCAACCTGCTACAGTTGTAAATAGTAATAATTTTTCTTTCTCTTCCATTTATTTAAATTTTGAGAAATTAAAATCATTATTTTATTTTGTATTCAGTCTAAATTTGCATAATGTGGTCTAAGTTTTCTAAAAATACTGAAAAATTCAAACATTCATTTTTTTAAACCTCAATTTTATCTGGAGGATAAGAAGGAATTATTCATTATCCTTCTGCTATCAGATCTACACATATTTCTTCTCATCAAAGTTTCCTTTATTTGCCCTGACATTACTGCCTTATACTTAGCTTGATTTATTTTAAATATATTCATTAATTCTGCCCGGTTTGTGGTTGTTTTTTTTTTTTTATTTTTATGATGTATTTTTTCAGTTAACAGACAGGATTTTTACTGTTGTTATAGGCGTGGTTTCCTTTTAGTACTTAGAGGAATGAACATTTACTTGGTAGAAGTTTCTTAAACATTTACTCCTCTGAAATAGAAGCTGGAGACCTGCCCTAGAGGCATAATGTGGAGGTTGATATGCGACTCCTTGGCAAAAGTCCTGAAGAGAGTTGTTACCATAACAACTCATGTTCCAAGGGTAAATCTACATGCAGAGATGGGGAAAACTCTTCTCTTTCTGAATTGTTTTTGCTCTTTTATGATCCATTATTTCACTTCTCTGATCTTGGGATTTCTCTTCTCCCTCATTGCGTTCCTCTTGTAATCTTGTGGTTTAAGATTTGCTATTCTTTCATGAAATTGGTTTTTCTTTCCTTCTTATTCTGCCTCTTAGTATATTTTAACCTTAAGCCTTCTTCTCCAGTCTCTTGCATCGCCTTGTCCTGTTGCTGGTTTTGTGCAATATATGCTAATGTCATGGAAATGTGGTTAATCGTAAATACTCTGAATGGCCTAATCCCCTAAGGGTTTGCCCAAACCCACAAAGGTCCAAATATCCTTGCAGGTCTGTTAGCATCCCTTTCTTAGACTAAGAAGGTATTTCTTATGAATAGTTCTCTTGTCCAACTCCTCTAACAGCAGAGCCACCTCTGAGGTCCAAGGTCTGAGCAGACACGGTTGTGCAGGGCAATGTCCAGTTGAGTCTCCAAGGATGGAGATTGCAGAGCCCCCCTGGGCTGCCTGTCCCACTGCTGGACTGTCTTCATGGTGGAAATATTGCTTCTCATATGCAGCCTGGACATCTCCTGTCTCAGTTTATGTCCATTGTCCATCTTCCTCCCCCCGGGCACAGCTGTGAAGAGCCTGGCTCTGTCTCCTCGATAACCTCCCTGCTGGCACTGGGGGCACTGCAGTTAGATGCCCCCAAAAGTCATCCCTGCTGCAGGATGGAGCAGCTACTGCCTTCTACCTCTCCCCTCCACAGTGCAAGTGATCCAGCTCAAGCTGTCCTGGGGACCCTCTGCTGAACTCACTTTGTCATATCAATTTCACTGGAGTCCCAAAACTGGGCAGAGTATTATAGATGTGATCTAATGAATTAAGTAAAAAAAGAAAGTCACTTCCCTTGATTTATGGCCTGTGCTTCCGTTAATGCAGCCATTTCCCCAGTCCCAAAGGTCCTTATGCTTTTCAGGCAGCACACTGCCTTTTGTTAAGTGCTCAAATCACATCCAGCTCCATCCAAAGCTGTAACAAAACTTCTAATCTGCGACAATTGGATTTAGCAATGTCAAAGGAGCCACTGATAACTGCAGATAACATAACTGAAAGCTGAGCTGGAGGCAGGTGTTTAGATGCTTTGAGATCCTGTCTGTGATCCTTTGGTCTGTAATGTGCCAACATCTCCTGTTCCCCTTTTGCAGACTGGAAGCAGCATATGGTACCTCCTTTGCCCTTTTCTTGCTATGATAGTTGATACGGTCCTTGCTTTTTATATCACTCTCTTATTATTGCCATGCTGTTACTGGTTTGGGGTGGTTTTTCACTGTCTGGGAATCACTCACTGGAGTCCCTGCTCCTTGCCCCTGTGTTGGCTTTTGCTCTGTCATATTC
The DNA here is from genome assembly GCA_035048155.1 of Cinnycerthia olivascens. Taxonomy (NCBI): domain Eukaryota; kingdom Metazoa; phylum Chordata; class Aves; order Passeriformes; family Certhiidae; genus Cinnycerthia; species Cinnycerthia olivascens. The sequence continues at coordinate 95,740,512 of JAWWMU010000106.1, read as the reverse complement.
CTGCTTGCATGGTATTACACAACAGATGGTCGTATGTGAGCCATTATTAAGAAATAAGAGGATAAATGATTGCATTTTATAGCTCTCTTTTCCGGTTCTATTTTTTCTAGTTAGAACTTAAATGACAGGAAGGTAGCGTGCAATGCAAAACAGAAACCCATTTATGTAAATTCAGACCTTTTCCTCTGCCCAGGCAATTTCCCGGACTCTGTACAGTGGAAATAACATTCAGTAGATGGAATTGCAGAATCATTTTCCTCCCAGTTTCATATGGGAGGCACATGTTTGGAAGAATTCAAATAAGATATAACCCAGAATAAGACACTTAAGATTTTTTACATTACTTTTGTGGTTTTCATCTCTTTTGGACCTCCTTTCTTATTTACCATGGAATTGTAATTTTTGTAGTGATGCAAATATAATAAGTGATTTGGAAGTAATATTTCTGTAATTGTGGAAGAGTTATCTGCATTATTTAAATGTACAATTTGAGCACTAGGTCCCATGATGTACAGTCTTTACATTTCCACGTAGTACAAAAGGAAATCCTAGATCTTCAGCTGCATGACTAGAACAGATTTTTAGTACAAGAAACAAACAAAAAATGCCCAGCGTATGTCAATAGTGAAGTGTTGCAGATTAAAGAGAAAGTGTATTGAATTTTTTCCTAAAATTCTTCTTCATTGAAAGAAATAAATATAGTTCCAAAGAAAATAATCAGAAAAGAGGAAAATTACATTTACTGCTAAGAAGCAATATATCTCAGTGGATATGAGCTTTTGTTTAAATTGTCTTTTGAAATTTAATAGCTTTTCACATCTAAGAATATAACTAAGATACTGAAATGATAGCAAAACACAAATATTTTTAAGGATAGGTGTTTCAAGATGCATTGACAGTAACAGTTTCATATTATAAAATATTTTGCTAGTATAATGAAATTGTGATCTTGTAATTATTTCCTGTTATTTACCTAGGTGACAAATGCTCTTTCAAAAAGAGGACTTCAGGTTGATAGACAGGCAAGGGCTAAAGTGTTTTTAGGGAGACGAGGAATTTGTTACTAGAAATCTATTATCTCATCTTATCTGACTATACAGAGGTAACTGACCACTTCAAAACCTGGGTGTGTTGTTCAGAGATTTTATTTTCCATATAAAAATCCTAAATTATTTATTTGGTAATCAGCCTATACCTGTGTATCCTGTTTAGATTTAGGCTATGGCAAGCTGCCACCGAAGCCTTTCTTATATTAGTAGTTTCCCTGCACTTGAATTATTTACTAGAAATCTTCAGCATGACTTTACTGAAATTAAATTACAGTTACTGTAGCTAGAGACAAGTGGAGTTAGACTTCTGAGATCTATCAGGATGTTTTTCAGACGGTTTCCTAGTCTCTTGGCACAAGCATGCACTAAAACTAATACAGACCAATCATTTAGTATTTCTTGTAACTCAGTCCCCTGGCATCTGACAATGCTTGCACATTCTGGTGGGGAGTTGGGAATTGAAGGAATTTGGTATTACTGTCAAATTTAGGATCTTCATGCAGAAAGATGACTTCAAGTTTCTGTGAATCTCTCAGGTTAAAAATCGTTACCATAAGACTTCAAGGAAATGAAGTTTTCTGGGTTTTTTTTCAAAGTGAGGGCATCAGTTAAGTACTTCCTCTTGTCCTCTTGCCTTTTTGACAATATAGTGAGATTTGTTGACTGTTGGTTCCTTCAGAGGAGTCCTCCTCAATTTCTTCTCTTGTTTTTAAGGTTTTAAGATTGATGCACTGCTTTATATTTTACTAATTTATTTTTTGATGGTTAATCCAACCAGATGTGGCTAGAAAGTATTTACAAGGTGTTGATAATTATGGACTTTATTATTCCTATGTAACATTTACTAAAGGAAGCAAGTGAAAGCTCTGAATATGGTGTTCTTTCAGATGAGGTGTTAGACCAATACAAAACCAGTTAAAGTTTTGGGCTTATCTCCAGGGCAAGATAAAGAAAAACAATGAGGATGAGAGGAAGCGTATTGCATTACGTGAAGCAATATTTAGATGACTCAGGAGTGATCAAGATATATGAGCAATAGTGTCAGAACACATTATAGGATCTTTCACATTCTTGTCCAATGTTTGATGTATCTGTAAAAATGTATTACATTTTAGTGAACAATCCAAACATCAAAAAAATTTGTTTCCAGATCAAGTGCATTTCTTTTCATCTATGAGGATGAAAAGGAATCTTTGAGGTGAACCAAATTCCTGACTGTGAGAGGAACTGAGTTACAGTAACCCACATTGATGTGTAGCCTTGAGAGCCTGATGCAAGTCTAGCCTAGTATAATTTTACAGGAGTGAGTTGATGCCTTTACACCAATCCTAGAAGTTATCCTACCTAGCAGCTTTTCAAGGCTATGTCCTTTTATCAAATGTTAATGAGAAGTAAAGGAATTGGATGTCTCTGATACAGCTATGTCAAGCCCCATTGCCCCTCCACCAAGAAAGAAAAAAACCTGGCATAATATATGAAAAAAAAAAAAATCTAAAAGAAAGAAAGAAACCTTGACACATTTTGGTAACATGCAAGCTTACTAATTCTTTCACATCTTTTCATCAATCAGTGCTACACTGTCTTTCTAGAGAAAAAGCAGAAGTGGTTTTAGAGACTGATATGAAAAATGAAAGCAAGAAACCAAACAGAAAAAAAAAAAAACAAACTAGGAAATATATGTGTGGGCTGCTGAGTGATGGACATATGAAGCAGGAATTATTGATGAGGAGTAGGAGAACTGAGAAGTGGTCCAGGTGCTGTGTCCCTAGCACATTCCACACTGAGCAACATATGGAGAACGGCAGTAAATGATAAATGATAGCACCAATGTCTAGTAGAGAAAAGAAAATCTAAGTTAACATGCTAATGGTAGTGGAAAGTTGTATACTACATAATCATAGCTTAATAAAATGGATTTATTTCACCTACTGGAAGAAATCAGAGGATAAAAAATCTGAAAAAATCTGTTTGTAAGTTCACTCGCTGTGCAGGCAATATTAGGAATTTTATTCATTGTTGAAGTTAATTTTGTTCTGGAGAGTTACAAATGGGGGAAATAGGAAAACTGATTTTCAAAATTTTTGTTGGTTTGGGTCATTTTCAGCATTAACAAAGTTTTAGGTGAAATATAATCCTACAATGGGAAAATGGTCATCTTTTTTTTTTTTTTTTTTTGTGAAATGTCTTGGTAAGACTCTTACATGTGTAATGTAAAATTTTCCCTTTTTTTGTGTTTCTATTACTGATACAAGGTTATCAATGGTCTAGGTAGTTTCAGAATGATATTTTGTTGCTCTGAAGAACAAGAATATTTTCAATGTATTAGACTGAATTTTGTCAACAAGTTTATTATAATATCACAGAGAGCAAATTTTGGTATAATGTTCCTTGCTCAAAAAAGTAGGTTTGTCTAATGCACTACTCATAAAAAACATGGACTTTTTCATTTTTTTTTTCAATTCTATTAGTCCTTTAAAACATTCTTAACATCTGTGATGTGATGTTTTAAATTATTTCAAAATAGTATGATTTTTATAAGTTTTCTTTTTACCTTTTCAGTAGCTTTGATACTTTTCATCTTTTAAAATCCTTATTTGTTTTTGTGTTTTTTAGAAAAATAATATAAAAAAATTAAGCCACAGTTTTAAAAATCCCTGAGATAAAGCAATCTGGTTGCCAAGGCAAAGTTAATTTTTTTCTTCATACAAGATGATATACTCTCAGGTATTTATTTTTTAATTGCACATGTTCAGCAAGTAGGGAAATGACTCATGCTTAATTGGCATTAAATCCTGAATTCAGAATTTCATTAACTTAATTCTCTATCAATGGGAGGATAGGCTTTCACAGTTTTGCCTCTGTCTTTCTACTCTTTTCATGGAGGGAAGCATACAGTACAATTTGAAATTATGAACATTGAAGCAAATATTGATCTCTATTTGATATTGAAAATTAAATAACCAATAGAAATACTGAGAGACTTATTTGATAATATGGCCTTTCTAGTTGTTAGTGTAATTTGTGTTCCTGAAGTGATCTCATTTATTTTTCTGTTAACTTACCCAGTAAAATTATACTTCCTAAAATCTTTATAAATTTCCTATGTCTTCAAAATGTTATAGCTAAAATTATTTCCTTCAGTTCTTGTAAAGCAAACCATTCCAATGAAAAAGATACGATTTTTGAACAAAAAGCTTGCAGCAAGAACTGGCAAAAATGCTTTGCCCACCCATGTTTAGCCACTAAAGCATTTGACAAGAAAATAAGTGTCTCACAATATCTCATAGTGGTTTCAAATAAGTCAATTTTTTAATGGAAAGGTGTGCACAAGAGGGATATGACCACAAATGGCACAAAAAACTTTGTCTTAAAGAAAGAAGGTAAAAGTCATGGAGTTCGGAAGAGGTAACTCATGTAACTCTGTCTGTCACATTGGAGTTATAAGAAGTTCTGTGCTGTCTAGGGAGGTCCTATGATTCCAGAGACAAATTGAAATATGATTAAAATAAATGCCCTCTTTTCCTGCATGGAAACTATTTTTCTTCATTTGCCTTGCATGTTGTTCAACCGAATCTCTCATATGAGTGCCAAAATACAGCACATAGGGATTGGGGGTGTTTTCATTGTCTCTTTCAGACATTAAATTTCCACCAGCAAATAAAAAGAATTCTCTTGTATGTACATTTTGTGCTGACAGTATTTGTGTGATGGATGTAGCATATGTGACTATTAAACAAGGCAGAATTAATGTACTGATCAATAAGATGACTCAAAAAACCATCTTTACACACAGCCATTTATGTGTACTCAGGTGTATCTGTATTTATGTTTCAGACAGACATTACTATCAAAATGTTGTAGCTTTAGTGACAGGAATTTAAGATTTTTGGCTCTATTATCATTATTATCTTATCTTATAAGCATTGCAAGATCTTTCATTAATCTGCAACACTTTAGTATTAAGAAAAAAGATGTCTACTGTCTGACCAGGACTAGAAGAAGGCTTAATGTACCTTGTCACTATTCAAAGCAATTCTATTTCCTTTTATGCTATTCCAAAAAGAGAAATTTTCTCCTTTAAGTACAGCAAGATTTAAGGCACTTTTTTCTGCGTGGTGTGCACTGTCACACATCCACACTCGTGATAATGTCACTTTCTGTATCAATTGCTTGTGTAAGAATCACTGGAGCTCTTTCCTCCTATTAGTGTTTTCCCTTTTGTATTGCACTGCCAGCTATATTTTTAATTCTCTTTAATAATAACATGAACATTTTTGTGTTTTAATCCTCTTAAATATTTTGCTCTTATATCTTCTTATTTAGCAAGACTAGAAGATCTATACTCTGTGTCTGACTTTGGGGTTTTCTGTGTCTTCAAAATTCAGTAATGACTTATGGATTTGGTATTGTTCCCTCAGGTTTTGAATTCTAGAGTCTGCTCTCTCCTCTGCCTGCTAATGCTTGCTTTCCCCTTTTGGGGGATTTCCTTGAGATTAGTGCTTTGGGTGAGTTATAAGAGCCCTCTCACACTTTAGTTCATTTACCTTGCAGAGATGAAGGAAAATAAACAAATATTTCAGTAACTTCTTTAATGGGACAGGGATATTGGTGGTATTTAGCCCTTCTTTTTCCCCCAAGCCAAAAAGTGGTGAAATATATGGATTCTTATAAAGCCCTGAAAATGTATGACAAAAGTTAAAATTATAGGAGATTAGGAACCAAATGGTGAGGCAAATGTTGCACCTGTGTCCAAAAAAAGGCCAAAAGGTCAACCTGGAAAATAAAGAGAATTCTGGCAGTCAACCAAAATCTTACTTTAGTGAATAGGAAGAACTGTGGAGTGAATTATAGTAAAATATATTTCCAGACATGTGAAGGAAAAGCTAGTATTTGGGAAAGGCAGCATGGGTTTACCAAGGGCAAATAATCCCTGACCAGTATGATTGTCATCTACGATATGTGATGAGAAGAGCTCTAGCAAGGCTTTTCACATTTTCTCCCATGATATTTCAAATTCAAGTTGGGACATTATTATTTATGCAGGTGAATGTCTAGATGATGTACAGCTAGTCAGACCCAGAAGGTCATGGTTAGTGGGTTACAATCTATAACTTGGAGGTCTCTATCAAGTGTGAAACTGCTGCAGTCTGTGCTGGGACCTGTCTTGCTATTGTTATTAGGGACATGGAGGAAATAAGGGAGCTGCATCGACTGTGCAGAAAGCAGATTGGGAAGGATCAATTGCTTTAGTCAGGCTACCTTTTCAGCAATCTGAACAGGCTGGACCAACTGGCTGACATGGACTTTGTTAAACTGAATAAAGGCAAAAACCATGTGCCAGCCTGGGGACAGAAGAGCCCCTGTGATGGCACAGGTTTGGGATTGGCAAGCTGGGAGCAGGCGTGCAGGTAGGGCCCTGGATCTTGGTGACTCAGCCAGCGAAGCTCCATGGGCTGCATGGACAGAACCATGGCCAGTCAGTACAGAGAATGATTATTCTCTTCAATTTAGCACACATTAGACCGTATTTATACTACCACATCCATTTTTGACCCACTTGTTGCAACAAAAATATTGACAAATTGGAGTGAGTTTTACTGAAAGCTATCAAGACAGACTCTGGAGCAGTCTTCAGTTCTGGTCTCAAGTTTGTCTGCACATAACACATTCCACTTCATGGTTTGTCTTAGTTTCTTTTGTTGACTTGATGTCTCTCACTGCTTATCTCCTATCAATATTTTATTGAAATGTCTTTGCCCCAACATGTTCCATTTTTTTACCGCACCGTATAAAACCTTTTCTGCTTTAAAAACATTATTTTCAGCATGTGAAAAGGAATGCTGGAACTGTATACCAGGAGCATAACAATTACAAAGCAAAACAAACAAAAAACCCCCACCTACATTCAGTCCATTTTTTCTGTAGTCATAGATGTCCAAACTCATATGGATGACATTTTTCTAGAAATTAATTCTGCCTGAGGCAAATGTCCTGCCTGAAAAAAAAGTAACTAAGCAGATAAAGTTTCCCAGAGTTCCAAGAAACTGCGAAAAGCATTTTATAGTATGAAGTGTTAATCAGTTTAATATAGGCTAGGCCACCAGCTCTGGTTGGAATAACATATTTTTCTTCCATTTTTGTTAATTGTAGTTATATACTTGCGTCAAAAGAAAATGGAAATAGATTGAATTTTTTATGTGGTAAATGTACTGCAAGAGCATTTTACTGTTGATAAGCTTTTCAAACATTTAGAAAATAAAATAAAAGTTTTAGTTCTTTTGAGGATGACAGATACATTTCAAAGACACATGAGGATTTATGCTTACAAATGTAGTGATACTATTTGACATATCAGTTGAGTTACCTCCCTTAACTAATGAAACACTGTTCTTTCAACATTAGATCTTCTATTTGATGCAGATTCTGAAACTGATGCAAGTTATATGAGTATAGAAATTGAAAAAAAAAATTATCCAGAATCCCAAGGCTGAGTTGAGATAATTGTAAACTGTTTCCAAGTAGGACTTTAATAAAGAAACAGTTTTGTGGAAATTTATTGGAGAAATAGAGATATTAGGGTTAAGTTTTACAACTTCAGACTACCTATTTATGTGAGTTTTTTATCAATTACAAAGCTTATAAATATAAATACTCCTAGGGGGTCAGGAATGGTACTCCCCAGTTTAGTTCTCCCACAGGGACTCAAAACCACACTGCTGCTCATTTGCTCCCCCCTTCCCCTTCCCACTCAGTTGGGATGGAGTTGAGATTTGAAGGCACAAAAGCTGAAAATCATGGGTTGAGATAAGAATGATTTACAAGAAACAGCAATGAGACAAGAAACTGAATGGTAACAGCAGCAATATAAACAGCCCAAGGTATAAGACAAGGAAACAATTTACATGGAAAAGCCCACAACAATATCCAGTTCTTTCTCACCATGTTTTCTCCCCACTGGAAGAAGAGAGAGATACTTACATCCACCCCTGGCAATGAGTGATGTGGGATAGAATAACATCTGGGCCTTGCCACACACCTCTCCTGCTTACTGTAAAAAAAAAATAACCCTGTCCTGGCTGAAACTAGGACGGGGGAGAAACAGTTTATAGTAAAAATTGAGCAGCTAAGGTTAATATTTTTATTTGTGCTATTTTTACACTGTTCTAAAATACTTTTCTTCATTTTAAGGTAACCGAGCTGCACAATATCAAAAACATAACCAGATTGCCTCGAGAGACAAAGAAGCATGCAGTGGCAATTATCTTTCATGATGAGACATCAAAGACATTCGCGTGTGAGTCAGGTAAGCAATTGGTGCTTCATCTCTAGCTTGAAGAAATCAAGTTACACATCAAAGTCTGGCTCAGATGAATTAACTCACAATGCCAGATAGAAATTCTTAACTTTAAGATATTTGTGGCAAACAAAAAGCTTTGGAGCTTGGGGGTTGGGTCTTTTGGGATTTGGTAGGGGTTTTTCTTAATATATGTTGAGAGGAGTTAGGGGTGTCTTTCTTTCTATTATTTTTATTTGCATGCACATAGTCTAAAGACTGGAGGTTTCCAGCTAAACTTGTAAATCCTAGTAAAAACTAACCTGTAAGATGTTATTAAGCCAAGATGTGAACCATTCTTTTTTTAACAAGCTTTGCTATAGGCACTTACTAAACTAATAATTATCATGCCATTGCAAATAAGTGGCAAATACCAGCTAAAACCTCAGGATATTTTAAAGCAGGGTGTCAAGCAGTCTGTGGTTTGAATGACTCCATAGCATAATGACTAGACTAGCACAGAACAAGACTTGGGCTTTAGGGTACATAGTGGCAGGTAGTTACTTGTGAGACTGAACACTCTGTGCTTAAAGTGCAGTATATTCTTGTTTGAAAGTACAATTGTACACAACTGTGTCCTAGGGTATATTTTAACAGAAAGAAAGTGTTTTAAAAATAGTGGGAAATTCTTTAATAACAAAATTTGTGCTTTTATAGTGGCATATTTGAAACTGTGCATTTTGAAAGTTTCTACAGATTATACTATATATATGTTTTTTTGGGTTTTTAAATTATATATATATATATATATATAACATTATGTATATGTGATGAAGGGCCTAGTGGAAAAGCCATATGAGGAGTGACTGAAGTTACTTGGTCTGGAGAAGAGGAAATAAGGGGAGACTTCATTGGAGTCTACAACTTCCTTTTGAGGTGAAGAGGAGAGGCAGACACTGATCTCTGCTCTGTGGTCAGTGACAGGGCTCCAGGGAATGACCTGAAGTTGTGTCAGGGGAGGTTTAGGTTGGAATTAGGAAAAGGTTCTTCATCCTGAGGATGGTTTAGCTCTGGAAAAGACTCTGCAGGGAAGTGATGACAGCACCAGCCTAACAGTGTTGAAGAAGCATTTGAAAAGTAGTTTTGGGCACATGGTGTGACTCTTGGCACTGTCCTGCGCAGGGACAGGAGTTGAACTCGATGATCCTTGTGGATCCCTTCCAACTCTGAATAGTCTGTGATTCTATATCAATATTATCATTTAAACATTGCATCATGTACAGTCTAAATAATAAATTAAATACAGTGAAACAAAATCTGAGAAATGTGAAGGAAGTTAAAAGTGTGCAAGGTCATGAATTATGTAGATTTTAGATCAAATATTGCAAACAGTGATATGTACATTCCATCATGAAAGATAGATTGACAGTTTTATTTATTAATTAATTTAAGTTTAAAGACACATCTAGAAAATCTGTGTCTGTCTCCAATCACTTTGAGGTCATTAGATAAGTAGTCCACATTAAAGATTTTGAATTCTAATGTGTAGATTAATAGTGACTCCATATTATGATTAACAATTGAATAAAAACATTTTATTTATATTCCAGCAGCCCTGAAGTCTGTTCTGTGGGAACGTTTTCATTTGCCTACGCATGCATCCCCCTTCTTCCCTAATGAGATCTTTTCCTTCCTTAGAATTTCTATGGTTCAGGTATATTTGAAAAGAGTGAGTCATAACTTCAGAATTCTTTCACCAAAGAAGGGACAAACTTAAGGAAGTTTTGCATCCCTGGCCCACTCATCCCTTTCTTCTTAACCTTGAACCCAGTTTTAAGTACAAGGCACATGTACCTTAAGGTGTTAACAGGGTATCAGTTTGATATGTTCTCGCTTTAGGCTCTGTACAAAGGTGTGTTTTGAGTGGACAGAACCCTGAGTGAAATGGTAAATAAGCGGAGAGCTTATGGACAGAGATAAAAGTTCAGACCAAGACAGATGTTGTAGATGTCTGCTCTAGACCTTCTCATCAACAAGAGAAGGCAAATGAAGCAATCCTAGGGCAGGTGGAAAAAGCCTCATAATCCCAGGCATTGGCATTCTTGGGTGACTTTAACCTCAGCAGTAACTACTGGAAGGCCAATAAGGCTGAACACAAGCATTCCAGATTTCTGAAGCAGATTGAAGAGAATTTCTTGATACAGATGATCAATAGTGTGATCAGGGGAGATGTTTGTTCAGAGACATGCTTGGCAGGATCCTGTGGATCCTTGAAGGGCAAAGGAGCCCAGGAGAGCTATCCAATCAGCTAAGACAGCATCCTCTGAGCACAAGAACTGTTCTCCACATTCCCAGAAGACAGGCTTTAAGAAGACGAGTATGAATAGATGTGGAGCTCCTGACTCAGCTCAAACACAAAAGAAATCCCTACAATGAAGCAGAAACAGCCTGTTTGAGAGGAATACAGAGACACTGTCTATTTATATAGGAATGGAGTTGAGCAAGCTACAGCTCAGGGAATTGCAAGATAGAAAAGTTTCTTAAAGTATATCGGGAATAAAATAAAGGTAAGTAGGCCCTATTGCTTACTGAAATGGTCGACGTAGTGACAAGCATGGTTAGAAAGGCTCAGGCACCTTTTATACTGTGGTTTTCACTCGCAAGGTTTGTCCTCAGGCCTTCCAGATCCCTGAGCCCCTGAACATGATGCAGTATCCCCAGCAGAGGAAGGCATAGTCAGGCATCACTTAAATCACTTGGACTTCATACGTAAGTTAGTGGAACTTGATTGTCAAGAATGACGAGAAGGAGGATCCAGATAACTGTACTTCAGTAAGCCTCACCTCAGTCCCTGAGAACACTGTTGGAGCAAATCACACGTAAACACATGAAAGACAGCAAGGTGAATGGAAGTAAAAAAAACATTTCTCATATGCAAATCATATTTGCCATGGTGAACTGTCTGGCAAAAAAAAGCCAGTGGTTCTCATACGCATTTATTTTAATGGTCTTTGATACCCTCTGTAGCTTCCTCCATAGCCCCCAAAATTGGTAGGGCACAGGATGGATAAAGACACTATAAAGTGGACAAAAAATAGGCTGGACTTAAAAAACCAAGGTTGTGAAGCCAAGCTTGCAGCTAGGAGGTAATGGATCCCTCAGGAATCAATGCTGGGACCAATACCACTCAATGTCTTCATTGACAATCTGCATGATGAGGTGGAGG